>CM069135.1:59429-266929 GCA_035221665.1 Okamejei kenojei | reverse complement strand
CTCACACCCTCATACACTCTCTCACACACTCTCACACACAAACTTTCACACACACTCACTCACACACACTCTCACACATGCTCACATACTCTCTCTCACACCCTCACACACACACACGCTCCCATGCACTCTCTTACACACACTCTCTCACACACTCTCACACACACACTCTCACACACACTCACTCACACACACTCTCACATACACTCTCACACACACGCTCACACACACACTCTCACGCACTCTCTCACACACACACTCTCACACACTCTCACACTCACGCTTACACACACTCTCGCACACACTCTCATACACACACTCTCACACGCTCTCTCAAGCACGCTCTCTCCCTCTCTCTCCCCCTCCCTCTCCCTCTCTCCCTCTCCCCATCTCCCCCCCTCTCTCTCGTGCTCTCCCTCTCTCTCTCACCCTCTCCCTCTCCTGAACTGCTGAACTGATTGTCTTTCGGGTTCAGGGGCCTTTGAACCACAGAATGGAATGTGAATCGACTTATTCCTTTCTTTTCCTCTTGGATTCAATTTAATTTTCTCCGGGGTTTCCTTCACCGAGAGATATTTCTGCATTGGCCGTATTTCGAAGCTTCAACAGTGGCAAAGGCACCTTGTGAATGAAGTCAGTTGCTGCCGAGTGCGAAGATATCCAAGGAATTTATATCAGTTTTGTTATACTTGCTGATGGGTCTTCTGGCCTCAAAGACCGAAGCGCGTAACGTGATGGGAATATCCACGTCGTTAGATGTGAATAAAGATTGTTGGATGATTCTGATTCCTCGCTCATCTTGGCATCCGGAGCAGAACACGAGGATGGTTGCTCCGAGGATTCTTGTTGACGTGCGGATTCAGTTCTTGGCCAGTTAATGTCAACCCTTCAATAAACAGGTGATATAAGCTTTCACTGGCGAGAATGAAGCATTTGCAGCCATTGAAAGATTTAATGCCCTGTAGACACGCACCATTATTTCTGTATTTGATAGATGAGGCCATTTCGGCCCATCATCTTCACTGAGTCACACAACTATCCCATCCCAATCAGCATGAAGAAGGGTCCTGATCTGAAACGTCACCTACCCATGTTCTCCACAGATGCTGCCTGACCCGCTGAGTTACTCCAGCACTCTGTGAAACGTCACCTATCCATGTTCTCCACAGATGCTGCCTGACCCGCTGAGTTACTCCAGCACTCTGTGAAACGTCACCTATCCATGTTCTCCACAGATGCTGCCTGACCCGCTGAGTTACTCCAGCACTCTGTGAAACGTCACCTACCCATGTTCTCCACAGATGCTGCCAGACCCGCTGAGTTACTCCAGCACTCTGTGTCTTGTTTTGTAAACCGGCACCTGCAGTTCTTTGTTTCTACTGTATATCCCCCTATCCCCGACTCACTTTCCCCTCTCAGATCAATACTTACCTTCCTGGTGAACCTCACCCCGCATTTCTGCCTCCCACCCATGCAGTCAGGGGCAATTTACACCTGGCCACCTGGAGAGTGGCGCATCCGTGGTAAACCAACGGGGACACGGAGATAACGTGCAGACTCCACACAGACAGGCGCGCTGGATGCCGGGGTTGTAGCCGGTGTCTCTGGTTAGTGTTAGAGACTGATAGACGGCAGCCACTATGCTGCACAATTATTTGGACATTACGTTTTATTAGTTTCTGAAAATAACAAATATCCGCTTTGCCCCAGATGTTTACAATATGTCTAAGAATCGGGTTTGCATGTGGGTTGGAATGTAAGTCTCCAACGTAACACTTACTCTCTTTTATTTTTATAAAATCAGACACAAAGAAAGAAGTGAAGTCTTGCCCAGAGAAGGTAAGTTGGCATGTATAATGTAGTGCCCGGCCGCGATGTACCGTATATATCAATTAGATTCCAAAGCAGAAATATCTGTATATGTTATTAGGGGATGTGGGCTTCGCAGGCGGTGCCAGCAATATATGTACAAGTCAGGATGGTGTGTGGCTTAGAGGGTGGTGTTGACTATAGACGTTGGGATGTTATGTTACCGCTGTACAGGACGTTGGCGAGGTCACATTTGGAATATTGTGTTCAGCCTTGGTCACCCTGTTTTCAGAAGAAAGGGTGCAGAGAAGATTCACAAGGGTGTTGGCTGGACTCGAGGTCCTGAGCTACAGGGAGGTTGGACACGTTTGGACTTTATTCATTGGAGCGCATGAGGAAGAGGGGTGATCTTATTGAGGTGTATACGATCATGAGGGGAATAGATTGTATGAATGCACAGTCTTTTATACAGAGATCAATAATGGGGTGACATTCACCTATCTGTGATAAATGCCAGTCTCAAGAAGCTACTATAGCGCATTAATTTGTTTTTTTGTATAAAAATTCAAAAATTTTGGACTGAAACCTTTGAAATCTTCACAAAATTATTTAAAATAAAACTGATACCAAAAGCAGAATGGATTATCTTTGGAACAACGGAAGGCAGCCTGAATTAAATGTGTTTCAAAAGAACCTATTTGAATACGGGTTAATAACTGGAAAAAAGCTTATTTTAAAATTTTGGAAAAGCGCTCCTATACCAACAGTAAATATGTGGATTTCAACTATGTTTGAAACACTACATCTGGAAGTTATGAGACTTCACCTAGCAGGAAAATTAGATCGCTTTTATAAGATGTGGTCTGCATTTATAGACTTACTACAAGGATAAGGTGCAATAGTACTTTAAAAAGGTACCGGCGGCAGGTCTTGGTAAAGGGGGATGAAAAATTGTCAAGTTGGTAAATTCCTTTTGCGGGATGTTTATAATAAAGCAACTTTCTTTTTTTCTAGGGTCTATTTCTTAATTTCCTTTTTTTAATTCCTCGACTAAAGGCTCTCTCTTCTTTCCCATTGTCACGCTTCTTCACTTTCATAATTCTCTCTCACTTTCTCTATTTTCTCTATTTCTATCTTTTTTTAATTAAAAATCGAAGGGGTACAATAAATGTAATAACATATATGGGACGTGCATTGGTGTAATTTACTGTACTTCTAATAAATAAAAATTAAAAATAATAATAATAAAAATAATGGGGTGACATAGGTTTAAGGTCCGAAGGGAAATATTTAATAAGAACCCAACAGACAGCCTTTCCACAGAGGGTGATGGGTGTATGGAACGAGCTGCCAGAAGAGGTAGTCGAGGCTGGTACAATAACATCATTTAAAAGGGGGGACCTCGTTGAAACATACAGAATAGTGAAAGGCCTGGATAGAGTGGAAGTGGAGAGGACATTTCCATTGGTGGGAGAGTCTAGGACTAGAGGTCATAGCCTCAGAATTAAAGGACATTCTTTTAGGAAGGAGATGGGGAGGAATGTATATAGTTAGAGGGTGGTGAATCTGTGGAATTCGTTGCCACAGAAGGCTGTGGAGGCCAAGTCAGTGGATATTTTTAAGGCCGAGATAGATAGAATCTTGATTAGTGCAGGTGTCAGAGGTTATGGGGAGAAGGCAGGAGAATGGGGTTAGGAGGGAGAGATAGATCAGCCATGATTGAATGGCGGAGTAGACTTGATGGGCCAAATGGCATCATTCTACTATTTTTGTGACCTTATGACTTTATGACATTTGGACAGGCACATGGGTATGAAAGCTTTAGCGGGATATGGGCCAAATGCAGCGGGTATTGCTCGGCTGACCATTGCTTGCTGCTAGCGATGTTTGCCTCCTGCCTGGTGCATCTTGTCGCCACACCAAGGGGTTGACTCTCTCTGGGCTGAGCTCGACGCTGCCTCTGGCACCTCCTCCTGCGATCCTCACGGAGCCAGGGTTGATCCTGTGGGCGCTTATGATGGCAGAGCAAGGAATGTGCCAGGCCATGATAATGCAGGTTGCCGTTGGGTGCAGTTCTGAGGCTGCCGATGGCACCACAGCACCACGTGGATGCTCAGTCCAGGGTTAGAGCACAGAACACACTGTGGAGTTTAGAAGGATGAGAGGGAATCTCATTGAAACATATAAGATTATTAAGGCTTTGGACATGCTAGAGACAGGAAACATGTTCCCGATGTAGGGGGAGTCCAGAACCAGGGGCCACAGTTTAAGAATAAGGAGTAAGCCATTTAGAACGGACACGATGAAACACTTTTTCACACAAAGAGTGGTGAGTCTGTGGAATTCTCTGCCTCAGAGGGCGGTGGAGGCCGGTTCCCTGGATACTTTCAAGAGAGCGGAGTCAGGGGATATGGGCTGAAAGCAGGAACGGGGTACTGATTGGGGATGATCAGCCATGATCACATTGAATGGTGGTGCTGGCTCGAAGGGCCGAATGGCCGACTCTTGCACCTTTTGTCTAACATGGATCATAGAAACATAGAAAATAGGTGCAGGTGAAGGCCATTCGGCCCTTCGAGCCTGCACCGCCATTCAATATGATCATGGCTGATCATCCAACTCAGTATCCTGTACCAGTCTTCTCTCCATACCCCTGATCCCTTTAGCCACAAGGGCCACATCTAACCCTCTTAAATATAGCCCCCTCTTAAAGATCTCTCTTACCCTCTAACTCCCTCTTAAAGATCACAATATCAGTCCTGAACATGATGCCAAGATCAACTCTTATCTGCCTGCATATAATCCCTACACAGTACCTCCATTGCACCCATCAGCCTGTGCACGAGTCTCTTACACACCACTATCGTATCTACCTCAAACACCACCCCCGGTAGCGCTACAGGCAACCACCACCCTCTGTGTAAAGAGCGCCGCGAACATATGATGTCAACGTTCCCCTGTCACCTTAGACAGATGCCCTCTACTATTGGTCTACCTGGAAATAAGGTTCTACATTTGTCCCATTTATGCCTCTCATAATTTTATATCCTTATATCATCTCCCCGCAACGTCCAATGTTCCAAAAACACCCAATTCGAGTCTGTCCAATCTCTCCCTGTAGCTAACACCCCCTAATCCAGGCATCGTCCCTCTCTGCACCAACATCCCTCCTGTAATGGGGTGACCAGAACTGCTCTAACTGCGGTCTAACCGAAGTACTCTAGTTGCATCATGACTTGCTGACTCTACATTCAATTCTCCGACCTACAACAAGCAAGTATACCCCATGTGTCTTCTTAGCCTTGCCAGCGTAGTCTGAAGAAAGTAATCAGTATTCACATTGTTAATTTTCTCAACAGAGCGGTGAATTTGTCATCCACGCAACCCTAAACTTTAAGGTTTCAGACTGTGCCCGTCCTTCAAGCAGGGAGAACAATAATTGTGAGGCAACCGTCTATGCTGATGTACACATTGACTAGACTCTGCCCTTATTGACAATGTGGTTTCATGCTATCGGATATCTATCGGTTCAAGACTGTTGCAACGTTTCAACAACATGGATCATCGCCGCGAACAAACCCACAACTATAATGACAACTATAATAAACCCACAACTATGCTGCAGTAATTCCATGTTCTCCACAGATGCTGCCTGACCCGCTGAGTTACTCCAGCAATCTCTGTCTCTCTGTGTCAAACAGCATCTGCAGTTCCTCCTGAATATAAATCCATAACCATCGCGCCGAGTGCCTCGGATGGGAAGTGGGCTTCGGCAGAGGCAACCCTGTCCTCACCTTCAGCTACAAATCGATGTCTGGCGCATCAGTTCATTCGCTTGTGCAGCCTCCAGCAATTTGTTTGTATATTTTCATTCCTTCGTCAATAAATGAACTCTGTCGCAGCTTCGAGTTGTTGGTAATTTAAGAGTGATGAAGAACGGGTGTCCCCGCCGCCTTTTTTCCATCCCCACCTGGTAAGGGATGGTGAATCCCGCTCCTGTGCACAGGGCAGGGTGCGAAGGGACCGGTACACGGGATCCCTGGAGCTATCACTGAGATATTTAAATCTGTGCTCCCACAAGCGATGTACGAGCCACCACTCTGTGTGTCCGTGGTCGGCATCGAACCCGTGTCTCTGGCGCTGTAAGGGAGCAACTTCACCGTGCCGCCCCTGGTTGTAGGGGCCGGGAACGCGCTGCCAGGGGTGGTGGTAGAGGCAGAGAGGATAGTGGTGTTTGAGACACTTTAGGACAGACCGAGGAGATTAGACAATAGACATTAGAAGTAGGACTTTCGTCCCCTCACCGTCAAGCCAGCATCGTCATTCAATGTGATCATGGCTGATCATCCACAATCAGTACCCCATTCCTGCTTTCTCCCCATATCCCCTGACTCCGCTATCTTTAAGAGCCCTATCTAGCTCTCTCTTGAAAGTATCCAGAGAACCGGCCTCCGCCGCCCTCTGAGGCAGAGAATTCCACAGACTCACCACTCTCTGTGAGAAAAAGTGTTTCCTCATCTCCATCCTAAATTGCTTACCCCTTATTCTTAAACTGTGGCCTCTGGTTCCAGACTGCTACAACATCGCCAACATGTTTACTGCCTCTAGAATGTCCAAACCCTTAATAATCTTATATGTTTCAATAAGATTCCCTCTCATCCTTCTAAATTCCAGAATATACAAGCCCAGCTGCTCCATTCTCTCAGCATATGACAGTCCCGCCATCCCGGGAATTAACCTTGTAAACCTAAGCTGCACTCCCTCCATAGCAAGAATGTCCTTCCTCAAATTAGGGGACCAAAACTGCACACAATACTGCAGGTGTGATCTCACTAGGGCCCTGTACAACTGCAGAAGGACCTCTTTGCTCTCAATTCTCAATTCTTCTTGTAAGAAAGGCCAACATGCCATTGGCTTTCTTCACTGCCTGCTGTACCTGCATGCTTACTTTCATAGACTGATGTACAAGGACCCCCAGATCTCGTTGTACTCCCCTTTTCCCAACTACACCGTTTAGATAATAATCTGCTTTCCTGTTTTTGCTACCAAAGTGGATAATCTCACATTTATCCACATTAAACTGCATCTGCCATGCATCTGCCCACTGACCCAACCTGTCCAAGTCACCCTGCATTCTCATAGCATCCTCCTCACAGTTCACACTGCCACCCAGCTTTGTGTCATATGCAAATTTGCTAATGTTACTTTGAATTCCTTCATCTAAATCACTGATGTATATTGTAAATAGCTGCGGTCCCAGCACCGAGCCTTGCGGCACCCCACTAGTCACTGCCTGCCATTCTGAAAGGGACCCGTTAATCCCTACTCTTTGTTTCCCGTCTGCCAACCAATTTTCTATCCATGTCAGCACTCTACCCCCAATACCATGTGCCCTAATTTTGCCCACATCTCCTATGTGGGACCTTATCAAATGCTTTGTGAAAGTCCAGGTACACTATATCCACTGGCTCTCCCTTGCCCAATTTCTTAGTTACATCCTCAAAAAATTCCAGAAGCTTAGTCAAGCATGATTTGCCCTTTGTAAATCCATGCTGACTCGGACCGATCCTGTTAATGCTATCCAAATGTGCCGCTATTTCATCTTTTATTATTGATTCCAGCATCTTCCCCACCACCGATGTCAGGCTAACTGGCCTATAATTCCCTGATTTCTCTCTCCTGCCTTGCTTAAAATGTGGGATGACATTAGCTACCCTCCAATCCACAGGAACTGATCCTGAATTTATAGAACAGTTGAAAATGATCACCAATGCATCCACAATTTCTAGTGCCACTTCCTTAAGTACCCTGGGATGCAGACCTTCCGGCCCTGGGGATTTATCAGCCTTCAGTCCTATCAGTCTACCCAACACAATTTGCTACCTAATGTGGATTTCCTTCAGTTCCTCTGTCACCCCAGATCCCCTGGCCTCTACTAGATCAGGAAGATTGTCTGTGTCCTCTTTAGTAAAGATAGATCCAAAGTACCTGTTCAACTAATCTGCCATTTTCTTGTTCCCCATAATAAATTCACCCTTTTAAGTCTTCAAGGGTCCAACTTTGGTCTCAACTAACTTTTTCTTCTTCACATACCTAAAGAAGCTTTTACCATCTCCCTTTATATTCTTGGCTAGCTTACCTTCGTACCTCATCTTCAACTTGAATTAACTTTAGATTAACTTGGCATCATGGTCGGCACCAATTGGGCCGAAGGGTCTGTTCCTGTGCTGTACTGATCTATGTTCTATTGGTGCCAGTTCTGACCTTATCCGGTTTGAATCCGTGCAGATGCTGCTGGAGTAATTTCATTGTTATGTTTTATAACAGAAATCTCTAGGTCTGCCCTTATCAACCTATAGCTTTGAAAACAGCTACATAAACTGTTAGTTTAGTTTATTGTTATCACGTGACTACGGTACATTAAACATCTTTTGTGGCGTACTATCCATTTAGCGAAAGTGTTTACTATCAAAATGCCTACAGTGTACGGATAAAGAATGAAATGTACACCGTCTGATTAAAGATAATTTTACTTTGGAGTCACGTGAGTGACTACGTGAAGAAGCCCCGCCGGGCGCATAAGCGTCATTACGTCCGCGCATGTCGCACTGAACGGGCTGGAGAGCGCAGCTCCACCAGCGGTAAGTAGAAACTTCACAGGTAAGTGGTTTTGAAAACTTTATCTGTGAGTATCTAACTCCGTCAAACTGGCTCGAGCAGTCAGTAGGAGTCCGTGATATGGAGCGTAAGGTAAGAAAATTCGTAGTAAGTATGGGATTCACAAATTAAATCGGGTCGGCAGATTAGCGCGGCACCGCCGGTTCCGATACCGGGTGCCAATTTACCGACAGCCGTTAGTCTAGAGAATGAACTTTCTACACCAGAAACTCAGGAGCTTGAGGCCAACTGATAGCCAATAGGAAGGCAAAAAGAAAGTCTTTCAGACCAGTTTGTCAGCAGAGTCTGAAGAACAAGGAGACTCCCCTATAGATAATAAAAGAATGTGGGGGAGGGTGCAATATATGGAGAAGATGCTCCAAACTTTCATAAAGCAAAGGTCAAAGACCCCAGTGATTCCCCAGACAGCTGTTCAAGAAGGCCCATATCAAGAAAAATATGTGCAGTATCAGCAAGGGGATTTCCTTCCAGCGCCTTGTTTAGGACTGGAGGATGCCTCCCTACAGTATGACTTGGGACAAGCAGGGCAGGATGAAGCAGACCCTGATTCTAGTGTCCCAGAAATAGCAATAAGTTTGCTATTCCGGAGGGGACTGGTGAGGCAATGGAAGAATACCTTGCCAGCAATATCAATTATTTAGTATCTCACCAGCTCCAGCAAGCTATGATGCAAGAGACTACAAACAAATATAAGACACCTGTTTAATGTGCATCACTGAAAGTGCCCACGGTGAGCCCAGCTATCTGGGCACCCATGAGTCCTTCTATGAGGGGACTGGAGGTTCGATATCAACACGTCCTCCAACTGGTGGCTGCAGCAATTACTGCATTTGGCACTATGGTCAAAGGGATAATCATTACTCAAACTCAAAAAAGATATGTTGGCTATTTTATGCAATGCATTTTTTAGGTTAATTGCATCAGGGAAAATTGCCATCGGGCCAAAACTCAACCAAAAATTTGCTGCTATGTAAGGCGACTAATGTACAAACGCCTCAATTCCTGTTTGGAACGGACCTTGTCAAGAAAATTCGTGAAAATTAATGATGAGGCCAAAACAATTGACTTAATGTAGTGAAGCATTTCAAGGCCACCTATTCCAAAACCTGGGTTAATATACCGAAGGTCGGATCCTGGTGCTGGGCCCAGCAGGGGGAGGCCAGTGGGGCAACGAGGGTACCCACCAAGTCAGACCAGCTACAACCCCAATATGGGCAGACAACAGACTTGCAGGACAACTGTAGAAGTACAGGGAATTTTGATCACGATAACGTTTCTTGGTGGACAATCTCCTATTGGAGATAGATTACAATTGTGTTCTAATGCATGGTGCTGTATAACGTCTGATATGTTTATACTAAATACTGTGTCAGGTCTACCATTGAGTTTATCTCAGGGATAGCTCCACCTCAACAGCACAAGCCTAATAAAATGTTGGTGTTTTCTGCTCCAGAGACTGAACAGGAAAACGATGATGATTGAGAAAGCCATTAGTCATCCTCAATAATTTGCGTCTAATATATTCACCAGGCCTAAAAAAGATGGGGGCAGTAGAGTATTCTGGCCCTCACTCACTTACATTCTTCAGTTCTCTATAGGCATTTAAAAATGGACACCTTGGGTTACTGCTAAACGGCTGGTATCACAGGGCTCTTATATGGCAACTATTGATTGGCAAGATGCATACTATTCAGTTCCAATTCGTGCTCATTGTCACAGGTACTTGAAATTTAATTGGATGGGGCAGCTGTGGCAATACAAAGCATTGCCTAATGGTTTAAGTTCAGCACCTAGGTTATTTACTAAATTGTTAAAACCTGTGCTGGGGCTATTGAGGGCCCATAATCACATTGTCATGGCCTATTTAGATGATATCTTACTTACCACCAACACTAAAGAATCAGCTGAAGAGTCGGTTGTAGGTACCAAAAATGTGTTTAAACATTTGGGTTTTGTCCATCCAACTAAGTCCAAGTTACAGCCGACCAAAATATTGAGTATTTGGGATTTCTTATTGATTCAGTTCATATGACAGTAACATTACCAACAACCAAGGTTGTGGATATTGCTAATGTCTGCACTTGCCTCACACAAAAACTTTATTCCTCCATCCGAGAAGTCGCTAAGGTCATTGGGAAATTGGTAGCTGCTTTCCCTGCAGTACAGTTCAGACCTTTGCATTATCAACCTTTGCAAAGAGAACAAGCACTACAAGAGCATGCAGGCCATTTTGATTGGGTTATGCAGTTACCAACCACAGCTCTAGCAGAATTGCAGTGGTGGATTGTTAATGTTAGTCAAGCTACCAATAACATTTTTGGTACAAGAACCTTCAGTGATCTTACAGACTGATGTTAGCGCTCTCGGATGGGGGTGGGGGTGGGGTGGGGGGTACGGACATGGAGGCTAGTTGTGGGGGTAGATGGAATGAACAAGAAGGGTTGATTCTTCACACACAAGGCATAAATTATTTGCAATTATTGGGGGCATTTTATGGGTTAAAGGCATATTGCTCCACAATGAATAATTTACACGTTCAACTCCAGATTGATAACACCACAGCAGTGGCATAGGTTAATCATATGGGAGGAACAAGATCAGTATCATGTGAGAACTTGGTTAACCTCATGTGGCAGTGGTGTATTTCAAAGAACATCTGGGTTTCAGCCATCTATCTACCAGGTATAGACAATGTGGTGGCAGACCATGGGTCACGAAAGTTTAATGGCAATATAGAATGGATGTTCAATTCTGAAATTTTCAAACAATTGTCACTCAATTTGGGTTGCCAGATATTGATCTGTTGCATCCAGATTGACTCACCAGTTGCCTAAATATGTTTCATGGGAGCCAGGTCCAGGAGCAGTAGCCGTGGATGCATTCTCGTTACATTGGGGGCACTCATTCTTTTATGCATTCCTCCATTTTGTCTGATCACAAAATGCCTCACCAAAATAGAGCATGACTCCGCCACAGGCGTTTTGGTGGTCCCAGATTGGCCAACGCTACCATGCTTCCCATTAGTACTCAGAATGATGGCTCAGCCATTCATGATGATTCTCAGCTGCAGTAATTGTTGGTGCATCCGGTTACAGGAGAAAGTCACCCGTTACATGACCGTATCAAATTGTTGGTCTGCAGGTTCTGACCAGACCGTTCCAAGGCCTTGGATTGTCGAACAGGACCATGGAGGTTATCACTGCAGCCTGGAGAAATAGCATTCAAAAACAATATGTGATTCACATAAAGAAATGGGAGATGTTCTGTGTACAATCAAATATATCTTTTCATACTGCAAGCATAAGTGATGTGTTGGAGTTCCTTGCTAAGTTGCATTTTGATGAGCACTTGAGTTATAGTGCTATTAACAGTGCTCGGAGTGCTTTATCCTCCTATTTAGGGCCGTCTTCAGAACAACAACGTATCAGGTCTCATCCGTTAGTATCCCGATTTATGAGAGGAATTTTAACAAAAACCCTCCTAGATATACAAAAATCTGGGATATCAGTATATTTCTCACACTGCTTCGGCAATGGGCTCCAATTCCATCATTATCTATGCAGAGATTAACTCTTAAAGTGGTTATGTTAATGGCGCTGGTTTCAGCACAACGTGTACAAACATTACAATTGTTACGAATAGATTGTATGCATTTGTTTGTAGATGACATTACATTTTATGTCTATGATTTAATCAAACAAAGCAGGCCAGGTATGGCAGGACCCAAGGTGACATTTAAAGTATATCCTGTTGACCAAATGTTATGTGTAGTTAAACACTTAAGCCAATATATTCAGAGACCAGCAGAGGAGGATAAAGGGCTTAATTAGGAAAGGAAAAATAGATTATGAAAGAAAACTGGCAGGGAATATAAAAACTGACTGCAAAAGTTTTTATAGATATGTGAAGAGAAAGAGATTAGTTAAAACAAATGTAGGTCCCTTGCAGTCAGAAACAGGTGAGTTGATCATGGGGAACAAGGATATGGCGGACCAATTGAATAACTACTTTGGTTCCGTCCTCACTAAGGAAGACATAAATAATCTGCCGGAAATAGCAGGGGACCGCGGGTCAAAGGAGGAATTGAGTGAAATCCAGGTTAGTCAGGAAGTGGTATTGGGTAAATTAAATAGATTAAAGGCCGATAAATCCCCAGGGCCAGGTAGGCTGCATCCCAGAGTACTTAAGGAAGTGGCTCAGGAAATAGTGGATGCATTAGTGATAATCTTTCAAAACTCTTTAGATTCCGGAGTAGTTCCTGAGGATTGGCGGGTAGCAAACGTAACCCCTCTTTTTAAGAAGGGAGGGCGAGAGAAAATGGGGAATTACAGACCAGTTAGTCTAACATCGGTAGTGGGTAAACTGCTAGAGTCAGTTATTAAAGATGGGATAGCAGCACATTTGGAAAGTGGTGAAATCATTGGACAAAGTTAGCATTGATTTTCGAAAGGTAAATCATGTCTGACGAATCTTGTGGAATTTTTCGAGAAAGTAACTAGTAGCGTGGATGAGAACCAGTGGATGTGGTATATCTGGACTTCCAGAAGGCTTTCGACAAGGTTCCACATAAGAGATTAGTATACAAACTTAAAGCATACGGCATTAGGGGTTCAATATTGATGTGGATAGAGAACTGGCTGGCAAACAGGAAGCAAAGAGTAGGAGTAAACGGGTCCTTTTCACAATGGCAGGCAGTGACTAGTGGGGTACCACAGGGCTCAGTGATGGGACCCCAGCTATTTACAATATATATGAATGATCTGGATGAGGGAATTGAAGGCAATATCTCCAAGTTTGCGGATGACACTAAGCTGGGGGGCAGTGTTAGCTGTGAGGAGGATGCTAGGAGACTGCAAGGTGACTTGGATACGCTGGGTGAGTGGGCAAATGTTTGGCAGATGCAGTTTAATGTGGATTAATGTGAGGTTATCCACTTTGGTGGCAAAAACAGGAAAGCTGACTATTATCTAAATGGTGGCCGATTAGTAAAAGGGGAGATGCAGCGAGATCTGGGTGTCATGGTACACCAGTCATTGAAAGTAGGCATGCAGGTGCAGCAGGCAGTGAAAAAAGCGAATGGTATGTTAGCTTTCATAGCAAAAGGATTTGAGTATAGGAGCAGGGAGATTCAACTTCCGTTGTACAGGGTCTTGGTGAGACCACACCTGGAGTATTGCGTACAGTTTTGGTCTCCAAATCTGAGGAAGGACATTATTGCCATAGAGGGAGTGCAGAGAAGGTTCACCAGACTGATTCCTGGGATGTCAGGACTGTCCTATGAAGAAAGACTGGATAGACTCGGTTTATACTCTCTAGAATTTAGGACATTGAGAGGGGATCTTATAGAAACTTACAAAATTCTTAAGGGGTTGGACAGGTTAGATGCAGGAAGATTGTTCCCGATGTTGGGGAAGTCCAGGACAAGGGGTCACAGCTTAAGGATAAGGGGGATATCCTTTAAGACCGAGATGAGAAAGACTTTTTTCACACAGAGAGTGGTGAGTCTCTGGAACTCTCTGCCACAGAGGGTAGTTGAGGCCAGTTCATTGGCTATATTTAAGAGGGAGTTAGATGTGGCCCTTTTGTTTTCTGTGTTTTCACGCCATTGCTTTGAAGTATGACACGCATGCGCCTGGCGGGGCTTCTTCATGTAATCCCTCAACGTAACTCCTCATAAAATAAGGATCAAACTTAGAACTGGTAAGTTCTTATTTAATCTTACTATTAAATTTCTCCAAGCACCCCCAACACAATGCACATATGCTCTCTCCACCGCCAACCCTCCCCCACCCCCCCTCCCTCATCCCTCCAACCCCCCCACCTGCCCAGCCCCCCTCCCTCCCACATCCACCTACCACCCCCCTTCACCCACTCCCCTTCCCCCCCTCACCCACCCGCCCACCACGCCCCCCCGCCCTCACCCACCTACCCACCACTCTTCCCTCACCCACCTCCTCCCTCCCTCAGCCACCCACCACCCCCTCCCTCCCTCACCCACCCACCACCCCTGTCTGCAATGTAAAACAGGCCTTATATTCCAACTTCAAATTCTGAACATGTTTGGATTTACAGCACCAGTTTGTTTTCTTAATTATCTGGCGAACTATTCTTACGTTGAAACAAAACCGAGGGACTTTCTGCGTTGCACTTCCCAAGTGTGTAGCGCTTCCTCAATTCTGTGGTAGAAGTTCACGTCTGGGTTGTGGTTTTCAGATCTGCACGTGATGTCACCTTCTTTCCCGCCTGAGCTCCAGATCCCAGCTTGTTAGCAATTCAATCATGGTTTTGTAATTGACATTGGTTTTGTATTATGTATTCTTCTTCTTATTTAAGAGTACTGCTAAAGTAAAACAAACTTTAAATTAACGCTGCATTGAAAATTATGAAACTACAATTATGAACGGGCAGTCACGGTGTCCAGCGGTAGAGCTGCTGCCTCACAGCGAATGCAGCGCCGGAAACCCGGGTTCCATCCCGACTACGGGTGATGTCTGTGCAGAGTTTGTACCTTCTTGCCATGACCTGCGTGGGTTTTCTCCGAGATCTTCCTCCCACACTCTAAAGACGTGTAGGTTTGTAGGTTAAGTGGCTTGGTGTAAATGTAAAAATTGTCCCTAGTGGGTGTAGGATAGTGTTAGTGTGCGGGGATCGCTGGTTGGCGCGGACCCGGTGGGCCGAAGGGCCTGTTTCCGCGCTGTATCTCTAAACTAAACTAAACTACAAGAAAAGGGAATGAGGCCACAATTGGAATCACATGATTACACAAACTAATTTCTCTGGGCGAATTTAGCAGAAGTTTGCGGGCGTGGTTTCACGTTGTGTCAGCAGCCAATGGTTTCATTTCCTCACCCCGGCTGTACAGGCATCAATGCCGTGTTGTTACTGCGAACATGGTGACCATTCCTCGCCTTGCCCAGAATCCACTCTGTTTGACTCAGATGGAAAATTCAAGGTCAAATTATCCCATGAATTATAAATTCAGAAGAAAGTCTCGCTCCTGTAACTGTTCGTGTAAATGTAAAGTCGCAGAGTCATACAGTGTGGAAACAGGCCGCACAATAGATAATAGTTGCAGGAGTAGGCCATTCGGCCCTTCACCCAGCACCGCTGCCCATGCTGACCAACAGGTCCCATCTACACCAGTCCCACAAACCCGCGATGCTGGTGCTCGCTCACCTGCGATCCCAGATTAAACCCTACCTGGACCCCCCGCAGTTCTATTAGCAAACAAAGGTTGGGGTGGAGGAGATCATCATCCATCTGCTCCATTGTTCCTGTGCTCACCTGGATAAGCCGGGAAGCATTGTGGAAGTCATGTGTTTTGACTTCTCCAGTGCTTTTAACACCATCCGGCCTGCACTGCTTGGGAGCAAACCGATGAAGATGTGGGTGGATGCTCCATTGGTGACCTGGATCACCAACTACCTGCCTGGATGACCACAATATGTCAGGCTACAGAACTGCGTCTCGGACACGGTAGTGAGCAACACAGGGGCCCCACAAGGGACAGTTCTCTCTCCCTTCCTGTTCGCCGTCTGCACCTCGGACTTCAGATACAATCGGGCTCCTGCCACCTGCAGAAGTTTTCAGATTACTCTGCAATTGTGGGCTGTATCAGTGAGGGGAGGGAGGCTGAATACAGAGGTGTAGTCAACGACTTTGTTGAGTGGTGTGGGCTGAATCACCTGCAGCTCAACACCAACAAGACTAAGGAGGTAATGGTGGACTTTTGGAGGAGAGGAACACCCCTGCCCCTGCCTCTATCAATGGTGTGGATGTGCAGTTTACCAAGGAGTACAAGTACCTTGGAGTTTACCTGGACCATATACTGGACAGGTCCAGGAATGCTGGGGCACTGTATAAGTGACAGAGCCGTCTGTACTTTCTGAGGAGACTTTGCTCTTTCAACGTCTGTAGTAAGATGCTGCAGATGTTTTATCAATCGATGGTGACCAGTGCCGTCTTCCTTGCTGGCGTGTGCTGGAGTAGCAGGGTGAAGGCCGTGGACACCAACAGAATTAACAAGCTCATCAGGAAGACTGGCTCTGACCTGGGGGTGGTGTTGGATTTAGTAGAGGTGGTCCTTTGGGGGTAGGATACTCCTCAAACTGTGGAGCATCTTGGACAATACCATTCACTCCCTCCATGATGCACTGGTCAACCTGAGGAGCACCTTCAGCAAACAGATTAGTTCCACCAAGATGCAGGACAGAACGCCACAAGAGATCCCTTTTCCCTGTGGATATCAAACTGTACAACTCCTCCCCCTTCTGTCATGGGGTAGACTAACTCCCATCCCCCTCCCCCCCAATCATTGTACATCCCCAATCCTGAACTTTCCATTCGTCACTTTAATTTCATGTTTCATGTATCTTGTTGTGTTTCATGACTGTTGGCAGACCAATTTCCCTCCTGGGATAAATACAATTCTGTCTTATCGTATTATCCCTCTAAGCCTTTCCCATCCTGATTGTACGTTCAGAAGAAATTCTCCTTGGAACCAATCTGGGAGGTGAGTCCCGGGATGGACGGGGATTCCTTCTCAGGACCGGACCATTTTGACGGATGGAGGTAACAGCAAAGAAGTTGAAAAGGTTCCACATGGTAGGCTGCTCTGGCAAGTTAGATTGTATGGGATCGAAGAAGAGATAGCTGAATGGATAGAAAATTGGCTCCATGGAAGGAAGCAGAGGGTGATGGTGGAAGGTTGCTTCTCAGACTGGAGGCCTGTGACTAGTGGTGGGCCTCAGGGTTTGGTGCTGGGCCCGTTACTGTTTATCATCTATATCAATGATTTGGATGAGAACATACAGGGCAAGATTAGCAAGTTTGCTGATGATTCAAAAGTGAGTGATTTTGCAGATAGGGAAAATGGTTGTGAAAAATTGGAGCAGGATCTCGACCGATTGGCCAGGTGGGTGGAGGAATGGTTGATGGAATTTAATACAGGGAAATGTGAGATGTTGCATTTTTTTAAGTCTAACATGGGCAGGACCCACACAGTGAATGGTAGGCCTCTGGGGAGCAGAGCAGAGGGATTTAGGAATGCAGGTAGATAAGGTGGTCAAAAAGGCTTTTGGCACATTGGCCTTCATCTGTCAGAGTATTGAGTATAGAAGTTGGGAGGTGATGTTGCAGTTGTATAAGACGTTGGTGAGGCTACATTTAGACTATTGTGTTCAGTTCTGGGCACCATGTTATAGGAAATATGTCGTCAAGCTGGAAATGGTACAGAGAAGAATTACGAGGATGTTGCCAGGACTAGAGGGTGTGAACTACAGGGAGAGGTTGAGTCGGCTGGGTCTCTATTCCTTGGAGCGCAGGAGGATGAGGGGGTGATCTTATAGTGTATAAGATCATGAGATGAATGAACCGGGTAGGTGCACAGTCCTTGCCCAGAGTAGGTGAATCCAGGACCAGAGGACATAGGTTCAAGGTGAAGCGGGAAATATTTATTAGAAGCTGTCTCATTCGCCACATTGTGGGCCGAAGGGCTTGCTCCTATACTGTACTGTCATGTTCCAGTGTTGACAGCATCTTGACATATATGTTCACTAATGTGCTACATCTCGTTAATCGAGACAAAATAAAGATGAGATGGGAATTAATAAGCCCTTTGTTCTTTGATACCTACCCTGGGAGATAAGGTTCTTATTGTTTACCTAATCTGTGAGATTATAATTTGATTATTATGATTTTATATTCATAATTTTATATTCCTCTGTCACCAAAATCACAAATAACTGCCTTTGAGGACATTGACATCAGCAGGTGCAAGAGCAGAGCCTCAAACATTATGAAGGACCCCACCCACCCGGCAAATGTACTCTTTGCCACCCTCCCCTCAGGGAGAAGGCTGCGCAGCATAAAGGCCAGGACAACAAGGCATAAAACATTTAACCATATAACCATATAACAATTACAGCACGGAAACAGGCCCTCTCGGCCCTTCCAGTCCGTGCCGACCAAGCCAGCTTCTACCCCGAGGCCGTGAGACTTTTAAACTTCCTACCTCACTGACTGAACCCTCACTACCTCAGTGAACTGTCTGCCGCTACTGCTGCTGCTATGGGCATTATTATGCTGCTGTCTTTTAATCAAGCTGCTCTTTTACTTTTTATTATTTATTCATCAGCTCATTATTATTTAGATCTAATAATGGGATGTTTTTATATGCAAAAATCTGGAAAACGATCCCCAAAACAGAGGAAAGAAACAAACTGATGCAGAACTCAGTGGGTCAGGCAGTATCTGTGGAGAACATGGATAGGTGAAGTTTCGGTTCGGGACCCTTTGTCAGTCTTTGAATATAAAACAGGCTGCAAAGCGAACCCACATCTTCCCATTCCCACCCTTTTCCGCCTTCCGCAGACATTGCTCCCTCCACAACATCTTGCTTCAATCATCCCGCTGCCTATTATTCCTGCCAGCCAGGGGCCAAGACGTACCGACCTGAAACAGTTTGATCAGCCAATCGCATCGATCCTCACATACCCCCAAAGAAACGTCCACTGTTTTAATCTTGTCTTGTTTTAATTGCACATTGGAAGACGTGCATCTGAAATATCGGGTACATTAATTTTAAATCTTAGTGTAAGATTGATGCAACCAACTTACTGGCACGTATATAGAAACATAGAAACATAGAAAATAGCTGCAGGAGGAGGCCATTCGGCCCTTCGAGCCAGCACCGCCATTCATTGTGATCATGGCTGATCATCCCCAATCAATAACCCGTGCCTGCCTTCTCACCATATTCCTTGATTCCACTAGCATCGAGAGCTCTATCTAACTCTCTGTTAAATCCATCCAGTGACTTGGTCTCCACTGCCCTGTGGCAGGGAATTCCACAAATTCACAACTCTGGGTGAAAAAGTTTTTTCTCACCTCAGTCTTAAATCACCTCCCCTTTATTCTAAGGCTGTGGCCCCTGGTTCTGGACTCGCCCAACATTGGGAACATTTTTCCTGCATCAAGCTTGTCCAGTCCTTTTAAAATATTATATGTTTCTATAAGATCCCCTCATCCTTCTAAACTCCAGTGAATAGAAGCCTAGTCTTTTCAATCTTTCCTCGTATGACAGTCCCGACATCCCAGGGATCAATCTCGTGAACCTACGCTGTACTGCCTCAATCACAAGGATGTCCTTCCTCAAATTAGGAGACCAAAACTGTATGCAATACTCCGGACGTGGTCTTGCCAGAGCCCTATACAACTGCAGAAGAACCTCACTAATCCTATACTAAAATCCTCTTCAATGAAGGCCAACATTCCATTAACTTTCTTCACTGCCTGCTGTACCTGCACGCCAACTTTCAGTGACCTGTGTACAAGGACACCCAGGTCTTGCTGTACCTCCCCCTTACCTAACCTAACCCCATTGAGATAATAATCTGCCCCCTTGTTTTTGCCGCCAAAGTGGATAACCTATATTATACTGCATCTGCCACGCATCTGCCCTCTTCACAGTTCACACTGCCACCCACTTTGTGTCATCCACAAACTTGTTAGTGTTGCTCCTAATTCCCTCTTCCAAATCATTAATATATATGGTAAACAGTTGCGACCCCAACATCGAGCCTTGTGGCTCTCCACTCGCCACTGCCTGCCATTCTGAAAAGGACCCGTTCACTCCTACTCTTTGCTTCCGGTCTGCCAACCAATTTTCTATCCACGTCAACACCCTACCCCCAACCATGTGCTCTAATTTTAGTCACCAGTCTCCCGTGCGGGACCTTATCAAAGGCTTTCTGAAAGTCTAGATACACTACATCTACTGGCTCTCCTGCATCCATTTTACTTGTCACATCCTCAAAAAATTCCAGAAGATTAGTCAAGCATGATTTCCCTTTCATAAATCCTTAACAATATTTTCTCCAGAGATGCTGCCGGTCCCGCTGAGTTACTCCTGCATTTTGTGTCTATCTCCAATCGTCTTGGCCTCGCTCTGGGCGTAGGAGTGGGGGCGGATCCGGACCCGCAACAGCCGTGAGCCCCAGGCCGAGCTCAGCGTTCGTTTGCCTGCTTCTGCTGCTGTTGGAGGTGAGACGCTGCGCTGCGTTAGGGTCTAATTTCCGGGATGGCGGGCCTGTCATATGCTGAGAGAATGGAGCGGCTGGACGTATACTCTGGAGTTTAGAAGGATGAGATGGGATCTTATTGAAACATATAAGATTATTAAGGGTTTGGACACGCTAGAGGCAGGAAACATGTTCCCAATGTTGGGGGAGTCCAGAACCAGGGGCCACAGTTTAAGAATAAGGAGTAAGCCATTTAGAACGAAGACGAGGAAACACCTTTTCACACAGAATTGTGAGTCTGTGGAATTCTGTGCCGCAGGGGGCGGTGGAGGCCGATTCTCGGGATACTATCAAGAGAGAGTTAGAAAGGGCTCTTAAAGATAGCGAAGTCAGGGGATATGGGGAGAAGGCAGGAACGGGGATGATAACCCATGATCACATTGAATGGTGGTGCTGGCTCAAAGGGTCGAATGGCCTACTCCTGCACCTATTGAATATTGACTATTGTCTATTATCAGCCAGGGTCTTACTTGGGCTCACCTGGATCGGGAATGCTCCGAATTGTGGACCGGACTGCATTTTTTCAGATTGTAAACGGCGGCAAAATATGGCGACTGCGCATTTGTAGTTGTGTAAAAAAGTCAATAATGAAACATTGAACAAGGAACTGCAGGTTTACAAAATAAAATATTCAAAGTCCTGGAGTAACAGCGGTTCAGGCAGCATCTCTAGAGATGTGACGTTCTCCACGTATCTGAAGTTATTGCTTCAAAGATAGAAGATTGGTCATCAATAATCACGGGTTTCACACCAATCGCAGTTTGCTTATCTCAGGTAGCAAAGCTGCCCTTTTCAGAGACTGTGTTGAAGTTCACCACATTCCTAATAAATGATTCCCCCCTTACCTTAAATCCAAGGCCTCTGTTTCTTGATTCCCCAACTCTGGGTTAAGGTCTGTGCATTCATCCGAGCTACCCCTTCAAGATCGTATACGCATATACAAATCATCTGCAAACTTGTTTTTCCAAAAAAGACACAAATGGCTGGAGTAACTCAGTGGGTCAGACAACATCTCTGTAGAAAAGCAATAGGTAACGTTTTAGGTTGAACCCCTTCTTTGGACTGAGGGTCAGGGGAGAGGGAAACGTGAAAAATAGACGATGACATACAGAGAAATAGAACAGATGAATGAAAGAAAGACAAAAAAGTGACAATGATAAAGGAAACAGGCCATTGTTATTATGGGTTAGATGTAAACAAGTTGCAGACAATGAGACTCAACAAGACCACTTTGAAACAAGTACAATGACTTGGGTGGGGGAGGGACGGACAGAGAGGCGATGCAAGGGTTACTTGAAGTTAGAGAAATCAATAATCTTACCACTTGGGCGTAAGCTGTCCAAGGGAAATATGAGGTGCTGTTCCACCAATGAGCGTTTGGCCTCACTCTGATATTGACATTTGCAATAGTTTACTTCTCTCTAAGGTGATCATATTGAAATGTTAAATTGTGCCACTGGGTGATTTCATTCAGAAAAACGCCTCCTTGTGTTGAGTAGACAGACTTGCTTCTTCAATGATTTTGGAATATCGGCTTAAAGCGAGAGCCCGGCCCGGATTATCCAGAGGAAATTCTGGATACAACTTTCGCCAATGGGAAAATAATCTGTTGCTCATTGAAAAATGAAAAGTGTCCCCATGCCTCTTGATAAATGGTGGAATTATTCTTAAAATATGGACTGAAGCAAATTACTGTTCAAAGAAGAATTACAAAAAACCCCTCAAAAATTAAACTTACAAATTTCTTCCTAAAATGAAACCAATGAATGTGGTTGCAAGTAACCGCTGATGGAAAGCAAGAAGGGCCGTTGTTCCAGGGATTATCGGCGAGTGACACCTTTGCAGGTGTGGAGAATGATTGGGAAGGTGACAGAATGTCGTTCACCGCAGTGGGACTGGGCACGGAAGTGGTGATGTTTTACTCAGGACTTTGGGGCATCTGGAATGTGGTGCATAATTCCAGCTTTCTGCTCTCAGGGCGTTTCAACAGTTCAGACAAGGTTTAGTTCGGGACATTTGGGGTAATTAGACTTGCGCCGTGTCAATGAGGAATGGTTTATCAAAGGATGCAAGTTGAATGAACAGATGAGTGAATTAATGAAGGGCATGACAGGGTGGAAGTGGAGACAATGTTTGGGCAAAGACCAGGGATGAAAAGACACCAAGTGTGAGATATGGAGAGGATAGAAGAGGCGCGAAATGTGAAGCCAGAATATTGACTGTATGTTTCTGTGCCTTTGTTAGTCTGTGAGTGTGAGTGTATGTGTACACTGCAATCTGCCAATCAATCCCCCTCCTCTCATCTATATGCTCTCACGATCAGCTCGTGTAAATATTCAAAAAAGAGACGACACAGAGTGCTGGAGTAACTCAGCGGGTCAGGCAGCATCTGTGGAGAACATGGATAGGTGACGTTTCACAGAGTGCTGGAGTAACTCAGCGGGTCAGGCAGCATCTGTGGAGGACGTTTCGGATCAGGGCCACTCACAAGTGAGACCAGTGGAAGTCACACGGGTTTTTGCTTGGTCACATGCTGTTTGGTTTATATATATTGATGATTTGGATGGCAATGTAATTATCATTCTCTACAAATTTGCATATAACATTGAAATAGGTCTCTCAAGATGGCGCCTGGCTGCGGCGACTTTTGCGGAGCAGGAAAACGGCAGAAAACTGTGCCGTTTCAGACAAGCTGCTTGAGCACCTCAAGGCTCTCACAATTTTGCGATCTCCAGCAGCCGTGGGAGCCCCGGACTTTAAATTTTCCCACGGTCACTGGAAATCACCCGACCCGACTGAGGAACCCAGGTACTGTACCTCGGAACCCCGGGATGACATCCAGGGCCGACGGGCTGGATCTCCCAGGAACAATGAAGCTGGAGCTGCAGCTGCCGACTTTGAAAGAGCTGGAGCTGTCGTCTGTGAAGGAATCCCCAATCCAGCGCTGGTCCGCAGAACCAGCAGGTACAGTAAACTCAGTACCTGGAAGCAAAGGGGAAGCCTCCATTGTGTCCGGCAACGTGGCCGACGGGTAGGACTTCACGAAGGACTAGACTGAAGCGCAGGGGACTTCGACCCCCTCTCCCTACTATCCTACTGGCCAATGTACAGTCCCTTGAAAATAAAGTGAAGAGCTTAAGGGCAAGATTGCTTTATCAAAGGGAGCTGAGGGAATGCTCTGTGTACTGTTTCACAGAGACATGGCTCACCCTCAGCTCCCCAGACTCAGTGGTCCAGCCTGAAGGGTTCTCCATCCACCGCATGGACCGTACACTGGCATCTGGGGAAGGGAGAGGAGGGGGTGTCTGCCTCATGGTCAACTCTGCGTGGTGCTCAGACATGGCAGTCCTGTCCAACTCCTGCTCTCCACACCTCGAACATCTGATGGTGAAGTGCCGCCCCTTCTACATTCCGAGGGAATTCACCTCCATCATCCTGAACGCGGTCTACATCCCACCCCAGGCAAACGTCCGTCTGCCACTGGAAGAGCTGCACGCCGTGGTCAACAAACACCAGACGTCTTACCCCGAGGCGTTTATCACCATTGCTGGGGACTTCAATAAGGCAAACCTCAAGAAATCAGTCCCCAACTTCCACCAACATGTCTCCTGCCGCACCAGAGGACCAAACACCCTTGACCACTGCTACACCACCATGAAGAATGCTTACCGCTCTATCCCTCGCCCTCACTTCGGTAAATCCGACCATACTGCGGTGCTGCTTCTTCCTGTCTACAGGCAGCAATTAAAGAGCGCACCCCTAGAGGTGAGGACAGTACAGCTGGTCGGGGGGGCGGGGGGGGGGGGCAGAGGAACAACTACAGGACTGTTTGGAGTCTGTAGACTGGGCAATGTTCAAGGACTCGGCAACGGACTTGAACGAATACGCCACAGTCGTTACAGACTTCATTAAGAAATCTGTGGAGGACTGCATCCCCACAAGAGCCCCCTCCCTACGAGAGGCCCAGGAGCGGTTGCAGTGGGAGGAATGACGTCCGAGCTGTAAGTTTAAAAACTCGATCGCGGGGCTTGTTTCCACAGAGGCCCAGGAGCGGTTGCAGAGGGAGGAGCCCAAATCCGTAACGTTCTATTTGCAGCTCGCAGTTCAAAACAAGTGGGCTTGAGGAAGCCGCTGATTGATGGAAGCGGACTCGAGGGAGCTACTGATTGGCAGTCAGATCCCTGCTGATTTCTTCCAGCTATAATCCTTGCTTTGTATTGTATTGTATTGTACGTTGTATTGTACTTTGTATTGTATCCAAGGTAAGGGGGAGTATGAGGGCCAGGGCAGTTTACTGTTCTGGACGTCAGATGTGGGAGGTCATGCAGTCAGATAGTCCTCCAGATGTCCACATCTGCGCCAGGTGCGTCAAGATGGCGCTCCAAATGGACCGTATAAGGAACCTGGAGCAGCAGCTCGATGACCTCCGTCTGGTCAGGGAGAGTGAGGAGGTCATAGAGAGAAGTTACAGAGAGGTAGTCACTCCAAAACCACAGGAGGCAGGCACGTGGTCACGGTTAGGAGAGGCAAGGGGCAGAGGCAGGGACTAGAGAGTACCCCGGTGGCTGTAGACCTTGGCAATAAGTACTCCTGTTTGAGTACTGTTGGGGGAGACAGCCTACCTGGGGGTAGCAACAGCGGCCGGGCCTCGGGTACAGAGACCAGCTCTGTTGCTCAAAAGGGTAAGGAAAAGTAGTAATAGGGGACTCTATAGTTAGGGGGTCAGATAGGTGATTCTGTGGACGCAGTCAGGAGACCCGGATGGTAGTTTGCCTCCCTGGTGCCAGGGCCTGGGATGTGACTGAATGTGTCCAAGATATCCTGAAATGGGAGCGAGAGGAGCCAGAGGTCGTGACATAGGTAGCAAAAGAGAAGAGGTTGTGAAAGGAGAATTTAGGGAGTTAGGAGGAGAGTTAAGGAGAAGGACTGCAAAGGTAACAATCTCAGGATTACTGCCTGTGCCACGCAACAGTGAGAGTAGGAATGGAGCGAGGTGGAGGATAAATGCGTGGCTGAAGGACTGGTGCAGAGGGCAGGGATTCAAGTTTCTGGATCATTGGGACCTATTTTGGGGAAGGTGTGACCTGTACAAAAAGGATGGGTTGCACTTGAACCCGAGGGAAACCAATATCCTGGCGGGAGATTTGCAAAGGCTACTGGGGAGATTTTAAACTAGATCGGTTGGGGGGAGGGACTCAAATCGTGAAAGCAAGTAGACAGTGTGTGAGGCTGGAGGCAGAGAAGGGAAGCTGTCAGATGCAACACGTAGGGGAGAATGAAGAAAAAAATAAACAGAGAATAAGAGGTGGTGGGTTTCTTAAATGTGTGAGCAATGAGACAGAGGGGTGTAAAACGAGGATAGAAGCAATAGGTCACAAGGTGAAAAGTGGCAGGCAGACAAATCCAGGGCAAAAATCACAAAGGGTCACCTTTCAACATAATTGTATAAGGGGTAAGAGTGTTGTAAAAACAAGCCTGAAGGCTTTGTGTCTCAATGCAAGGGGAATTCCTTAAAAGGTGGATGAGTTGAATGCGCAGATAGTTATTAATGACTATGCTATAGTTGGGATCACGGAGACATGGCTCCAGGGTGACCAAAGCTGGGAGCTGAACATCCAGGGACACTCAATATTCAGGAGGGATAGACAGAAAGGAAAAGGAGGTGGGGTAGCGTTGCTGGTTAGAGAGGAGATTAACGCAATAGAAAGGAAGGACATTAGCTTGGAGGATGTGGAATCGATACGGGTAGAGCAGCGAAACACTAAGGGGCAAAAAACGCTAGTGGGTGTTGTGTACAGGCCGCCTAACAGTAGTCGTGGAGTTGAGGATGGTATCAAACAGGAAATTAGAAAAGCGTGCAACAAAGGTAAAACAGTTATAATGGGTGACTTCAATCTACATATAGATTGGGTGAATCAAATTGGCAGGGGTGCTGAGGAAGAGGATTTCTTGGAATGTATGTGGGATAGTTTTCTAAACCAACATGTAGAGGAACCAACGAGGGAGCAGGCTATTCTAGACTGGGTATTGAGTAATGAGGAAGGGTTAGTTAGCAGCCTTGTTGTGCGTGGCCCCTTGGGCAAGAGTGACCATAATATGGTTGAGTTCTTCATTTGGATGGAGAGTGACATTGTTAATTCAGAAACATGGGTCCTGAACTTAAAGAAAGGTAACTTTGAGGATATGAGACGTGAATTGGCCAAGATAGACTTGCAATTGATTCTTGAAGGGTTGACAGTGGAAATGCAATGGCATTTAAAGACTGCATGGATGAACTACAACAATTGTTCATCCCAGTATGGCAAAAGAACAAATCAGGGAAGTTAGTGCATCCGTGGATAACGAGGGAAATCAGGGATAGTATCAAAGCAAAAGATGAAGCGTACAAATGGCGGTGCTGGCTCGGGGCCGAATGGCCTCCTCCTGCACCTATTTTCTATGTTTCTATATGTGTAAAGCCTTTTGCAACTCACTTGTCTGGCATTAAATTAGCACTGGAAGACCTCCTAGAACTAAGTTTGACGGGCAAAATAGTAAGATTAAACGAGAACTTACCAAGTTTGAAGGTTGATCTGTATTTTACGAGGAGTCACGGTGAGGGATTTCGTGAAGACCCCGCCAGCACGCATGTGCGGCATCCTTCAAAGCAGCGGTGTGGAATCACAGAACCAAACCATGACTGAAAATAGTAAGATGAAAATGTAGAACTACCTGGTTGACCTTATGATAGAGGGTGGGAGCGGTGGGCACGAAATCCCTCACCGCGACTCCTCGTAAAATACAGATCAACCTTCAAACTTGGTAAGTTCTCGTTTAATCTTACTATTTTACTTCGGAGTCACGTGAGTGACTTCGTGAAGATTTCAAAGCTCTGTGATTTCACGCCCTGGACAACGTCCATGCTTATCACACTGCCGCCAGTCTGATGGAGGAAGGCTGTTAATGGAGTTCAGTCGAAACTGGCTGAAAAATCAACACAATTTATTAATCAAATAAACAACAAACCCCTAAATCGGGGCCAGACATTTACTGAGCGGTACCCAGGATAGCTTCTGCGAATGTCGCAGGGGTGGCCAGAGGTTTGTTATAGAACCGTTGAAAGGTTTTCCCACTGGCCCAGCCCGTGGTGGCGAGAATGTGGTCCATGGGCACCTCCATGGCTCTCGCCGCTGATATGGATGCAGCCCTGGTGGAATAAAACTTAAAAATGTTAGTAGCAACTCCTGCTGCATCCAGCACCACCCTGAGCCACCTGGCTATCGTCTGTGTAGTCACCCGATGATGCGGAGGTTTTATGATTGATGAGGATCCCCTGTTCCTTCATCCTGATAACTCCAGTAACTCGGATGTAGTGGTGGAGATGGGTGACTATGCATAGTGTGGCATCTACAGGGTACGCCCGAAATTCCAGCTGCAGCCCATGCGCCCCTGGCCTGTGCTGTTTTAATAATTCTTTAACAAAGAATTTTATTTGACCAGGGTTGGCCACCATGCTGTCCAGTCACAGTTTTTGTAACATCTGGACTCGTTGGGCTGTCGTCAGTGCCATGAGCATCACCACCTTAAGGGTGAGCTGTTTCAATGGTAGCTCATCTATTGGAGCCCAGCTCCTCAGTAGGGTCAGCACGATCCCCACATCCCACGTTACGGTATATCTGGGTCGTGGAGGGTTGGTGTTGAACACTCCCCTCATTCGTTTAGACACCAGGTGGTGGGAGCTGATACCTATATCCAGGTATGAATACAGCGTACTCCTGTCGCTGTTGATGGCACTGTAGCTGAGGCCAGCATCAAAATGGAGGCCTGCTAGAAACTCCAACACATCCGGTATTGTTGCCGAGTTGGAGGACTTGTTGTTCCGGGCACAGAAAACCTCCCACTTTCTGATTTGAGTGAGGTATTGTTTCCGGGGTTGATTCCCGGCACGATGCTGCAATAAGGTTCATGGCTCTTGACGAGATGCCTGCCCGGATGAGCGGTCTTTTCAGAACCTGCAAGCCAACAAGTTTAAATGACCATGGCAAGGATGACTGACCCCCCCGTAATGGAGTGAGTAATCAATTTGGGATGTTTCCCAATCGCCATCCATGGTTGTTTTAAATTTCTACAACCATCGGGTACCATGGTTGTGTAGGCCAGTCGGGAATGATCAATATGCCAGTTGCAGAGTCTAGTTTAATTTTCTGCAATACCCGACTGGTGAGGCAGCATGGGGGAAACGCGTAGCAAACCATTTCCCCCAATGGATAAAACGCATCCAATGCTATTACCCCAGGGTCTGGTTCCCACAACACATACGTTGGTATTCGATGGTTCAGCCTGGACGCAAATAGGTCAAATATCTGGTGTCCCCAAATTGAGCTATGATATCTCCAAAATTTGGGGTTCAACATCCACTCAATGTTGTCATTGAAGACACGTGACCTGGTGTCCGCCACTGAATTAAGCTTCCCAGGCAAATAGGTCGCAGTAATCCAAATATTTCTTTCAATGCACCAGTGCCAAATTGTATTAGCCAATTCATCGCAAACTAGCGACCTGATACTACCCATATGATTGATGTAAGCCACTATTGTAGCATTATCTATTCGAAAGCGGACATGTAATCCATGAATTAGTACAGTAAGCCCGCAGTCCATGAAATGCCCCCAGCATTTCTATATAGTTTATCCCATGTGACTCCAGGAATGTAGACTCATGAGAGTTCCATCTGCCACCACAACTGGACATCGTACCAGTTGCTCCCCAGCCTGGTGCACTTGCGTCAGTTAGTAGCACAACATCAGGGTTGCTCCCTATAATAGGTCAATGACATTCTTTAATATTATGTACCCACCATTATAGCTCATTTCTAGCTTCCGGTGGTAACCGAAGTGGCCGATCAAAGCAGCCAGCATTTGTTATGCCGCGATATGCCGCGCAGGCGTGCTGGCGGGGTCTTCACGAAGTCACTCACGTGACTCCGAAGTAAAACAAGAAATGAAGTCCATGGAATTTTATTGTATGTGACATCTTTAGCCTGTGTGTTAATGTCAGCTGTGTGGTATAAATATTTGCTGGCATAGATATTTGCAACAAGGTTATCCATGCTAGAGTCAAGTCAAGTCAACTTTATTTGTCACATACACATACAAGATGTGCAGTGAAATGAAAGTGGCAATGCCTGCGGGATTGTGCAGAACAACAGAACAGAACAGAACCAGTATTTACATTAAAAAAAAAGGCACAACAGTAAGTTAGTCCCTGGTGAGATTAGAGTTTACGGTCCTGATGGCCTGTCTGTCTCATCCTCTCCGTTTTCGTAGCGTGACCGCGGAGCCGCTTTTCTGACCGTGGCAACTGGAACAGTCCGTTGCTGGGGTGGTAGGGGTCCTTCATAGAATCATAGAAAATAGGTGCAGGAGCAGGCCATTCGGCCCTTCGAGCCTGCACTGCCATTCAATATGATCATGGCTGATCATCCAACTCAGTATCCTGTACCTGACTTCTCTCCATACCCCCTGATCCCTTCAGCCACAAGGGCCACATCTAACTCCCTCTTAAATATAGTCAATGAACTGGCCTCAACTACCTTCTGTGGCAGAGAATTCCACAGATTCACCACTCTCTGTGTGAAAAACGATCATCTCATCTCGGTCCTAAAAGACTTCCCCCTTATCCTTAAACTGTGACCCCTTGTCCTGGACCCCTTATTTCCTCAGATTTGGAGACCAAAACTGTACGTAATACTCCAGGTGTGGCCTCACCAAGACCCTGTACAACTGCAATAGAACCTCCCTGCTCTTGTACTCAAATCCTTTTACTATGAATGCCAATATACCATTCACTTTCTTCACAGCCTGCTGCACCTGCATGCCTACTTTCAATGACTGGTGTACCATGACACCCAGGTCTCGTTGCATCTCCCCTTTTCCTAATCGGCCATTGTTCAGATAATAGTCTACCCTCCTGTCTGCCATGATCTTGCTGGCTCTGGATCTGCACCTCCTGGTGTATAGGTCCTGCAGGGGGTGCAGAGATGCCACACTGGATGTTGAAGCAGCAAACATAGCATCTCTCCTCACAGATCTGACAAAACCTGGAAACAACTGGAAGTCCATGTGGAGTGAAGCTAAATCGGTTGCGTCAAACCTAAAGATAGAAATAACAGAGATTCTAGATGAATGTTTGAATAAACATCCCAACACAGTCAAATTAATATCATATATTTACAATATTCTGTTAGATAGTGAGAATCCGTCGACGGAATCACATAGACAAGCATGGGAAAATGAATTAGTTCAACTCATAAGGAAAGATATTTGGGATGAAAGCCTACAACATATGCATCAATGTTTGTTAAACGCTAGACATTCTTTAATACAATTTAAAATATTACACAGATTGTATTATTCTAAAACAAAATTAAACAGAATTTTTCCTAATATCTCTCCTATCTGCGATAAATGTCAATATTCTGAGGCTAATTTAACCCATACCTTTGTGAATTGCATAAAAATTAAAACATTTTGGGTGGATATTTTTAAAATTATTTCCATAGTGGTTAATAGTCAACTGGATCCCGATCCTAAATTAATAATATTGGGCATATCTGAACAATACCTAAAACTGACAATAAACCAAAGAAATTTCCTGGATTATAGTATAATAACTGGGAAAAACCTAATATTAAAATTTTGGAAAAACCCTGCAACGCCTACAATTAAAATGTGGATTATGGAGATGTCGGAGACCTTAAATCTGGAAAAAATTAGATTTGTCTTAATTGACAAACCTGAATTATTTATTAGAATATGGTCCATGTTCATAGATTATTTGAAGGGGTAGAATGGGCCAGCGCTGAGGCCCATTCTTGAACCCAGGACTAGACGAATAGTTTTGTTTTCTGTACCTACGGACCTATCTCCTAAGTTGTATTATAAATAAAAAAAAATAAAAAATTCATTTAAATGGTAAAGAAAAAAAAAAAAAAAAAAAAGAAATAAAACTCTCCCTCAGATGTGGTGGAGTTCGGCACAAGAGGGCAAGGCCTCATGATGACAGCACTCCTGATGCTAACGTGGACGAAATGAATGACACAATTGGCACAGAAGAGGCATACTTCAGAAAGTGTGTGTTTTATGGTTTGGTGGACAATGTTACAGCAGGATTAACTGTCCGCTTCAATGCTGTTAGGCAGTTGGCAGAAAAACCTGATTTCTGGTGGAAATATCTCACATGTCAAAGTGATGTGGAGAGAAAAGCTTTATCTTTATCAGAGCAATATCCTGCTGACCTTAACGGTGATGATTTTTCAAAAGAAATGCAACATTTACCCTCAGTACATAATGCAAATGTAACTGCACAGTTAAAGCCATTCGATCTGTTGAACTTGTTAACAGAGTACAGACTTCAATCAAAAGACTCATTCAAAAATACACCAACAAATGCAGGCCTGAACGAAATGTTGTTGCATCTGGCTCACCGTGCAACATAAAATAACAAAAGGATAAAATAGATAAAAAGATAAAATAGGTAATAGTGGCGGCACATTATATGGAATTCAAGAGTCTGATGGCTCGGGGGAAGAAGCTGTTGCAACACTTGGCCGTTCTGCTCCTTATACAACATTACCTTTTGCCCGAGGGCAGCAGAGTGAACAGCCTGTGATGGAGATGTGTAGGGTCTTTTATAATGCTGTTGGCCTTGGACAAACAACATTTGCACACAATGTCCCGGATTGAAGAAAGAGAAGTCACGATGATTTTTTCAGCCGTCCTCACCACTCTCTGCACGGATTTCCAGTCGGAGGCTTTGCAGTCCCCGAACCAGACAGATGCAGCTGGTCAAAATGCTCTCTATGGTGCCCCTGTAGAAAGTGGTGAGGACAGGATGGGGGAGGTGAGCTCTTCTCATCCGGCACAGAAAGTGCAAATGCTGCTGCGCCCTCTTAACTAGTGATGCAATGTTTTGTGACCAGGACAGACTGTTAGTGATCTGCACCCCTAGGAACTTAGTGCTACTGACCAACTCCACATCAATGTCATTAATGTGTAATGGTGTGTGACTGTGCCGGTTTCTCCTGAAGTCAATGACGACCTCCTTTGTTTTATCAATATTCAGGATCAGATTGTTCGTGTTGCACCAGTCCACCAGTTGTTTCATCTCTTCCCTGTAAGCAAGCTCATTGTCGTCCCAGATAAGGCCCACCACTGTTGTATCATCTGCGTACTTCATGATGTGGTTTGTACTAAACCTGGCACAAGAGTCGTGGGTCATCAGTGTAAACAGCAGTGGACTCAGGACGCAGCCCTGTGGGGAGCCGGTGCTTGGTGACCTGTTTCCAAATGTTTGTGTTAGCTTAAGAATACGATTAACAATTCCAGCAACAGTAGCTTCTGCAGAGAGGTCATTTAGCAAACTCAAGCTGATTAAGAATTATTTAAGGTCTACAATGTCTCAGGAACATCTTGTGGATTTGGCCAGGATAAGTATTAACTCAAACATTGCTAGAACATTTTCATGCTGTGATTCAAAATGTTTCACAAAAAAAAGTGCAGGGAAGCTCTTTATTTAAAGTAAATACTAAGCCTATGTACCTTGTTTTATTTTTTACTAATAATTATGTCTTCTGAAGATCTGATCTGCATTGAAATATAAAAGGATGTTTCAATGTGAATTCTTTCTCCTTATCTGTGTTGTAGTATTAGCAAAGATGTTCAAAACAAATGCGCTTTCTTCTCTCTGATCCTTTTTTTAAATTAATATTTATCATGGAGGGAGTATATGAGCATAAGGTCTCAAATGCCAAAAATCAACAGAGCACTCCATTCCACCCCTCTCATCTTCCATACCCTTTTTGGCTCATGGCATAAAATCATAGTGGATCAAAACAGGATGACAAATGGAGACGGAAAGGGGGGATGAAAGAAACTTTGTACCCACTGATAAAATTCCTCTCAGAGGCCCTGGTAGCCAGCTTGGGGGAGTAAGGGATGGGAGGTGTCCAGCCTGAGGAATCAAGGGGAATGGTTGGTAGGCAGCTCGAGGTAGTAAGGGATGCGAGGTAGCCAGATTCAGTGAGTAACAGGAATGGGAGGTAGCCAACTTGGTGGAGTAAGGGGAATGAATGAATGAATGAATGAATAAGCTTATTGGCCAAGTATTCACATACAAGGAATTTGCCTTGGTGCTCCGCCCGCAAGTGACAACGACATACAGTGACATTTAGGGATGACACATAAAGCATTAAACATTAATAATAAAACATATTGATTAAACATGAATTAAATAAAATACCAGAGCTAAAGGATTTTTGGCTACTCGTGGGAAAAAGCTTTTTTTAATGTCTGGCTGTGGCAGCTTTGACAGTCCGGAGTCGCCTTCCAGAGGGAAGTGATTCAAAGAGTTTGTGGCCAGGGTGAGAGGGGTCATAGATGATCTTACCCGCTCGCTTCCTGGCCCTTGCAGTGTACAGTTCATCAATGGAGGGAAGGTTGCAGCCAATAACCTTCTCTGCTGATCGGCCGATTCGCTGCAGCCTCCAGGTGTCGTGCTTGGTGGCTGAGCCAAACCAGACCATGATGGAGAAGGTGAGGACAGACTCTACGATGGCCGTGTAGAATTGGACCATCGTTGCCTGTAGCAGATTGTGCTTCCTCAGCTGCCGTAAGAAGTACTTCCTTTGTTATGCCTTATTGACTGTGGTGTCGATGGTAGCCCACCATTTAAGGTCCTTGGAGATGATGGTTCAAAGGAACTTAAAAGACTCCACAGATGTGACTGTGGTGTTGTTGATGGTGAGTGGGGGGAGGGGAGGGGGAGCTCTCCTAAAGTCAACAATCAATTCCACTGTCTTAAGAGCATTGAGCTCCAGGTTGTTGCGATGGCACCAGGACGCCAGCTGTGACACCTCCTGTCTGTAGGCAGATTCCTTCCCATCCTGGATCAGTCCTGGATCAGGGTGTGTCATCTGCAAACTTGAGAAGCTTGACAGAGGTATCTGTGGAGGTGCAGCTCTTGGTGTAGCGAGAGTGGAGGAGAGGAGTACGCAGCCTTGCGGTGCTCCAATGCTGAGGGTTTGTGGGCCCGAGATGTGCTTTCCCAGCCTCACATGCTGGTTCCTGTATGTCAGGAAGCTGGTGATCCACCGACAGAGGGGTTCAGGCACAGTCAACTCGGAAAGTTTGGAGTGTAGTAACTCTGGCACAATGGTGTTGAATGCAGAGCTAAAATCAACAAACAAAATCCTCGCATAGGTCCCCTGGCGGTCTAGGTGCTAGAAGAAGAAGTGCAGGCCCAGGTTGACTGCATCATCCACAGATCTATTGGCCCGATATGCAAACTGCAGAGGGTCCAGCAGGGGGTTTGTGATATTTTTCAGGTGGGCCAACACAAGCCTTTCAAGGGTCTTCATGATTATAGAGGTCAGTGCGACAGGCCTGTTGTCACACTGACCTGTACTATGGAACGAGCTGCCAGAGGAGGGAGTTAAGGCACGTATTACAACATTAATCATATATTTGCACAGTTACATGGATAGGAAAGGTTGGATATGGGCCAAACACGGCCAGGTGGGGCTATATGCGGAGAGTTGCGGTTGACATGCGCCAGGTGCTGTAACATGTCGCCAGGTGATGTAACTTGTCGCCAGGTGATGTAGCTTGTCACCAGGTGATGTAACTTGTCGCCAGGTGATGTAACTTGTCACCAGGTGATGTAACTTGACGCCAGGTGATGTAACTTTTCACCAGGTGATGTAACTTGTCGCCAGGTGATGTAACTTGTCGCCAGGTGATGTAACTTGTCGCCAGGTGATGTAACTTGTCGCCAGGTGATGTAACTTGTCGCCAGGTGATGTAACTTGTCGCCAGGTGATGTAACTTGTCGCCAGGTGATGTAACTTGTCGCCAGGTGATGTAACTTGTCAACAGGTGATGTAACTTGTCGCCAGGTGATGTAACTTGTCGCCAGGTGATGTAACTTGTCGCCAGGTGATGTAACTTGTCGCCAGGTGCTGTAACTTGTCGCCAGGTGCTGTAACTTGTCGCCAGGTGATATAGATTGTCGCCAGGTGATGTAACCTGTCGCCAGGTGATGTAACTTGTCGCCAGGTGATATAGATTGTCGCCAGGTGATGTAACTTGTCGCCAGGTGATGTAACTTGTCGCCAGGTTAACGTAGGTTGTCGCCAGGTGATGTAACTTGTCGCCAGGTGATGTAACTTGTCGCCAGGTGATGTAACTTGTCACCAGGTGATGTAACTTGTCGCCAGGTGATGTAACTTGTCGCCAGGTGATGTAACTTGTCACCAGGTGATGTAACTTGTCACCAGGTGATGTAACTTGTCGCCAGGTGATGTAACTTGTCACCAGGTGATGTAACTTGTCACCAGGTGATGTAACTTGTCGCCAGGTGATGTAACTTGTCGCCAGGTGATGTAACTTGTCGCCAGGTGATGTTACTTGTCGCCAGGTGATGTAACTTGTTGCCAGGTGATGTAACTTGTCGCCAGGTGATGTAACTTGTCACCAGGTGATGTAACTTGTCGCCAGGTGATGTAACCTGTCGCCAGGTTAACGTAGGTTGGCGCCAGGTGATGTAACTTGTCGCCAGGTGATGTAACTTGTCGCCAGGTGATGTAACTTGTCGCCAGGTGATGTAACTTGTCGCCAGGTTAACGTAGGTTGTCACCAGGTGATGTAACTTGTCGCCAGGTGATGTAACTTGTCACCAGGTGATGTAACTTGTCACCAGGTGATGTAACGTGTCGCCAGGTGATGTAACTTGTCGCCAGGTTAACGTAGGTTGTCGCCAGGTGATGTAACTTGTCGCCAGGTGATGTCACCAGGTGATGTAACTTGTCGCCAGGTGCTGTAACTTGTCGCCAGGTGATGTAACTTGTCGCCAGGTGATGTAACTTGTCGCCAGGTTAACGTAGGTTGTCGCCAGGTGATGTAACTTGTCGCCAGGTGATGTCACCAGGTGATGTAACTTGTCACCAGGTGATGTAACTTGTCGCCAGGTGATGTAACTTGTCGCCAGGTTAACGTAGGTTGTCGCCAGGTGATGTAACTTGTCGCCAGGTGATGTAACTTGTCGCCAGGTGATGTAACGTGTCGCCAGGTGATGTAACCTGTCGCCAGGTGATGTAACTTGTCGCCAGGTGATGTAACTTGTCGCCAGGTGATGTAACGTGTCGCCAGGTGATGTAACCTGTCGCCAGGTGATGTAACTTGTCGCCAGGTGCTGTAACTTGTCGCCAGGTGATGTAACGTGTCGCCAGGTGATGTAACTTGTCGCCAGGTGATGTAACGTGTTGCCAGGTGATGTAACTTGTCGCCAGGTTAACGTAGGTTGTCACCAGGTGATGTAACTTGTCGCCAGGTGATGTCACCAGGTGATGTAACTTGTCGCCAGGTGCTGTAACTTGTCGCCAGGTTAACGTAGGTTGTCGCCAGGTGCTGACTCGGTTTTTGTTTGTTGTTAAAGTAATGATTTTATTTCAAACTTTATGTCGTGGGGGGAGGGGGGGGTCCAGTTGCTGTTTTTCGGCGACCTACTACGACTATGACAGTCGCCGGTAGTTGCCTAAAGATCACCTGTGGGACAGGCCCTTTACCCCCCATTTCTCTTTCAAAGTTCATCTGTTCGCTATCTGCCCGGTTTATTTCTTCATTATGCATCGTAATTCCTTAATTCTTTATTTAGGATTCATTTTTTTGTGGTCATCAACAGGTATAACTACTGTAAGCGTCACTCCGATGTTGGTGGATGCCTGGAACGTGGTGCCAGGGGTGGTGAAGGAGGCGGGTATGATAGTGGCATTGAAGAGATGTTTGGCTAGGCATATGGCCATGGGCGGAAATCCTGGGGGGGGACGGGGGGGACGCCCCCCCCATGCTTTGATGGTGGGGGACAATCCTCCCCCCGATGCTTTGTAATCCGGACTTTATCAGACGCTTTCTAAGGGCTGAATAGGCCCATTCATGGGGCCTTTAGGCGCCCAGCACGGCTTAAAATCAAACTGCTGCATCGAGGCGATCGAGGTTCACGATGTTGAAGCCCCCGCCAGCTGATGAAAGGCCCCGTGAACGGGCCAACTCAAGCCCCACGATTCGGGGCGGACGAAGCTGCTGTTGCTGGAGTTCGGAATCGGTCACCAACCAGGTCAGCTCCCGATGTTACCGTCCACAGGGCCCATGGCCGAAGCCTCGCGTGTGTGCGCATGCGTGCGTGCGGCCGCCAAGAAATTGTGTCCCCCGCATGTTTTGATAGGGATGTGCGTGCTTGCATATAGATATGCACGAGATGAAGGTGTGTGGATAAGGTGCGGGTGGGTGGGATTAGTTTCGATTGGCGTCGTGGTTGGCAGAGACGTTGTGGGCTGAAGGGCCTGTTGTTGTGCTACGCTGTTCCATGTTCTATGTTCAGTGAACAAAAAGCTTCTGCATCTTAACAAGTTATCTACCAGCTGTGGGCTGGGTGGAAAGTTGTACTTGCTCAATCCGGCCTCCAAGTTTTATCTTCTGATATCTTTCACTAGTTTTACACTCTGTATCTTTGCCTATTGTTTGACGAATGCATTTATGTTTTGTATCTTCGGATCTATTTGGAACGCATGCATACAAAGGTATTCACTGTACCTCGGTACACATAACACTAACAAACCAGACACTGAACCTAACTCCAGGCCTGACCCCCTGGTCTGCATTGGGTAGGAAGGAACTGCAGATGCTGGTTTAAAACGAAGATAGACACAAAATGCTGGAGTAACTCAGCGGGACAGGCGGCATCTCTGGAGAGACGGAATGGGTGACGGTTCGGTTCGACACCTTTCTTCAGACTGAGAGTCAAGGCTTACGATCTGCTGATTAAAGCATCATGGATTGAACTTGCTGTGGTGACACAAATTGAATGCAGATGGAAGGTAGCCAAGGTCAGGCTGCAGTTTCCTCAGCATGGCTGACTTCAACCTAACCAAGCGAGCAGTATCATTTAGTATTCTCTTCACTGTGAAGTGAGTCAACACACACAGAGTCAATCTGTTATCAGGCCATGGGCCGGTTCATTTTCCCTTGTCTATTTCTGCCCCGTCGCTAAGATTCTGGTGACATCCACTTTGCTGCCAGGATGCCCTTATCTATAATTGCATTTCCACTTTCCTGATGTTGCCCATTTGCTGGCTTTGTACAACTCCACTTGTACAAGCCTTGCCTGGGATTACGGATTCATGTCTTCAACCTGCAGACAGCCAGCTGACAATTGGAGGGAAGTTGGGACACTTTATGTCAGGATCAGGAACATTTAAAATGGGAAGTGGGAATTCAAAAGGAATTCCGATAAATCGGGTGAATAATGGACATCCTCCAGTCACTCTGCGGGTCACCTTGCGAACCCATCGCTGGGTGCCTTCAACCTACCCCAGCCGAGCAGCTCCCTATACTTGCGGGCATTCCGCCTGCAGGGATCCGAAGGCAAGCAGCAACTCTGGCACTATCTCATCGTGCCATGGACCCAGATCACCTCCTCCATCAGGCTATCAGCAGAGAGCAGAGGCCACCCCGACTGAAGTCCCGTCACCCCTTTGCTCCACATGGAAAACAACTCCTAGCATCCATCCGGCCAAATGAGACAAAAGCACACTGGATGGCCACCAAGTGGTCACAGGAGTGGAAGGCAACCTCATCTCCATTACACAGCTACATCTCTTCACCAGATAAAAGCTGTCCAGGGTCTGAGCTCCCCAGAGGAGCCTGGGTGAAGCTCAACAGACTTGGTACTGGAGTTGGGCGTTTTAACGCCAGCGTGTGGAGATGGGGGCTCCCTCCGCCAGAGCCCAGCCTGTGAATGTGGAGCAGAAAAACAGACAGCCAACCATGTCATCTCTGGGTGCCCGCTCTACCACCCACCAAATGGAGCTCTGTCAGACATGGGCGCCAACAGAGACAACAACCTGGCTGCTCAACGCACGGCTTGAGATCTAACTCTTCCTTTGGTTTATTTATGTTTCACTCGCAAGAAGAATAACAAGACCACAATTGCTGCACGATCTCAGAGCTGACTACGTCAGCATAGAATAAGCGACCCAAGACATAATGTCATCTGGAAACAGTAACTCTGGCAAGCTGCATGAAGGCAGTCACAGAGTGATACAGTGTGGAAACAGGCCCTTCAGCCCAACTTGCCCACACCAGCCAACATGTCCCAGCTGCATTAGTCCCACCTGCCTGCGCTTGGTTCATATCCCTCCAAACCTGTCCTATCCATGTACCTTTTTAACTGTTTCTTAAACATTGCGATAGTCCCAGCCTCAACTACCTCCTCCGACAGCTTGTTCCATACACCCACCACCCTTTGTGTGAAAAAGTTACCCTTCAGATTCCTATATTTTCCCCTTCACCTTCAACTTATCTCCTCTGGTTCTCGATTCCCCAACTCTGGGCACGAGACTGTGCATCTACCCGATCTATTCCTCTCATGATTTTGTCCACCTCTATAAGATCACCCCTCATCCTCCTGCGCTCCATGGAATAGAGACCCAGCCTACTCAACCTCTCCCTGTAGCTCACACCCTCTAGTCCCGGCAACATTCTGCGACCAAGTTCAAGTTACATTCATTGTCACGTGCACCAATTGGTAGTGAGATTTGAGTTACCATACAACCATACGAATAAAAACACAACACACGATAGAATTTAACATAAACATCCCCACACAACAGAATCAGCGTTTCTCACTGTGAGGGAAGGCAGTATAGTTCAGTCATCTTGCTCTTTGTTCACCCGTGGTTGGGGCCTTTGAACCCTCCGCAATAGCCGCTACGGGCGGCCCTCTCGCTGGGACGATCGAACTCCGGTGTCGGAACGGAAGAACATTCTCAGTGCCTTGGAGTTTCCGAATCTGCCACTTCCTACCAGAGACCGGGGCTCCCGAAGTCCACAGGCCGAGCTGGGCGGAGCTACAACACTGGCGATCCTCGGCAAGGTCCCAGGACTCCGTGATGTCAAAGCCAGCGCTGCCCAGCTCCACAGACCACAGCAGGTCCAACACTCCGGAGCTCCAACACGGCGACCCCCGGTAAGGCATCGCCGCTCCGCGATGGAATCCAGTGCTGCACCGTCGCTGAAGATCTGGCCGGTCTCCAGCAGCAAAGGCCGCGCCAATGAAGATGGTAGGCCGCAAGGGGGGGCAAAGATGCGACTTGGAGAAAAGATGCATCCTCGACCCGGTAGTGACTGTTTCCCCTTCTTCCCCCTCCCTCCTCCACCCCCCCCCCCCGCATTATAAAGACTAATGCCCCTGTCCCACTTAGGAAACCTGAACGGAAACCACTGGAGACTTTGCGCCCCACCCAAGGTTTCCGTGCGGTTCCCGGAGGTTTTTGTCCTCCGGCAACCACCTTCAACTAGCATCGCAACCGGCTTTGACTAAAAAATTAACGATTTTTAAAACGGAAACCATTTTCGACCATTAGGGAGACTGACAGAAACCTCTGGGAACCTCCAGGAACCTCCGGGAACCGCAAAGTCTCCAGAGGTTTCCGTTCATACTTTTCAGACACTAAAAACAACAAAAAGGGTGAAAGAACGGACAAACTGCTGGCGAGGCTGCCGCGCGCGATGCCACCCGATGACTAACAACATTATGCAGGACCAAAAGCCCCGGACAAATGCAAGAACGTTGACGAGCTGAGTGATTTATTGGATGCCGAGTGAAGAAAGTTGCAGCGGAGCGAAGATGAATGAATGCTCCGTGGTCGACCTTGTAGGACAAAGCGGTCGTGTGTTACGAGAAATAATTCATCCGGTCCCATCGAGCCAGACTACGTCTCAACGTTTAGTAGAATGACCCATCTCACGATGAGCAGATTCCTGGCGACATGATGGGATTCTCCAGAGAAGATGCAATAAGAGGTATGCCATTTAGAACGGAGACGAGGAAACACTTTTCCTCACAGAGAGTGGTGAGTCTGTGGAATTCTCTACCTCAGAGGGCGGTGGAGGCAGGTTCTCTGGATGCTTTCAAGAGAGAGCTAGATAGAGCTCTTAAAAATAGCGGAGTCAGGGGATATGGGGAGAAGGCAGGAACGGGGTACTGATTGGGGATGATCAGCCATGATCACATTGAATGGTGGTGCTGACTCGAAGGGCCGAATGGCCTACTCCTGCACCTGTTGTCTATTGCCTATTGTGACATCGGCACATGTAACCTCTCCCTGCCCACTCTGCATCCTAACTTGCTGAGCCCACAGGGGCAATAGAAGATGTGGCGGCTCACTGACATATCTCTGGGTGCATCGACAGAGCGGCTGTGTGTGAAGCCAAGGCAGCGGTCCATTCGGCCCATTGCTCCCCACCCCTATCCCACTCCCCTCCCACCCCATCTCACCATTGCTCACCTTGTGCTCATCTCCCCAGTGCCTCCTGACATTCAGCTCAGTTGAGTTTATTGTCACGTGTACCGAGGTACAGTGAAAAGCTGACCAGTCAGCGGAATGATTACAATCAGGCCATTCACAGCGGACAGATACATTATAAAGGGAATACCATTTAGTGCAAGGTAAAGCCAGCAGAGTCCGATCAAAGATAGCACTGCTCTCTGGCTGTGGTAGGATGGTTCAGTTGCCTGATAACAGCTGGGAAGAAACTGTCCCTGAATCTGGAGGTGTGCGTTTTCACACTTCTGTACCTTTTGCCCGATGGAAGAGGGGAGAAGAGGGAGTGGCCGGGGTGCGACTGGTCCTTGATGATGCTGCTGGCCTTGCCGAGGCAGCGTGAGGTGTAGATGGAGTCAGTGGAAGGGAGGTCGGTCTGTGTGATGGTCTGGGCTGCGTCCACAATTCTCTGCAATTTCTTGCGGTCTTGGACGGATCTGTTCCCAAACCAAGCTGTGATGCATCCGGATAAAATGCTTTTTACGGTGCACCTGTAGATGTTGGGGAGATTTGTTGAGGACATGATGAGCATCCTAAGCCTTCTACAGAAGTAGAGGCATTAGTACCTCACACGGGTCCAGGGGAGAACGTGCAAACTCCACTCAGGCAGCAACTGCACCTGGCACCTGGGGTCCATGGAGTAGTGAGCAGCGTGAATCGTGTAGTAACAAAGATAGACACAAAGTGCTGGAGTCTGAAGTCCCGACCCAAAAGGTCACCTATCCATGTTCTCCACAGATGCTGCCTGACCCGCTGAGTTACTCCAGTACTGTGTGTCTAAATGTTGACATTAATAGTGTGCCTTGCCACGCTAGATTCTTGATTAGTACGGGGGTTAGGGGAGTATGCAGGGGTTAGGAGGGAGAGATAGATCAGCCATGGTTGAATGGCGGAGTAGACTTGATGGGCCGAACGGCCTAATTTTGCTCCTATCACATGAACCTGTTGCCTTTGCAGTGTGTGTGTGTGTGTGTGTGTGTGTGTGTGTGTGTGTGTGTGTGAGTGTGTGTGTGTGTGCGTGTGCGTGTGTGTGTGTGTGTGTGTGTGTGTGTGTGTGTGTGTGTGTGTGTGTATGGATGCCTGTTGTTCATGGTACGTTGTGTCTCGGTGTTGGCCGGCACTGGTGGTACGTTGTGTCTCGGTGTTGGCCGGCACTCGTGGTGCGTTGTGTCTCGGTGTTGGCCGGCACTGGTGCTAACCTCCCCCTCCTCCTCACCAGTAACTTGCACTAACTACAAGAAGACACCGCCGCCGGTGCCACCACGCACCACGTCCAAGCCGGTCATCTCAGTGACAGCACAGAGCAGCACGGAATCGACACAGGACGCCTACCACGAGAGCCGTTGCCAGCAGAGCCCGTGGAGCCAGGAGGGCAAAGTGCTGTACAACTCCACCGACAGCTTGGACAGCAGCAAGGCCGTCAACATGGCCCTGGAGGCAGCCGCGCTGCACCACGCCACCAACAACTGCCGGGGAACCGTCATGCTGACCCGCGACAAGGCCGTCCTCACTCTGGACGTGGCCAAAGCTCAACAACTCCTCAACAACCGACGCTCCTCCATCGGCATCCAGGTGGGTGGACAGCACAGGGGCGATGGGGGAATGGACACAGCACAGGGGCGATGGGGGAACGGACACAGCACAGGGGCGATGGGGGAACGGACACAGCACAGGGGCGATGGGGGAACGGACACAGCACAGGGGCGATGGGAGAACGGACACAGCACAGGGTGATGGGGGAACGGACACAGCACAGGGGCGATGGGGGAACGGACACAGCACAGGGTGATGGGGGAACGGACACAGCACAGGGGCGATGGGGGAACGGACACAGACAGCACAGGGCGATGGGGGAACGGACACAGCACAGGGGCGATGGGGGAACAGACACAGCACACGGGCGATGGGAGAACGGACACAGCACAGGGCGATGGGGGAACGGACACAGCACAGGGCGATGGGGGAACGGACACAGCACAGGGGCGATGGGGAGAGGGGCCAGGGATAGTACAGGGGCAATGGGGGAGTGGACACAAACAGCACAGGGCGATGGGGAGAGGGGCCAGGGACAGCACAGGGGCGATGGGGAGAGGAGCCAGGGATAGTACAGGGGCGATGGGGGAATGGACACATATTCCACAGGGCAGTGGGGAGAGGGGCCAGGGATAGTACAGGGGCAATGGGGGAGTGGACACAAACATCACAGGGCGACGGGGAGAGGGGCCAGGGACAGCACAGGGCGATGGGGAGAGGGGCCAGGGATAGTACAGGGGCGATGGGGAGAGGGGCCAGGGACAGCACAGGGCGATGGGGAGAGGGGCCAGGGATAGTACAGGGGCGATGGGTGATGTGACAGAGTGATGCTGACCCGCAACAAGGCCATCCTCACCCTGGACGTGGTCAAGGCTCCAGGACTCCTTTAGAGCCCCCGCCCCTCCATCAGTATCCAGGCGGATGGACAGCTGCCCGGCCCACTCAGTTACTCCAGCATTTTGCTTCTATTTTCGATGAAAAACAAAAATTCCTTCCCACACACTTGTGACCCAGTCCCATTTATGGAGGAATGTGGTTTGACCATAAAAGGCAATAGATCGGGTAGATGCACAGAGTCTCTTGCCCAGAGTAGGGGAATCGAGAACCAGAGGACATTGGTTCAAGGTGAAGGGGCAAAATGTAATAAGAACCTGAGGGGTATCTTTTTCACTCAGAGGGTGGTGGGTGTACGAGCTGCCAGAGGAGGTAGTTGAGGCTGGGACTGTCCCAACGTTTAAGAAACAGTTCGACAGCTACATGGATAGGACAGGTTTAGAGGGATATGGGCCAAATGCAGGCAGGTGGGACTAGTGTAGCTGGGACATGTTGGCCGGCGAGGGTACGTTTGGGCTGATTGGGGATGATCAGCCATGATCACATTGAATGGCGGTACTGGCTCGAAGGGCCGATTGGCCTCCTCCTGTTTCCACACTGTGTGATTGTGAATGCTGACTATGACCAGAACTGATTGCAATCACATTCTGCTCTGCAAGAAAGAATCATATTTGTGTAATGTAGACCTCTAGTAATGACTGGACCCTGCTATTTCAGAGTTTTAAGTCACTGATTCCCGTCAGAATAGTTCTAGAGAAATATAACGGAAGCATTAATTTTGGTTCCCAATAATTTTGTGATATATGAATAAAACCACAGGATTGGATGTCAGCTATATTACTCAACATAGAATTAAAAATAAGTGCAATAAACTGGAAAATTATAGACCATCTAGATTACCCAGTTCACAGATAGACCTTTGGAGTCTGTGTCACCGAATGAGATCAGTAGCTGATGCCTCAACTGATCGAAAATAGAACGTAGAACAAAGGGATGGCACGGTGGCGCAGCGGTAGAGTTGCTGCCTCACAGCGCCAGAGACATTAAAGTTGAATTGAATTGAATTGAATAAAGATAGCGGAGCCAGGGGATATGGGGAGAAGGCAGGAACGGGGTACTGATTGGAGATGATCAGCCATGATCACATTGAATGGTGGTATTGGCTCGAAGGGCCAAATGACCTACTCCTGCACCTATTGTCTATTGTCTATAAGACTGGAGGCCTGTGAATGGTGCGCCACTTGGGGTCAATGTTGGGCCCACTGCTGTCTCATCTGAAGAAATGAATTCAGTGGGGATGTTAGAAACATAGAAACATAGAAATTAGGTGCAGGAGTAGGCCATTCGGCCTTTCGAGCCTGCACCGCCATTCAATATGATCATGGCTGATCATTCAATTCAGTATCCTGTACCTGCCTTCTCTCCATACCCCCTGATTCCTTTAGTCACAAGGGCCACATTTAACTCCCTCTTAAATATAGCCAATGAACTGGCGAAGAAGGGTATCGACCGAAACGTCGCCTATCTCCTTCGCTCCTTAGATGCTGCTGCACCCGCTGAGTTTCTCCAGCCTTTTGTGTACCCTGGGCTCAACTATCTTCTGTGGTAGAGAATTCCAGAGATTCACCACTCTCTGTGTGAAAAATGATTTTCTCATCTTGGTCCTAAAACTTATCCTTATCCTTAAACCGTGACCCCTTGTTCTGGACTTCCCCAACATCGGGAACAATTTTCCTGCATCTAGCCTGTCCAACCCCTTAAGGTATGTTCAGGTATGATTAATAAGTTTGGATGTAAATTTGTGAAGTTGAACCAGGATAGGACCTTCACGTTGAACGGAAACGCCATGGTAATTGTGGCGGACACACTAATAACATGTCATAGAGTGATACAATGTGGAAACGGGTCCTTCGGCCCAACTTACCCACACTGGCCAACATGTCCCAGTTACACTAGTCCCACCTGCCAGTGTTCGGCCCCTATCCCTCCAAACCTGTCCTTTCCATCGACCTGTCCAGCTGTTTCTTAAACGCTGCGATAGTCCCTGCCTCAACTACCTTCTCTGGATGCTTGTTCCAAACACCCACCACCTTTGTGTGAAAATGTTACCCTTCAGATTCCTATTAAATCTTTTCCCCAAAAGATATTTGGACAGAGCGGTTTAGAGAGATTATGGTCAAACCGTGTACTGATGGTACTAGCTTTGATGAGGCATTTTGGTTAGGTTGGGCCGAAGGGCCTGTATTCTTGCTCTGGTTCTAAGATGACCATTAACTTCCACTTGCCCAGAATGTCAGCTCAGATTGCTGTCAGCCACCCTGAACCTGTGGTTTTCTCAATTTGAAATTGCTCTGCAACCTGCAATTAATGTTTTTTTCAGGTTGGAAATGAAGTAAAGTGGGCAAAGTCCTCAAAAGACTTTGGCCAGGCACCTCATCAAAGAAAAATGGTCAGAACACAGGAACAAAGACAGAAAAACAAAGTGGGATTGAGAGCAATGCCTCAATGGAATGTGAACCTGCCGAAGAGGAAAGTGAACAATATCAGTCCCGAGGGCAAGGAATAGGAGACGTGGTTCACGGCCCTGGAACTGGCCCAAGTGGCGAAATCCATCATGACCGAGATTCACCAACAAGGAATCATCGAGTCTCATTCAAGGAGCAAGTGAGTGAAATGGGAGGGGAGTGGATACTACAGAATGGTGAAGACTGTAGGGACAGGGAAGAGAAAAAAACAAACGGGTTAGGGCAAGGGGTAACAGGAGAGGAATAGTAGTGGAGGAGTGTTATACTGACTAAGTTCATGACCAATAGTATTCTGCAAGGATCAGTTCTGCAATTTCTGATCATGTCCACAATTGGACAAAAACGTTGGTGGACGAGTTAGTAATTTCAAAAACAACAGTACTATTTGCAGAATTGTGGATCACGAGGAAAGCTGTCAAATGACCCACTATAATACACATCAGTTGGAAATATGTATCAATGTTACAAAACTTAAACCCCTGTCTCACGGTATGAGTCGACCCACGAGTGACCCTGAGTTTAAAACAAATTAAACTCATGGTAATCACGTACAATTAACGTAGCGGGAACATCGGAACTCGTGGACGCAACTTAGCGACTCGTGGCGCTAACGGCAGGTACCCGTGAAACTTGTTAACGCTTGAAAAATTTCTAACATGTTTAAAGTTTTTCACAAGTCAAATTTACTCTTAAAGTTAAAATTTGAAACATTTAAACTCGTTGTAATAACGTAGTAGCCCGTAAGTTTACTTTAATGATTCATGAGACTACCGTGGGCACTCTTAGAAACATAGAAACATAGAAAATAGGTGCAGGAGGAGGCCATTCGGCCCTTCGAGCCAGCGCTGCCATTCATTGTGATCATGGCTGATCATCCGCTATCAATAACCCGTGCCTGCCTTCTCCGCAATATTGCTTGACTCCACTAGCCCCTAGAGCTCTATCCAACTCTTAAATCTATCCAGTGATTTGGCCTCCACTGCCCTCTGTGGCAGGGAATTCCAGAAATTCACAACTCTCTGGGTAAAAATGATTTTTCTCACCTCAGTCATAAATGACCTCCCCTTTATTCTAAGCCCCTGGTTCTTGACTCACCCAACATTGGAAACATTTTTCCTGCATCTAGCTTGTCCAGTCCTTTTATAATTTTATATGTTTCTATAAGATAACCCCTCATCCTTCTAAACTCCAGTGAATACAAGCCTAGTCTTTTCAATCTTTCCTCATATGACAGTCCCGCCATCCCAGGGATCAATCTCGTGAACCTACGATGCACTGCCTCAATCACAAGGATGTCCTTCCTCAAATTAGGAGACCAAAACTGTACGCAATACTCCAGATGTGGTCTCACCAGAGCCCTATACAACTGCAGAAGAACCTCTTTACTCCTACACTGAAATCCTCTTGTTATGAAGGCCAACATTCCATTAGCTTTCTTCACTGCCTGCTGTACCTGCACGCCAACTTTCAGTGACCGGTGTACAAGGACACCCAGGTCTCGCTGCACCTCCCCCTTACTTAACCTAACCCCATTGAGAAAATAATCTGCCCCCTTGTTTTTGCTGCCAAAGTGGATAACCTCACATTTATCTATATTATACTGCACCTGCCACGCATCTACCCACTCACTCAACCTGTCCAGGTCGCCCTGCAACCTCCTAACATCCTCATCACAGTTCACACTGCCACCCAGCTTTGTGTCATGCACAAACATGCTAGTGTTGCTCCTAATTCCCTCTTCCAAATCATTAATATATATGGTAAACAGTTGCGGCCCCAACACCGAGCCTTGTGGCACTCCACTGGCCACTGCCTGCCATTCTGAAAAGGTCCCGTTCACTCCTACTCTTTGCTTCCGGTCTGCCAACCAATTTTCTATCCATGTCAACACCGTACCCCCAATACCATGTGCTCTAATTTTAGTCACCAGTCTCCCGTGCGGGATCTTATAAAAGGCTTTCTGAAAGTCTAGATACACTACATCCACGGGCACCCCTTCATCATTTTTACTTGTCACATCCTCAAAAAATTCCAGAAGATTAGTCAAGCATGATTTGCCTTTCATAAATCCATGTTGACTTGGACTAATCATTTTACTGCTATCCAAATGCCCCATTATTACCTCTTTAATAATTGACGCCAGCATCTTTCCCACCACCAGGCTAACTGGTCGGTAATTCCCCGTTTTCTCTCTCGCTCCTTTCTTGAACATTAGTTATCCTCCAATACACAGGAGCTGATCCTGAATCTATTGAGCATTGGAAAATGATCACCAATGCATCCACTATTTCTAGAGCCACCTCCCTGAGGACCCTGGGATGCAGACCATCAGGCCCAGGGGATTTATCATCCTTCAGTCCCATTAGCCTACCCAATACTATTTCTCGCCTAATGAAAATTTCTTTCATTTCCTCTACCCCCTTAGATCTTCTGTCCTCCAGTACATCTGAGAGATTGTTTGTGTCCTCCTTAGTGAAGACAGATCCGAAGTACCTATTCAACTCTTCTGCCAGTTCCTTGTTGCCCATAATAATTTCACCTGTGTCTGCCTACAAGGGACCCACATTTGACTTTGCTACTCTTTTTCCCTTAACATATCTAAAGAAGCTTTTACTGTCCTTTATATTCCTGGCCAGCTTCTCTTCGTACTTCATCTTTTCAGCCTGTATTGCCCGTTTTGTTTCCTTCTGTTGTCCTATGAGAGTTTCCCAATCATCTGGCTTCCGGCTACTCTTTGCTGTGTTATACATTTTTTTTTTTGTTTCATTCTATCCCTAACTTCTCTTGTCAGCCACGGTTGCCTCCTACTCCCCTTAGAATCTTTCTTCCTTTTTGGAATGAAATGATCCTGCGTCTTCCAGATTATGCCCAGAAATTCCTGCCATTGCTGTTCCACCATCATTCCTGCTAGGATCCCTTTCCAGTCTACTTTGGCCAGCTCCCCTCTCATGCCTTCATAGTCCCCTTTGTTCAACTGCATCACTGCTACTTCCAATTTAACGTTCTCCTTCTCAAATTGCAGATTAAAACTAATCATATTATGATCACTACCTCCAAGCGGTTCCTTTACCTTAAGTTCTCTTATCATATCTGGTTCATTGGACAACACTAAATCCAGAATTGCCTTTTCTCTGGTCTTTACTCAGCGGGGCAAGCAGCATCTCTAGAGAGAAGGAATGAGTGACAGGATGACGTTTCCAAAATTCAGCTGCGTCCTTGTGTTACTCCAGAACCGTGTGTCACTTTTTGTCAACCAGCATCTGCCCTTTCTTGTGTCTGACGTTATTTGTATCCGTGGGAGTTGATTGTCGCTCCCTTCAGTTTCCCAGGGGGTCGGGATGGGACTGGAGTTGGGAGGGAAAGGTGGGGGGGGGGGGGGGGGGGTGGGGGGGAGGTATGGGAATCGGGGGGGAATGGGGGAGTTGGGGTGACAGTACAGTAGACAGGTGTATGATAAGTGTACTGACTGTGTGGGCAGACACTTTGGTAGTGATTGCCCATGGGGAGAGAGGGAGGGGAGAGAGGGAGGGGTAGAGAGGGAGATGGAGAGAGGGAGGGGACAAGAGAGAGAGAGGAGTACAGAAGAGTGAAACAGAGAGAGTATCAGAGGAACAGAAGAATCTGAAGCAAGCACCTCACTATTATTGGTTCTTATTTATGGGATAAAAATCTTTTATCCAGGGTAACAAGAATAACTATGCGCATAATTAAAATGGTTATTGTGACGAAATGGGGAAAAAGGATTTAAAAAGCTGCCGCTAACAATTATATTAACCGCGTGGAAATTTCTGCATGAATAGATGACGGCTCAGAGCATGTCAATAGCGATCTTTTTGTTTATTTCTCCTATCTCAGGATAAAGATAAAAAATATCTAAATAGTCCTGCATGTTGAGTGCATAAAAAGAACGACTAAAGGTCAGAGCTGTCCCTTCCCTACAAATGTAGGTCCCTTGCAGTCAGAAACAGGTGAATTGATCATTGGGAACAAGGAAATGGCAGACCAATTGAATAACTACTTTGGTTCTGTCTTCACTAAGGAAGACATAAATAATCTGCCGGAAATAGCAAAAGGATTTGAGTACAGGAGCAGGGAGGTTCTACTTCAGTTGTACAGGGTCTTGGTGAGACCACACCTGGAGTATTGCGTACAGTTTTGGTCTCCAAATCTGAGGAAGGACATTATTGCCATAGAGGGAGTGCAGAGAAGGTTCACCAGACTGATTCCTGGGATGTCAGGACTGTCTTATGAAGAAAGACTGGATAGACTTGGTTTATACTCTCTGGAATTTAGGAGATTGAGAGGGGATCTTATAGAAACGTACAAAATTCTTAAGGGGTTGGACAGGCTAGATGCAGGAAGATTGTTCCCGATGTTGGGGAAGTCCAGGACAAGGGGTCACAGCTTAAGGATAAGGGGGAAATCCTTTAAGACCGAGATGAGAAAGACTTTTTTCACACAGAGAGTGGTGAGTCTCTGGAACTCTCTGCCACAGAGGGTAGTTGAGGCCAGTTCATTGGCTATATTTAAGAGTGAGTTGGATGTGGCCCTTGTGGCTAGGGGGATCAGAGGGTATGGAGAGAAGGCAGGTACGGGATACTGAGTTGGATGATCAGCCATGATCATATTGAATGGCGGTGCAGGCTCGAAGGGCTGAATGGCCTACTCCTGCACCTAATTTCTATGTTTCTATGTTTCTAAATAGCAGGGGACCGGGGGTTAAATAAGATGGAGGAACTGAGTGAAAACTAGGTTAGCCAGGAAGTGGTGTTGGGTAAATTGAATGGATTAAAGGCTGTTAAATCTCCAGGGCCAGATAGTCGGCATCCCAGAGTACATAAGGAAGTAGCCACAGAAATAGTGGATGCATTAGTGATAATTTTTCAAAACTCTTTAGATTCTGGAGTAGTTTCTGAGGATTGGAGGGTAGCTAATGTAACCCCACTTTTTAAAAAAGGAGGGAGAGAGAAAACGGGGAATTACAGACCGGTTAGTTTAACATCAGTAGTGGGGAAACTGCTAGAGTCAGTTATTAAAGATGGGATCGCAGCACATTTGGAAAGCAATGAAATCATTGGACAAAGTCAGCATGGATTTACGAAAGGTAAATCATGTCTGACGAATCTTATAGGATTTTTCAAGGATGTAACTAGTAAAGTGGATAAGGGAGAACCAGTGGATGTGTTGTATCTGGACTTTCAGAAGGCTTTCCACAAGGTCCCACATAAGAGATTAGTATACAAACTTAAAGCACACGGTATTGGGGGTTCAATATTGATGTGGATAGAGAACTATCCACATGGTAGGAGTAAACGGGTACTTTTCAGAATGGCAGGCAGTGACTAGTGGGGTACCGCAAGGCTCAGTGCTGGGACCCCAGCTACTTACAATATATATCAATGATTTGGACGAGGGAGTTGAACGCAACATCTCCAAGTTTGCGGATGACACGAAGCTGGGGGGAAGTGTTAGGTGTGAGGAGGATGCTAGGAGGCTGCAAGGTGACTTGGATAGGTTGGGTGAGTGGGAAAATGCATGGCAGATGCAGTATAAAGTGGATAAATGTGAGGTTATCCACTTTGGTGGCAAAAACAGGTTAAAATATTATCGAATAGTGGCCGATTAGGAAAAGGGGAGATGCAGCGAGACCTGGGTGTCATTGTACACCAGTCATTGAAAGTAGGCATGCAGGTGCTGCAGGCAGTGAAGAAAGCAAATGGTATGTTAGCACTCATAGCAAAAGGATTTGAGTATAGGAGCAGGGAGGTTCTACTGCAGTTGTACAGGGTTTTGGTGAGGCCACACCTGGAGTATTGCGTACAGTTTTGGTCTCCAAATCTGAAGAAAGACTTTCTTGCCATAGAGGGGGTACAGAGAAGGTTCACCAGACTGATTCCTGGGATGTCAGGACTTTCATATGAGGAAAGACTGGATAGACTCGGCTTGTACGTGCTAGAATTTAGAAGACTGAGGGGGGATCTTATAGAATCTTACAAAATTCTTAAGGAGTTGGACAGGCTAGATGCAGGAAGATTGTTCCCGATGATGGGTAGGTCCAGAACAAGGGGTCACAGTATAAGGATAAGGGGGCATTCCTTCCGGACCGAGGTGAGGAAAACATTTTTCACACGGAGAGTTGTGAGTCTCTGGAATTCTCTGCCACAGAAGGTAGCTGAGGCCAGTTCATTGGCTATATTCAAGAGGGAGTTAGATGTGGCCCTTGTGGCTAAAGGGATCAGGGGATATGGAGAGAAGGCAGGTACAGGATACTGAGTTGAATGATCAGCCATGATCATATTGAATGGCGGTGCAGGCTCGAAGGGCCGAATGTTTTTATGTTTCTATGTTTCCACGCCTCATTATGCAAATACCAAAGATGGGTAAAAATAACAGATTGAAAGCAATTCAGACAAGAATTTTTTTATCAATTAAATGTTCTCAAGTTGCTTTTGCTGTTTATTAACTGATAAAAAATTATCATCAGTAGCTTTTGCTTTCAATTCTTTAATTGATCATTTTTTATCATCCTGGCAGCACCAGAGACCCGTGTTCGATCCTGACCTTGGTGCAGAGTTTGAGCTTTGTCTTTCATTCAGAGGTTGCGGGCGGGCTGGGATGACTGTAGGGCTCTGAAAACTTTGTTTCCCAGGGCTGGGGCGAGTGTGAAAGGGGTGGGTTCTGGTCAGATCTGCCCAATCAGCAATGTTTTGTGCCGCTGCTTTTTATACAGTCGCGATGGTGGGACGGCTGCTCTGACGGACATACTGGGTGAGTAGAGAGAGACACACTGCTCTCCCTCTGGTCTACGGACCTTGCTGTAGGGGGAAAAAATAATGTTAATGTTCAATTTACCTAATCTTTTTGTTAGACGTTTACCAACGTTTTGATGAGAGATAAATTAAGCGAATAAAACAATCTTACAAGACACAAAAAGCTGGAGTAACTCAGCCAAGCCAGCAGCATCTCTGGAGGGAAGGGTCGAAATGTTTTTTTCAGTCTGAATAAGGGACTCGACCAGAAATGTCACCCATTCCTTCTCTCCAGAAATGCTGCATGTCCCGCTGAGTTACTCCAGCATTTTGTGTCTCTCTTCGGTGTAAACCAGCATCTGCAGTTCCTCCCGGTAAAAAAAACAGCCTATGATTGATGCCAGACCTTGAACAAATGCAGTACAAATGGACTTTGGAATGCAATTTTGGAAGGATTGTTTCTTGAAATAAACTGCTCTAAAAGTTTGAAGGAAGGAATTGCAGATACTAGATTAAACCAAAGAGAGACACAAAATGATGGACTAACTCAGCTGGTCAGGCAGCATCTCTGGAGATAAGAAATAGGTGATATTTCGGGTCGAGATCGTTCTTCAGGCTAGGTCTTTGAATAGTGAAAAAAAACTGTATGACATCACTTTTACCATGTGATGGTTTTTCCACACGTCGGTAGACGTTGTTGGCTCAAGAGTAACTTGGGAGACGAACTTGGAACATCGCAGAAATGAGAAGTAAACGGCAAACTTAGACAAACCCGTGGGCACTCGGTTAAACTCTTGAAAATTAACTTGGAATCTCGTACACAACCTTGAGTCTGTTTTTGTTCTTACACTCGGGGTCACTCGTGGGTGGACTCGCACTGTGAGACAGGGCCATAAGGTGGAAGAGGTGGTGAGAGGTCAATTACCTGAGGTGCTGTGAGGTGCTGAGAGGTCAATTACCTGACTTCACATTGTCATTTTGCAGGAAGTGTCTAAGCATGTAGAAATAATTGAGGTATAAAGACTCAAGGTTAAGCAATTTCAACAATGATTAATTCCTGAATAGGCAATCGAGGAAGAAAGAGAGAAGACATCTGGGCTGTGATCCTCCTGGAGAAGTCTTCAGATACAGACAAGAAGCCGGTGGAAGTTGATCACCTGGGAATGTTTGAGGTTAAAACAGCAGTTGTGAGAATTCCCTTTTTATGGATCACATGAGACGATTCAGATGGGTCTCAGCACCAACAGAGAGATGGACAGAATCAAACAGAGCATCCTGGGGTGGCAGAGTGAGTACACGTTTCAAGGCAAAGCTATGAGAATTTAGTAATGCCAGCTGGTTACGACACCCTTGTGCCTGCCATCCTTGCAGCACGAGGCGATGGGGTTGGGGGGAGGTGATGGTGAGTTGCTGCAGGAACAGGTCTTGTGTCCCTGGACCTCCCCGCCCTGTTGCACTGTGGCCATTCCTCTCCCTCCTCCATCTCATTGGTCCATATCTAACCGTGAAAACAGTGACCATGGTCAAACTCCCTGGATCAGTGACATCCTTTGGAAAGTACGAGTGGTGGCCTCTCCTGGTCTTGTCCACAGGTGACTCCAAACCCACAGAGTTCCTTCCATTCTTCACCGGAAACAAACCCAGGTTCACCAGATATCATCTTCCCTCAGGAAAACAACATCCACTCTGTCCAATTATTTTCCCGTTACAGTGGCCTCACAGTGATTTCCTGTAAGCTGGAGTGATGCAGGGTAGCCAGAGATTCCCTATTTCCACTCCTCTTCTCTACAATGAATAGTTATAAATGGGTCACAGGCTCAGGATAAGGAGATGATTGTTTAGCATTGAGACCAGTCCACAATTCATTACTGAAGCTTGCTTTGGACAGTGATCAAGCCCTCCCTGGTTTCTTGCAAACTTTGCTCTTCAAATCCAGGCCTTGGATAAGTCATACAAACCATTTCCCTACTAACTGCCTCTATCCCAGTCCGTAGTTCTGTGTTGTTCCTCCAAAACCAGGATCCATCTCCAAGATGACTCCCTTTTTCCAACCAAGTCGATGGACTTCCACTTTCTCCACATTTTGTTTACTTTAGACTTTAGAGATACAATCTGGAAACAGGCCCTTTGGCCCACCAAGATCGCGCCAACCTACACACTAGGAACAATTTGCAACTTATAGAAGCCAATTAACCTACAAACCCACACGATCACAGGGAGAACGTACAAACTTCATACACAAGAACCCATAGGCAGGATCAGACCTGGATCTCTGCCACTGCGAGGCAGAAACTCCACCTCTGCGCTGACCGCTTTGTTGGTCGCTTCACTCATTCTGTCCTTGTCTCTGTGAAAGAAACATTTTGGAAACATTCTGTTCTCATTGACTTATTTCTAATTTGCAGCAACGATAGAGTTTTGTTTTTTTACAATTTGGATAACCATGACCGTGTGCTTTCCCATCAATATCTACAATGTCAACAATGATGTGCATCCTCACAATGCTCTGCCATCTTTTGACTAATTTCTCAAGATTACAATGATTTGAGGCAACATTGTAAGTCTCCCATTGCAACATCTTTAACTCTGACAGAGCACTGCCTGGACCCTTTATCCCACAATGTTTATAATTCCTGAAAGGAAAGTACATTTGAAACCTTCAGTTATTTCACTGAAACATTTGCCGCCATTTATCTCTTGCCACTCATTATCTAGTTTCCCAACTTGTCCTTGCCAGCATTGCACAGATGCTGAACAACAATTCAATATAAGCTCTGACTTGGCCAGTATGTCATCAATCCTCTAGATGTTATGATCCCAATATCAGACTCAACTAAATCGCTCCCTAACATGACCTACATTTCCACCAGCACAAGCTGCAGCCTCTGTGTGTGGTGGGGAGGTGATGGAGCAAACTGTTGGTCCCATATCATCTGTTGGTCACTGCTGCACATCTACCTGTTTGTTCAGTGACAGTCCCATATCCGGCATTGGACAAGTTGTGTCTATCTGCATTGGACATTGTTCCACGGACAGTGTTTACAGCAGGGAATTGGGACACTTGTCCTGACTGGTTCATGCTGGAATTTCTGTTCACCACCAGCTTCCTCCCATCCCTCTTTCTCACACCGCTCAGTGTGTCCTTCTAATCCTCTCCCATTGTCTGATTTTCCAGCTTCCCCTTCTCCAACCTCTCCCAGTGGTAGTGAGTTTCACCTTCCTGCCTCTCTCTGGGGTGAAGTTTCCCCTGAATTGTATTTAATTTCTGTGACAGTTCTGTATCAGTGACGCTGCATGCAGTTCCAGCCACTAGTGGAAGCATCTTCTCCCAGCAAACCCTTTTGTAACATTGAGAACATCCACCAGATCAACTCTTGTCCTTCTCATTCCCAGCCTGGACAGTGTTACTGACTGGGACCAATCCTTGTAAATCTGTAATGACCCTTCCTCAGCACCACGGTGACCAGAAACATGTGCTGTGTCCCAAGTTATATGTTATATGGTTATAAGAGAATGGACATGATCACACTCAAATTACATATTGTGATGGAACTGGGCAGTTTTGTAATGCGATAGCTTCTAAATCAAGAACAAGTTTTACAATTGTTTGAATTGGTGGAAAGATGTCCTCCTCGATAACAATTAGCACGGGAGCACCTCAAGGCTGCGTGCTCAGCCCCCTGCTGTACTCACTCTATACTTATGACTGCGTAGCCGGTCATAGTGCGAACTCCATCATCAAGTTCGCTGACGACACCACTTTGTGGGACATATGACTGATGGGGATGAGTCAAAGTATAGAAGAGAGATCGACCGACTGACCAAATGGTGCCAGCACAATAACCTGGCCCTCAACACCAGCAAAACCAAGGAACTGATTGTGGACTTTCGAAGTGGTAGGATGGTGGAAAGGGTCAAGAGCTTCAAATTCCTGGGCGTGCACATCTCTGAAGATCTTTCCTGGTCCGAGAACACTGACGCAATCATAAAAAAGCATATCAGCGCCTCTACTTCCTGAGAAGATTACGGAGTGTCGGTTTGTCAAGGAGGACTCTCTCGAACTTCTACAGGTGCACAGTAGAGAGCATGCTGACCGGTTGCATCGTGGCTTGGTTCGGCAACTTGAGTGCCCAGGAACAGAAAAGACTACAAAAAGTAGTAAACACTGCCCAGTCCATCATTGGTCTGACCTCCCTTCCATCGAGGGGATCTATTGCAGTCTCTGCCTCAAAAGGCTGGCAGCATCATCAAGGACTACTTCAGTCTGAAGAAGGGTTTCGGCCTGAAACGTTGCCTATCTCCTTCGCTCCTTAGATGCTACTGCACCCGCTGAGTTTCTCCAGCTTTTTGAGTACCCAAGGACCCACACCATCCTGGCCACACACTCATCTCCCCGCTACCTTCAGGTAGAAGGTACAGGAGCCTGAAGACTGCAACGTCCAGGTTCAGAAACAACTTCTTCCCCACAGCCATCAGGCTATTAAACTCAACTCAAACAAAACTCTGAACATTAATAGCCCATTATCTATTTATTTGCACTTTATCAGTTTATTTATTCATGTGTGTATATATTTATACAATGGCATATGGACACACTGATCTGTTCTGTATTCAAGTAAGTAAGTTTATTGACCAAGTATTCACATACAAGGAATTTGCCTTGGTGCTCCACCCACAAGTAACAACATGACATACAGTGACAGTTACGAATGACTCAGAAAACACTAAACATTAATAATAATAGAACATTAATGATAAAATACCATTGATCAAGCATGTGAACCAACAAAATACCAGATCAAAGGGAGGCTACAGATTTTTGGCTGTTGAGTAGAGCAACTACTCGTGGATAAAAACTGTTTTTATGTCTGGCTGTGGCGGCTTTGACAGTCCGGAGTCGCCTTCCAGAGGGAAGTGATTCAAAGAGTTTGTGGCCAGGGTGAGAGGGGTCAGAGATGATCTTGCCTACTCACTTCCTGGCCCTTGCACAGTTCATCAATGGAGGGAAGGTTGCAGCCAATAACCTTCTCTGCTGATCGGACGATTCACTGCAGTCTCTAGGTGTCGTGCTTGGTGGCTGAGCCAAACCAGACCATGATGGAGAAGGTGAGGACAGACTCTACGATGGCCGTGTAGAATTGGACCATCATTGCCTGTGGCAGATTGTGCTTCCTCAGCTGCCGCAGGAAGTACATCCTCTGTTGGGCCTTTTTGACTGTGGAGTCGATGGTAGCCCCCCACTTAAGGTCCTTGGAGATGATGGTTCCCAGGAACTTAAAAGACTCCGCAGATGTGACTGCAGGGTTGTTGATGGTGAGTGGGGTGAGGGGCCTTCATGCCTTCTATATTCTGTTGTGCTGAAGCAAAGCAAGAATTTCATTGTCCTATCTGGGACACATGACAATAAACTCTCTTGAATCTCTCTTGAATCTTGAATAAATTTGTTCCCTAATGGTTCAGAATGTTTCTTCACATTATATAGTTTACAACCATTTATTTTACAGCTGAACCCGGACTCCGGAAACAGGCTATACTTTAAGCTGTATTTGGGTCTTCATCAGGAATTTGGGGTTAATCACTATTGAACTCAAAGTGCATGTCTTCCCCACCCAGAGCCCTTTGTATTCCTGACAGATCGATTTTCAGAATGCCTTGGTAAGGTACAGCATGTAGGACTGCTAAAGAAGATGAGTATCAAGGGCAGATACTAGCATGGATAGTAGGTTGGCCATATGGCAGAAGGCAGAGTGTGACAAAAAAGGGGACTTATTCAGGTTAGTTGCCAGTAACTAGCGGAGCTCCACGGACGTCGGTGCTGGGGCCGCCACTCGTCATGTTGTATATATCAATGATTTGGATGAGGGGATTGTGGCCAAGTTTACAGATTATACGAAGACAGGTGGAGGGGCAGGTAGTGTAGAGAAAGCAGGGACTCTGCAAAAGACTTGGACAGGTTGGGAGAGTGGGCAGAGACGGGGCAGATGGAATAAAGTGGATATTTTCATTTTTTTAGTAACCAAAGTTAACAACGTATCATTTTTTGTGTGTTGGAAAACAAAATATAGTGGCACAGCTGGTAGACTTGCTTCCTCACATGCCAGAGACCTGTGTTCGATCCTGTCCTCGAGCACTGTCTATGTTGAATTTACACATTCTCCCTGCAAGCGTGTGGGTTTCCTCCCACATCCCAAAGACACATTGGCTTTGTAGGTTAACTTGTCTCTGTAAAATTGCCCCTTATGTGTAGGGAGTGGGTGAGAAAAGTGGGATAACAGAACTTGTGTAAATGGGTAGACAAAAATGCTGGTGAAACTCAGCGGGTGAGGCAACAACAATGGAGCGAAGGAAATAGGCGACGTTTTGGGTCGAGACCCTTCTTCAAACTGATGTGAGGGTGGGGGGACGGGAAGAAGGAAGAGGCGGAGACAGTGGGCTGTGGGAGAGCTGGGAAGGGGAGGAGAAAACAGGGACAACCTAATAGTGGAGATGCCAATGTTCATACCGCTGGCATGTAAACTGCACAAGCAAATATGAGGTGCTGCTCCTCAATTTACGGTGGGTCTCACTCTGGCCATGGAGGAGGCCCAGGACAGAAATGTCGGATTCGGAATGGGAGGGGGAGTTGAAGTGTTGAGCCACCGGGAGATCAGGTTGGTTATTGCAAACTGAGTGGAGGTGTTGTGTGAAGCGATCGCCAAGTCTGAGCTTGGTCTCACCGAGGTTGATCATACGCTGAATAATCCAACCACAATTTTGTTTGGAAATGGAAAGAAATAATAGAAATTGCATTCATTGTAATGTGTAAAAAGAGTTGAGATACTGTATTATAATTTTGCTGCATGTCATTGTGGTATATATCATGTCTTGATTGGTGAATATGATTTGTTTGTGACTTATTTGAAGCAGAAATAATATGTGAATGCTTCATTGACCATAATTCCAATTAGAAGGTACACAAAAATGCTGGAGAAACTCAGCGGATGCAGCAGCATCTATGGAGCGAAGGAAATATGCAACGTTTCGGGCTGAAAACCTTCGTCTGAAGGTTTTCAGCCCTTGGACTAGAGGTCGTGGCTTCATAATTAAAGGACGTTCTTTTTGGAAGGAGATGAGGAGAAATTTAGTCCAGTCCTTTTATAATTTTATATGTTTCTATAAGATCGCCCCTCATCCTTTCAATGTTTCTATAAGATCGCCCCTCAAACTCCAGTGAATAAAAGCCTATCCTTTTCAATTTTTCCTCATATGACAGTCCCGCCATCCCAGGGATCAATCTCGTGAACCTACGCTGCACTGTCTCAATCACAAGGATGTCCTTCCTCAAATTAGGAGACCAAAACTGTACACAATACTCCAGATGTGGTCTTACCAGAGCCCTATACAACTGCAGAAGAACCTCTTTACTCCTACACTGAAATCCTCTTGTTATGAAGGGCAACATTCCATTAGCTTTCTTCACTGCCTGCTGTACCTGTAAGCCAACTTTCAGTGACCGGTGTACTAGGACGCCCAGGTCTCGCTGCACCTTCCCCTTACCTAACCTAACCCCATTGAGATAATAATCTGCCCCTTGTTTTTGCCACCAAAGTGGATAACCTCACATTTATCTATATTATACAGATCCCGGTAAACACTCGCCAGCCCAGCAAACACTCTCGAGCCCGGCAAACACTCGCCAGCCCCACAAACACTCGCCAGCCCGGCAAACACTCGCCAGCCCGGCAAACACTCGCCAGCCCGGCAAAACCACGCCAGCCCGGCAAACACTCGCCAGCCCGGCAAACACTCTCGAGCCCGGCAAACACTCGCCAGCCCGGCAAACACTCGCCAGCCCCACAAACACTCGCCAGCCCGGCAAACACTCGCCAGCCCGGCAAACACTCGCCAGCCCGGCAAACACTCGCCAGCCCGGCAAACACTCGCCAGCCCGGCAAACACTTGCCAGCCCCGGCAAACACTCGCCAGCCCCGGCAAACACTCGCCAGCCCCGGCAAAACCACGCCAGCCCCGCAAACACTCGCCAGCCCTGGCTCCCCACATCTGTTACCGCCGCTGCTCCACCCCCGGCTCTCCAACACCCGCCGCCCATGCTGTTTATATGAGATTTAAATTTTTCATTGAGCACAGAATTTCTCATTACAGAGCATGAGAAATTTGTGATCAGCGTGAGAGCGTGAGAATTTGTTCAAATGCGTGATTCTCACGCTCAAAGTTGGCAGTCCAGTTAGGCGGGAGAGATAGATCGGCCATGATTAAATGGGGAGTAGACTTGATGGGCCAAATGGCCTAATTCTACTATCACTTATGAACATGGTCTTCCTGGGGTTAGACGGTTGTCCTATCAAGATCAAATGTCAAATGTGGGTCCCTTGAAGGCAGACACGAAATTATTATGGGTAACAAGGAAATGGCAGAAGAGTTGAACAGGTACTTCAGATCTGTCTTCACTAAGGAGACACAAACAATCTCCCAGATGTGCTGAAGGACAGAGGATCTAAGGGGGTAGAGGAACTGAAAGACATTTTCATGAGGTGGGAAATAATATTGGGTAAGTTAATGGGACTGAAGGATGATAAATCCCCTGGGCCTGATGGTCTGCATCCCAGGGTCCTCAGGGAGGTGGCTCTAGAAATAGTGGATGCAATGGTGATCATTTTCCAATGTCCAATAGATTCAGGATCAGTTCCTGTGGGTTGGAGGATAGCTAATGTTATCCCACTTTTCAAGAAAGGAGTGAGAGAGAAAACGGGGAATTACAGACCAGTTAGCTTGACTTTGGTGGTGGGAAAGATGCTGGAGTCAATTATTAAAGAGGTAATAATGGGGCATTTGGATAGCAGTAAAAGGATTAGTCCAAGTCAACATGGATTTATGAAAGGGAAATCATGCTTGACTAATCTGCTGGATTTTTTTGAGGCTGTGACAAGTAAAATGGATGAAGGGGTGCCAGTGGATGTAGTGTATCTAGACTTTCAGAAATCCTCTGATAAGGTCCCACAAGGGAGACTGGTGACTAAAATTACAGCACATGGTATTGGGGGTAGGGTGTTGACGTGGATAGAAAATTGGTTGGCAGACAGGAAGCAAAGAGTAGGAGTGAACGGGTCCTTTTCAGAATGGCAGGCAGTGGCGAGTGGAGTGCCACAAGGCTCGGTGTTGGGGTCGCAACTGTTTACAATATATATTAATGATTTGGAAGAGGGAATTAGGAGCAACACTAGCAAATTTGAGGATGACACAAAGCTGGGTGGCAGTGTGAACTGTGAAGACGATGTTAGGAGGTTGCAGGGTGACCTGGACAAGTTGAGTGAGTGGGCAGATGTGTGGCAGATGCAGTATAGTATAGATGAATGTGACATTATCCTCTTTGGTGGCAAAAACACGGGGAAGATTATTCTTTCAATGGGGTTAGGTTAGGTAATTGGAGGTACAGCGAGACCTGGGTGTCCTTGTACATCCGTCACTGAAAGATGGCGTGCAGGTACAGCAGGCAGTGAAGAAAGCTAATAGAAACATAAAAAATAGGTGCAGGAGGAGGCCATTCGGCCCTTCGAGCCAGCACCGCCATTCATTGCGCTCATGGTTGATCGTCCCCTATCAATAACCCGTGCCTGCCTTCTCCCCGTATCCCTTGAGTCCATAGAGCTCTATCTAACTCTCTCTTAAATCCATTCAGTGATTTGGCCTCCACTGCCCTCTGTGGCAGGGAATTGCATAAATTCACAACTCTGGGTGAAAAAGGTTTTTTCTCACCTCAGTCTTAAATGACCTCCCCTTTATTCTAAGACTGTGGCCTCTGGTTCTGGACTAGCCCAACATTGGGAACATTTTTCTTGCATCTAGCTTGTCCATTCCTTCGATAATTTTATATGTTTCTGTAAGATCCCTCCTCGTCCTTCTAAACTCCAGTGAATACAAGCCTATCCTTTTCAATCTTTTCTCATATGACAAGTCACACCATCCCAGGGATCAATCTTGTGAACCTCCGGTGCACTTCCTCAAATTAGGAGACCAAAACTGTACACAATACTCCAGATGTGGTCTCACCAGAGCCCTATACAATTGCAGAAGAACCTCTTTACTCCTATACTGAAATCCTCTTGTTATGAACGCCAACATTCCATTAGCTTTCTTCACTGCCTGCTGCACCTGCACGCCAACTTTCAGTGACCGGTGTACAAGGACGCCCAGGTCTTGCCGCACCTCGCCTTTACCTAACCTAACCCCATTGAGATAATAATCTGCCCCCTTGTTTTTGCCGCCAAAGTGGATAACCTCACATTTATCTATATTTAACTGCATCTGCCACACATCTGCCCACTCACTCAACCTGTCCAGCTCACCCTACAACCTCCTAACATCCTCTTCACAGTTCACACTGCCACCCAGCTTTGTGTCATCTGCAAACTTGCTAGTGTTGCTCCTAATTCCCTCTTCCAAATCATTAATTCCCTCTTCCAAATCACTAATGGAATGTTGGCCTTCACAACAAGAGGATTTCAGTATAGGAGTAAAGACGTTCTTCAGCAGTTGTATAGGGCTCTGGTAGGACCACATCTGGAGTATTGTCTACAGTTTTGGTCTCAATAGATAATAGGTGCAGGAGTAGGCCATTTGGCCCTTCGAGCCAGCACCACCATTCAATGTGATCATGGCTGATCATCCCTAATCAGTACCCCGTTCCTGCCTTCTCCCCATATCCCCTGACTGCTATTTTTAAGAGCCCTATCTAGCTCTCTCTTGAAAGCATCCAGAGAACCTGCCTCCTTGTGATTGAGGCAGTGCAGCGTAAGTTCACGAGACTGATCCCTGGGATGGCGGAACTGTCATATGAGGAAAGATGGAAAAGACTATGCTTGTATTCACTGGAATTTAGAAGGATGAGGGGAAATCTTATCGAAACATATAAAATTATAAAAGGACTGGACAAGCTAGATGCAGGAAAAATGTTCCCAATGTTGGGTGAGTCCAGAACCAGGGGCCACAGTGTTAGAATAAAGGGGAGGCCATTTAAGACTGAGGTGAGAAAAAACTGTTTCACCCAGAGAGTTGTGAATTTGTGGAATTCCCTGCCACATAGGGCAGTGGAGGCCAAATCACTGGATGGATTTAAGAGAGAGTTGGATAGAGCTCTAGGGGCTAGTGGAGTCAAGGGATATGGGGCGAAGGCAGGCACGGGTTATTGATTGGGGACGATCAGCCATGATCACAATTAATGGTGGTGTGGCTTGAAGGGCCGAATGGCCTCCTCCTGCACCTATTTTAATTATTTCTAAGAGAAGCTGCACTGTTTGGATGTACATTCCTTGGTGTTCACAAGAATGAGGGGTGACCTTAAGTGGACACCTAGAACCTGAGGGAACATGATAGTGTGGAGACGTTTCTGTGCAATAACTTGGATGACATTGCAATCCTGCGTCTAAGTGTTGGATGCAAAGCCTAGCAGTACTGAAATGGTGGAGATGACATAATATGGGAATCTATGGGAAACAGAGTGGGAGAAATGTCCCAAATATTGAAAAAGTGGCCAATGTGCTGGAACTGGGAGAATTAGTTCACCAAGCATACATCAGGTCAGTGGAAAAGGTCAATGCCCCTCATTGCAGAGGGCAGGGAGGACCAGAGAGTGGAGTTGTGTTGCTGTCCTGGGCCTGGGAAGACCACAGCCAGAGCACTCCAAGGATGGATATCCTTGGGCAGCACAGATACAAGGAATGGACTCCTGGATTAAGGGGTAGTCCACCCTGAAGAAAGGGTGAAGATTGGCTGATACTCACTGGAGCGTAGATGTTATCTCACTGAGACATAATGGAGCTGAGGGAAGGAGATGTGGGAAGGTTGTGGAGTACTGGGAGGTGTTTGAGAGCTCACTCATATGGACATGACAAGGAAGTTAGACTCCTGGTTTAGCATTAGGAATCTCTCAGAGTGATGGAATAATTGAAGTATAAAGACTCAAGCAATTTCAACAATGATTAATTTCTCAATAGGCAATCGAGGAAGAAAGAGAGAAGACATCTGGGCTGTGATCCTCCTGGAGAAATCTTCAGATACAGACAAGAAGCCGGTGGAAGTTGCTCACCTGGGAATGTTTGATGAGAAAACTGCAGTTGTGAGAATTCTCTGGGAACATCGGCTGATCCCTTTTTCTGGATCACGTGAGAAGATTCAGAAGGGTCTCAGCACCAACAGAGCGATGGACAGAATCAAACAGAGCATCCTGGGGTGGCAAAGTGAGTACAGGTTTCAAGGCAAACTGAGCATTTAGTAATGCCAGCTGGTTACGATACCCTTGTGCCTGCCATCCTTGCGGCACGAGGCGATGGGGTTGTGGGGAGGTGATGGTGAGTTGCTGCAGGAACAGGTCTTGTGACCCTGGACCTCCCCACCCTGTTGCACTGTGACCATTCCTCTCCCTCCTCCATCTCATTGGTCCCTATCTAAACGTGAAAGCAGTGACCGTGGTCAAACTCCCTGGATCAGTGACATCCTTTGGAAAGTACGAGTGGTGGCTTCTCCTGGTCTTGTCCACAGGTGACTCCAGACCCACAGGTCTCAGAAATGACCAGGGAACCATTCAGTTCTGCAGCAGGAAGGGGCAGTGCCAGTGACGGAGGCATCTGGTCAGTGGACTAACGACAGTCACATTTCTTGCCCTGGTGGCTAAATTCTGCTTCACCCAATAGCACCTTCCTTCAAGACAACATCGACTGCCCAATCATTTTCGAGTTACCATGTTTACAATGGATTTCCTGGGAGTGGGAGAGAGGCGGCAATTAGTCGTGAGGTGGGAGGTTTAGTCGTGAGGTGGGAGGTTTGGTTAAGTTGAGGTGGGGTTTAGGTGCGAGGTGAGACGTGAGGTTTATATGAGTGGCGAGGTTTAGTGAGATACGGTTTAGTCGAGGCGAGTTTTAGGTGTGAGGAAAGTTTGGTAGTGAGGTATTGTTGAGGCGAGGGATTTAGTGAGGGGATTAGTTGAGGTGTAGGTGAGGGGAGTGAGTGTAGGTGAGGTGAGGAGAAGTGGGTGTCTGAGCTCAGGAAGGGAGACCCAGATGCTGCTGAAGGAGACGAGACGACTGCCTTCTGTGGCAGAGAATTCCACAAATTCACAACTCTGGGTGAAAACATTTGTTCTCATCTCAGTGCCAGGCAAAGAGACATTTAAGGTAACATTGGATTCCAAGGACTCCTGTGAAAACATTGTCTTTGATGAGTGACTCTGAATCTGCACATTAGGCCTGCGTTGGGCACCAAGATCACTATATCTCTCCACACCACGTTTCCATTTCCCAATCTATCCAATGGACTTCCCATATCTTCAGTTATTTCCACCTCCCTCATTCACTGACTTATCCTGTCCGTGTCTCTTTACAAAGGAAAAACTGAGCATGTTGTTAACGTTTACACATGTATGTTAGACTTTAGCATCTGCTTTTTTTTTAAATTTCAAAATAGACTTTATTCAGATAATAAATATATACAACGCATGTCATCCGACATTTTTGGAGGCTATACAAATTATTCAATACAGTTCACATACATTGCTCAAATTTCACAAAGGTATCCCACACACTTGCCACTCATGTGACCCACTGGCGTGGGACCCTTTCGCTTATTTTGAGGGGCGTCTCCACCACACCCTGCCCCCCCATGTCCAGCAGTGGAAGGACCCTGGACTGTGGTCCTCCCCCACCGAGCCTTGGCGTTGGCTGCACCGTGCTTCAGTGCATCCCTCAGCACATACTCCTGCAGTCTGCAGCGGGCCAGTCGGTAACATTCCTCGACGGACATCTCGCTCTGAATGTGTCCCTGGGAACAGTCTGTAAATCACAGAGTCCTCTGTGACGTTTCTGTTTGGAATAAACTGTGACAGAAACCCTTGCAAACCTCTCCAGATTCTCTTTGCGAATCCACACTCTGCAAAGATGAGGGCAACCGTCTCCTCTCCATAGCAGCTGTCCCGAGGGCAGCGTGCGCTGGCAGTGAGGTTCCGACGGTGCAGGAAGGATCTGACTGGGAGGGCTCACCTCACCGCCAGCCAAGCCAGGTCTTGGTGCTTGTTGGTGAGTTCTGGCGATGAAGCATTTTTCCGGGCAAGCTGGGCAGTCTGCTCTGGGAACCACGCCACCGGATCCATGGAGTCCTTTCCCTGCAGTGCCTGCAGGACGTTCCGTGCTAACTACTGCCTGATGGACATGTGGTCAAAGATGTTGGTCCGGAAGAACCTTTCCACAGATGACAGATGAGCCGGCAATGTCCAGCTGACTGACACATGCGTGGCATGTGCGCCAGGCCCATCCTTCATAACACCGGGGACAGGTAGAACCTCAGCAGGTAGTGACACTTGGTGCCCACGTGCCTTGGCTCTACACTCCCCTTGATGCAGCCACACACGAAGGTGGCCATCAGAATGAGGGCGATGTTGGGCACGCTTTTACCCCCGTTGTCTGCTGACTTGTGCATTGTGGCCCATCGCACCCGGTCCATCCTCGACCCCCAGATGAAATGGAAGACGGCCTGGGTGATCCCTGTGGCATAGGAGGGAGGGACAGGCCACACTTGTGCCAAGTACAGCAGCGCCGAGAGCACCTCACACTTGATGACCAAATGTTTTCCCGTTATGGAGAGGGAGCATTGCCTCCACAGCTCCACCTTCTTCCCCACTGTAGAGAAGGTACACAGACACCTTAAAGTCTTCACTACTTTATTTAGCATACATTATACATAGCCCTGGCTGTACGTGGTCTGTCACGAACACTAGAGAGAGAGCTAGGGGCGTGTGGGTTACAATTATACTAACTGGTGGGGGAGTGGTTAGCATGGACATCGTTACTATCAATTAAAGGTGTACACACATGTCATCTACACCCACCATGGCTATCTGCTCCAGCCAATTCTTGTCACACGCTTCAGCCCCCCCGAACCAGATCCCCAGCACCTTCAAGAAGTCAGGCTTGATGGTGAAGGGGACAGAAGATCGGTCGGGCCAGTTGCCAAAGAGCATGGCCTCGCTCTTCCTGTGGTTCCCGTGGCCGTGGTCGCAGATACTAATCAGTCTGCGGACCAACCCTGGATCCGAGCAGAAGACGGCGACATCGTCCATGTACAGAGAGGTTTTGACCTGAGTGCACCCACTGCCTGGCAATGTCACTCCTCTTATGTTCACGTCCTCCCTGATGGACTTGGCAAAAGGTTCAATACAACAGACGAACAAGACAGGGGAGAGAGGGCAACCCTGCCTGACTCCAGACCTGACGGGGAAACTGTCTAATTCCCACCCATTGATTTGGACTGCACTACAGATATTGGTGTAGGGCAGTTGGATCCAATTCCTGATTCCCTCGCCAAAGCCCATTTTGGAGAGCACGTCCCTCATGTACGTGTGCGATATCCTGCCGAAGGTCTGCTCCTGGTCCAAGCCCGAAACGTTGCCTTTCTCCTTCGCCCCTTAGATGCTGCTGCATCCGCTGAGTTTCTCCAGCCTTTTGTGTACCCTCGATTTTCCAGCATCTGCAGTTCCTTCTTTAACAACTACATTCAACAGTCATGGGTCTCCAATTCTTTATATCCTTCATCTCCCCCTTCTGTTTGTAGATTCGGGTGATGCTGCCCTTTCTCATGGAGTCTGACATGCTGCCTGCTAGATGCATGTACACTTCCAGCAGGTCCGGGCCTACCCAGTCCCACAGAGCCGAATACAACTTGGCCGGTAAGCCATCGCTTCCGGAGTTTTACTCGAGTCAAAGGAATGGATGGAGCCAGTCAGCTCCTCTAGGGTCAGTGGTTGGTCCAGACTCTCCCGCTTGCTGTCCTCCAAGATCTCTGTGATAGAGGACAGGAAGTTCTGGGAGGCGGTGCTCTCTGTGGCCTTTTTGCATACAAATCCATGTAAAAGGATTTGCAGATCCTCAGCATATCCGTCTGCAAGGATGTTACCAAGCCGTTCATCACAGAGTTCCCCCTGGCTTATGGAAGAAGAAACGTGAGCACGTCTCATCCTGTTCCACATGGCGGACCCTGGATTGGAAGATGATCTTGGAGGATTCAGAGGTAAAGAGCCGAGCTTGCCGGCCCTTCAACTCTCTAAGTTCCTCCCTCACATCCACCCCTCTCGACTGCAGAAGGAGCAGTTGCTGCAAATCTGTCTAGAGTTGACACAATTCCAGCTGACTCTCTTAGAAACATAGAAACATAGAAATTAGGTGCAGGAGTAGGCCATTCGGCCCTTCGAGCCTGCACCGCCATTCAATATGATCATGGCTGATCATCCAACTCAGTATCCCGTACCTGCCTTCTCTCCATACCCTCTGATCCCCTTAGCCTCAAGGGCCACATCTAACTCCCTCTTAAATATAGCCAATGAACTGGCCTCAACTACCCTCTGTGGCAGAGTTCCAGAGACTCACCACTCTCTGTGTGAAAAAAGTCTTTCTCATCTCGGTCTTAAAGAATTTCCCCCTTATCTTTAAGCTGTGACCCCCTTGTCCTGGACTTCCCCAACATCGGGAACAATCTTCCTGCATCTAGCCTGTCCAACCCCTTTAGGATTTTGTAAGTTTCTATACGATCCCCTCTCAATCTCCTAAATTCTAGAGAGTATAAACCGAGTCTATCCAGTCTTTCTTCATAAGACAGTCCTGACATCCCAGGAATCAGTCTGGTGAACCTTCTCTGCACTCCCTCCACGGCAATAATGTCCTTCCTCAGATTTGGAGACCAAAACTGTATGCAATACTCCAGGTGTGGTCTCACCAAGACCCTGTACAACTGAAGTAGAACCTCCCTGCTCCTATACTCAAATCCTTTTGCTATGAAAGCTAACATACCATTCGCTTTCTTCACTGCCTGCAGCACCTGTATGCCTACTTTCAATGACTGCTGTACCATGACACCCAGGTCTCGCTGCATCTCCCCTTTTACTAATCGGCCACCATTTAGAATATAGTCTGCTTTCCTGTTTTTGCCACCAAAGTGGATAACCTCATATTTATCCACATTATACTGCATCTGCCAAACATTTGCCCACTCACCCAGCCTATCCAAGTCACCTTGGAGTTTCCTAGCATCCTCCTCACAGCTAACACTGCCCTCCATCTTAGTGTCATCCGCAAACTTGGAGATATTGCCTTCAATTCCCTCATCCAGATCATTAATATATTATTAATAGTCCTGCTCTCTGAACCCCTTTAAATATGAAGAACCTCGATGTTCTCCTTGGTTGCTTCCCACCAGAGTGTCGGGGAGTCAAAGAGGGGCTTCACCGTTTTCCAATATGTGTAGTCCCTCTTTAGCGGCTCTATGTTCTCTGGGGTCAACAGCTTCACATTTAACTTCCACCTCCCTCTGCCTGCCTTCCGGTCCTCCTGTAGGTGACAGGAAGCCTGAAGGTGGCAGTGGTCAGAGAAGAACACCGCCGCGAGGTCGGTGTGTCTGACCGTGATACCCTTCGTCGTGAAGATGAAATCTATCCGGGACTGGACTGAACCGTCCGATCTCGACCAGGTGAACCGCGACTGGGACTCGCCTGCAGGGTCGCTGAAGGCATCGCGCAGCTTTGCGTCTTTTACCGTCTCCATCAGGAGCTTGGAGGTGCTGTCCAGTCTGTGGTCGTCCAGCCGCATCGATGATACAGTTGAAGTCACCGGCCAGAAGGAGCTGCCGGTATGTGGCCAGCAGCACTGGGAGCTGCTGGAGAATGGCCAGCTGCTCTCTCTGCACGGGTGAGGCATACACGTTAATCAGCCAGAGCGGAGAGCCACGGTACATAACATCCACCACGAGGAGACGCCCCCCAACAACCTCCCTGACCTCAGTGATGGCGAAGTTCCCTCCCCGCAGCAAGATCCCCAGGCCGGAAGCACGACAGTCATTGTCCCCCGACCACACCGACAGTCCGTGGGGCCACCATCGCGACCATCTCCAATAGCAGCGGAGGTGTGGCAGCCCGCACTCCTGCAGAAAAGTCACGTCCGCCTTGACCTTGGCCAGGTACTGCAAGGCGTTCACACATCGCACAGTGTTCTTCACACAGCACACATTTAATGATGCCAGTTTTAGCTCCATTGTCCTTTAGAGTCACTGACCATCATCTTGTCCCCTCATGCCCACTGCTTTGGTGAATTGCAGCACCGTTTCAGGGCTCAGGTACTGGGTGCCGGCATCCTCAAGGTAGGGGTTCTCCTCTGGCGTAACCGGAGTTGTCGTCGGGGGCACCCTCATTGTAGCTGATTCACTGCTCCTGGTCTCCTGGAGCTGGGGCCCATTGGCCACTGCACTGCTCCTGGTCTCCTGGAGCTGGGGCCCATTGGCCACTGCACTGCTCCTGGTCTCCTGGAGCTGGGCCCATTGGCCACTGCACTGCTCCTGGTCTCCTGGAGCTGGGGCCCATTGGCCACTGCACTGCTCCTGGTCTCCTGGAGCTGGGGCCCATTGGCCACTGCACTGCTCCTGGTCTCCTGGAGCTGGGGCCCATTGGCCACTGCACTGCTCCTGGTCTCCTGGAGCTGGTGGACAATAATCATGACCTTTCCTTCTTCCTCATCCGTTTTCTTCCTCTGCCTCCATTGTCAGGTGCTTGATGTCGCCTCATCCTCTGACGAGGAGAGGTTGCTGGTGCAGAGATGCCAAGTGTCCCGGATTCGCCGTATTTTATCCCGGCGAAATAAACTTTTTACGGTGTTCCGGCAGCCAAACATGCTGTTACGGAACACCGCCGCGCCGGTGTTCCTCCCGTGGTGAACACCGGCGCCATGTGTCCCCGGTTTGCCGGCCCGCGCGATCAGCGGCACTTTGCCGGGCCATAGTGTCCGCGCCTGCGCAGTGGGGGAGGGTTGCCGGGCCCCAGTGGCCGCGCGTGCGCAGTGGGGGAGGGTTGCCGGGCCCCAGTGGCCGCGCGTGCGCAGTGGGGGAGGGTTGCCGGGCCCCAGTGGCCGCGCGTGCGCAGTGGGGGAGGGTTGCCGGGCCTGGCGCCATTTCGAGCCACGCCACGCCCGGCCCAGAGCCCGGGCGGCGCCGGCCCGCGCGATCAGCGGCACTTTCTTGCCGCCAGCCGGCCGCTCGCGGCAGCCCCATCACCGGGCCTCCCCCCCACCCCCACCCAGTGCGCAGGCGCAGACCCGCCGGCAACCATGCCAAGTGCGCATGTGCCGCACCCGCCCGCCGGCAGCCCGCTGATCTGCACCAGTGCGCAGGCGCATAGCCGCCGGCAACAACCCCAGGTGAGTATGTTACGGAGAGAAATGCATTTAACCCCATTTGTTACGGACAAATGGGTTAAATGTTACTGTGAACTAAATTTAGGGTTGGCATCTCTGCTGGTGTTGGTCTGGGAAAGAACTATTTTCTTGGACTTACCCGTCCCTTCCGGCCTTGGCTCTTTGGGCAGAACCCACCAGAGTTCCTTCCTGTTCACCGCATGCCATTCCTCCTGCTGTTCCCCCTCTTCCATCGACTCTCCCTCCTGGACAGGGGGCTGGGGGTCTCTGTCTGGTGTTGGGGGCTCGAGGTGGTGGGGCTCCCTTTCTGCTGGGGGCTTGGTAGTGGTGGGGGGTGTCTTGCCCACCCTGGGGGTGCTGGCAACAGCCACTCTTGTTGCCTGTGTGTAGTTGCAGGCCCTTTTAGGGCAGGCCCTGTAGAGGTAGCCTGCCTCCCCGCAAAGGTTGCAGTTCTTGCTGACTTGGCAGTCCTTTGTCTCGTGGCCCTCCAGCTTGCGGTTCTTGCAGACAACTGCACTGCATTGGGCCGCCACATGCCCAGGTTTGTTGCATTTCCTGCACAGCCTGAGTTGCCCTGCGTAGCTCATGTACCCTGGGTTCCCTCCGATAGCGAACACCGAGGGAGGGTGGATGATGGCTCCATTCTTGTCCACTCTCGGCTTCACTTTTACTTGCCGCTTGCTTGCCCAGATCCCGATCCACGCAGTTCCCTGGACATGATGAGCAAGGAAGGTGAGGACATCCACGACGGGCTCATGTGGGTTGAACATGTGCACCGTGATCATCCGTTCCTTCTGGGTGGGGAGGGTGAAGAGCGGCTGCACCTTCGGCAGCCACAGCGGAGTCTCGTTCCACTTCTCCCGGGTGTCTTGCATCAACTTCTGCCATCCCATCGGACTCTGGAAGGTAACGTCAAAGTATCCATTACCCGGGAAATCCTGGAGGCAGAAGATGTCCTTGGCCTCAAATTTGCAGGCCTCCAGCAAGACCTTCCTCATGAACAGGTCCCGTGAGAAGGGAGTCCCCTTGCTGAGGTCCTTCTCACTGACTCGCAAGGTATTGCCGATATCCTGTCCGGCACGTAGGTGATGGCATCACTCCAGTTGCTGCTGCCATTGTGACTGGATGAGGTGTTAGGTTGGTTACCCAACCAGCATGGATCCACCTCTAAGCCAGCAACTGACAGACTCCTCCTCACTGACGTGACCTACAATTTCGATCCGTAATCCACGACCCTTGTCCTGGAAAAATGTCAGAACTGTTCTGATAAGAACAGATAGTCTCCTTTACTCAAGTAGCTCATCTTGGGAGAACCGCCTTTTTGATCACGGTCCCTCCCCTGCCAGGTAAGTATCTGACTTAAGCATCTGCTGTTTAGTTCTTTTCACCATTAATGTATCTCTGTGTCCTGACCACTCACTTTCCCACCAGGTTTTGTGCTCGCAGTACAGCCACACATACTCCCAATTCCTGGTTGTCACTTGTTGAGTTACCAAACCCTTTGCATCCCCCAGGTTACTATTATTTTTGCCAAAGCTGTGTTTCCTTTGAATCCATCTTCAACTCTAGAATTGTCCATGTGTCTCACTTGTTCCATGTGGCTTTTAATTCCTTTAAATAATGAACATTTGTAAATCATAAGTCAATTATATTCCATACTTACTACTACTTTCTCCTGTCGCTCCTTGTCTTGTTATCCATTTTGCCCTTGCCAGCTCTGCCTGGATGTTCAGCAATCAATCAATAAATCTTCTGTCCAATTTAGTATGTCATTAAATGTCCACATTTTATGACTTTAATATCAGACTGGACCGAACCTGATGTACTTCTTCTCTAACACCACAGTTGCCAGCAACAAGTGTGTTCTGTCCAGGGCTGGTGACAAGGTTAACATAACTCCTGCACTTTCCACTCTGTCACACTGGACAGGAGCCCAGGGTTGCATTTACGTCAGTGTGACCTTGTTAACGTCCATGGGTGCCGGTGTGACTGAGCACAGGGGATGTGGTGGGAGGGCTCGGAGTGGGGACGTGTGCATCATCTCCATGTTCTCACACAACACTGCAGTGATCCGGCACTGTGCTCTCCCTCCTGCAAGGGGGATGTCAGCGTGAGTACATCTGATGGAGCTCATCTGTGTTTCCTGTTTCAGGCAGTCCTGCAGGAGTAGATGTCAAGTCAAGTCAGTCAAAAGAGTTTATTGTCATGTGTCCCTGACAGGACAATGAAATTTGTTCTATGCATAGCACAACAGAACATAGTAGGCATTGACTACAATTATATACTTAAATACACACATTAATTAATAAATTAATAAAGTGCAAATAACAGATGGAGGGGTATTAATGTTCAGAATTTTGTCCGAGCCAGGTTTAATAGCCTGGTGGCGGTGGGGAAGTAGCTATTCCTGAACCGGGACGTTGCAGTTCTCAGGCTCCTGTACCTTCTACCCGAAGGTAGCAGGGAGATGAGTGTGTGGCCAGGGTGGTGTGGGTCCTTGATGATGCTGCCAGCCTTTTTGAGACAGCGACTGTGGTAGATCCCCTCGATGGAAGGAAGGTCAGAGCCGATGATGGACTGGGCAGTGTTTACTACTCTTTTGTAGTCTTTTCCTCTCCAGGGCACTCAAGTTGCCGAACCAAGCCACGATGCAACCGGTCAGCAAGCTCTCTACTGTGCACCTGTAGAGGTTCGAGAGAGTCCTCCTTGACAGACTGACGCTCCATAATCTTCTCTGGAAGTAGAGGCGCTGATGAGCTTTCTTAATAATTGCATCTGTGTTCTCGGACCAGGAAAGATCTTCAGAGATGTGCACGCCCAGGAATTTGAAGCTCTTGACCCTTTCAAGCATCGACCCGTTGATATAAACAGGACTGTGGGTCCCCATCCTACTCCTTCCAAAGTCCACAATCAGTTCCTTGGTTTTGCTGGTGTTGAGGGCCAGGTTATTGTGCTGGCACCATATGGACAGTCGCTCGATCTCTCTTCTGTACTCCGACTCATCCCCATCAGTGATACAGGGTCTGATACCCTGATCCACCACCATGTGGGGAATCTGCTGCCCAGACCCAGGCTCAATGCTGCTGCTACTTCCCACTTCAACCCCCACCTGCTCCGGACTGATCGGTGAAGACAACTACTCTAGTCCTGACAGACTCAGATTCCATAAACAATCTGAAACTTCCAATGTGTCTGTATCCCAATCTGGAACAACTATTGAACTGAAAGTGTCTTGTGTTCCCTACTCTGAATCTTTGTATTCCCTGCTCTGAACTTTTGTATTTGCACGGCAGGTAATAGGTGAATGAAGGTGCGGGGAGTTTGATAGGCAGATGGTTGGACAAACAACAGATGAAAAGACAAAAGGTGTGAGATAAGGAGAGAAGATGGGTGTAAAGTGCAACTAGTGGAGGGAATATAAGTGGGAGGGGAGGGACAGAGGAAAATTGGTACAGTTATTGGTTCTTGTTCCTGGCTCATGTATGGGTTTGCCAGACCAATCGCTTGCTCAACCATAACTCCCAAATGCTTTGCATTAGATGGGAGGTTCACTTTATTTGTTATATGCAGGGCAACCTCATAGTCCTGCTTCCACAATTCCAAAGGCACTTCAGATAAATAGGTTTTAGTATGGTGGTAGTAAGGGCAGTAAGGATTGCTTCCCCTCTGGCTTTATTCTGAGCATGTTAATTTTACTTCGGAGTCACGTGAGTGACTACGTGAAGAAGCCCCGCCTGGCGCTAGAACGGCATTACGTCGACGCTGACGGCAGAAGCAAGAGCTGCAGAGCGCAGCTCCTCGCAGCGGCCGGAACGGACCCGCAGGCAAGTGCAAGGAAAAGAGGGGACGTTCTAAAAAAGATGTTACGCTGGTAAAACCAGCAAAAGAGAAAGTAAAATTTAAAATCATAGTCACGCTGGCGTACTGATTTAGCCAGATAATGAAAAAGAAAAATGGAGAAGTCTCAAAGGAAAATTTCGCGGGTAAAAAGATCGTCCCGGGGTGAAGCTAAAGAGTCGGGACAAGAGTTTAGTGCGGATCCGGTTCCGATACCGGTGGCCGCTGATTCACCCATTAGTGAGACTATAATTTCTCCAGAAATGCAAACCACGGAGGAAAATGTTCCTAGAAAAAGTAAAAAGAAATCCGTGAGGCCCGTGGTTTCTGATAATGACTCTGATAATGAAAGTCCTCCGGATAATAAAGCTATATGGCTAAAAATGGAACATATGGAGAAAGTGCTCCAAAATATAATGAGACAAGGGTCACAGTACCCAGAAGTTTCCCAAAATGACCCTGAGGGTTTGTTTGAATATACAGAATATGGCTATGTGCCAAATTGGGAATTTGAAACTCCAGACCCAGGATTAAGAGCGGAGGAAGTCTCATTGGATATAATTCCAAGTGTATCAGGGCTGCAAAAGACAGACCCTGCAAGTGGTGATGTGGATTATGAGTGCACACCACGAATAAAAAAGAGGAGGCCAGATGTGCCTGATATGGCAAAAGATTTTGCTATACCTGAAGGAAGTGGTGAGGCTATGGAAGAAAACCTAGCTGCCAGTATTAATTATATGGTATCTCACCAACTTCAAGATTCTGTGATGATTGAAACAGCAGAATTATATAAAACACCGGAAAATTGCACCTCATTGAAGGTACCTACGGTTAATCCGTCTATATGGACGCCTATGACTCCAGGCATGAGAGGACAAGAAATAAGATTTCAAAGAATCCTCAAATTGATTTCAGCTGCCATTACTGCTTTTGGAAGGCAAATGGAGGGGTTGGAGATGGATAAAATCCAAAGATACTTTGGGCTTATTATGCAATTCCTTCTATGAAATTAATTGTATGAGGAAAATTGCGATTCGGCCCATATTTCATCCAAGGTTTGCAGGTCTGTGTCGATCAAGTGTTGTTCAAGCTCCTGGTTATCTATTTGGAGAGAACCTGCCTAAGCAAATAAGAGAAATGGATGAAGAGGCTAAATCTATTAGCCACATGAGACCTTTCGTCTTTGGACAAAGGTATTTTTCGTCAAGAAGGGGATTTGATTTTGGAAACAGAGGCAGGAATATGATAAGAAAATATTATCATCCGACACAGCCTAATGTTCACCCGTATACGGGGAGGAGGAGACCACCACGTTCATATGGAGAGGTACAAAAAATTTATTCTATTCTTAAAGAAACTGTGGGCAAATCTCCAGTTGGAGGGAGATTACAAATGTTTTATGATGAATGGCTTGCCATCACATCTGATCGGTTTATTTTACAAACAGTTTCAGGAGCTACTATTACATTCAAAGAAGGTGTTAATTCTCCGGTACAAAATAAACCTGCTTATGGTTTTATGTTTTTTGCAATTGAAGAGGAAGAAATTAATGTGGAAATTGACAAATTGTTTAACAAAGGTGTTATTGAAAAAACTGTTGAACATGAGCATCAATTTGTGTCAAATATATTTCCAAGAAGTAAAAAAGATGGTGGTTGCAGAATTATTCTGGACCTTACAAACTTTAATAAATTTGTCGAATATAAACATTTTAAGATGGAAACATTCAACACTGCAAAACATTTGATATCAGCAGGTTGTTATATGGCTACAATTGATTTAAAGGATGCGTACTATTCAGTACCAATACATCAGTTCTTTCGAAGGTATTTAAAATTTAATTGGCTGGGGACAGCTGTGGCAATTCAAAGCTTTACCAAATGGGTTAAGTTCAGCTCCCAGGCTCTTTACAAAGCTGTTGAAACCAGCTTTAGCACAATTAAGAGCACAAAAACACATCATTATGGCTTATCTGGATGACATTTTAATCATCAATGGTAATCAGGAATCAGCTGAAAAATCAGTTTCAGCAACTAAAACTTTATTTGAGAAGTTAGGTTTCTTGATTCATCCAATTAAGTCCCAGCTGCAGCCAGCACAGTCAATTAACTATTTGGGGTTTGTGAATAATTCAGTTACTATGTTAGTAACTTTGCCAACAGATAAGATTGATGATATTTTAGTGACCTGTAGGGGTCTCATTCACAAACCTTATCCCTCCATCCGAGAAGTAGCAAAGGTTATTGGTAAATTAGTGGCAGCATTTCCTGCAGTAGAATTTGGTCTATTACATTACCAAAACCTTCAAAGGGACAAAATAAGAGCCCTAAAAAAGAGAGCAGGCCATTTTGATAGGCCTATGCAATTAACAAAAGAAGCTTTATTAGAATTACCATGGTGGATTGAAAATGTCCCACAAGCTGCTAAAAACATTCTGATACAGCAGCCTGAAGTAATTTTACAAACAGATGCTAATGCTCTCGGATGGGGGGGCGACAGATTCATTCACCAACTGTGGGGGCAGATGGACTGTCCAAGAGGAAATGTTTCTCCAAACATATGGTATTAACTATTTAGAATTATTGGGTGCATTTTATGGGTTGAAAGCCTATTGTTCTACAAAAAAGAATCTGCATGTACTGATACAATTAGACAATAAAACAGCTGTTGCATATATTAATCACATGGGTGGAGTCAGATCGGTATCATGTGATTATTTGGTCAATCAGATATGGCAATGGTGTATTAAGCACCAAATTTGGATTTCGGCAAATTACATATAACCATATAACAATTACAGCACGGAAACAGGCCCTCTCGGCCCTTCCAGTCCGTGCCGACCATTTGTTTTCCCCTAGTCCCATCTACCTGCACTCAGACCATACCCCTCCATTCCCTTCACGTCCATATACCTATCCACTTTACTCTTAAATGTTAAAATCGATCCTGCCTCCACCACTTCTGCTGGAAGCTCATTCCACACAGCCACCACCCTCTGAGTAAAGACGTTCCCCCTCACGTTACCCCGAAACCTCTGTCCCTTAATTCTCATGTCATGCCCTCTTGTTTGAATCTTCCCTACCCTCAATGGGAAAAACGTATCCACGTCAACTCTGTCTATCCCTTTCATCATTTTAAAGACCTCAATCAAGTCCCCCCTTAACCTTCTGCGCTCCAAAGAATAAAGACCTAACTTGTTCAACCTTTCTCTGTAACATAGTTGCTGGAACCTTGGCAACATTCTAGTAAATCTCCACTGTACTCTCTCTATTTTGTTGACATCCTTCCTATAACTAGGCGACCAAAATTGTACACCATACTCCAGAATTGGTCTTACCAATGCCTTGTACAATTTTAACATTGCTTCCCTACTCCTATATTCAATGCTCTGATTTATAAAGGCCAGCACACCAAAGGCTTTCTTTACCACCCTATCTACATGCGATTCCACCTCAGGGAACTATGCACAGTTATTCCTAGATCTCTCTGTTCCACAGCATTCCTCAATTCCCTACCATTTACCATGTACGTCCTATTTTGATTTGTCCTGCCAAGATGTAGCACTTCACACTTATCAGCATTAAACTCCATCTGCGATCTTTCAGCCCACTTTTCCAAATGGCCCAAATCTCTCTGTAGACTTTGAAAATCTACTTCATTATCCACAACACCACCTATCTTAGTATCATCTGCATACTTACTTATCCAATTTTCCACCCCATCATCCAGATCATTGATGTACATGACAAACAACAGTGCACCCAATACAGATCCCTGAGGCACCCCACTGGTCACCGGCTTCCAACCTGACAAACAGCCATCCACCATTACTCTCTGACATCTCCCATTCAGCCACTGTTGAATCCATCTTGCTACTCCGCCATTAACACCCAAAGATTGAACCTTCTTAACCAACCTTCCATGGGGAACCTTGTCAAAGGCCTTACTGAAATCCATATAGGCAACATCCACTGCTTTGCCCTCATCAATTTCCCTAGTTACCGCTTCAAAAAATTCAAGAAGGTTTGTCAAACATGACCTTCCAGGCACAAATCCATGTTGACTGTTCCTGATCAGACCCTGTTTATCCAGATGCTTATATATTATCTCTAAGTATCCTTTCCATTAATTTGCCCACCACTGACGTCAAACTAATAGGTCTATAATTGCTAGGTTTATTCTTTGAACCCTTTTTAAACAATGGAACAACATGCGCAGTACGCCAATCCTCCGGCACTATTCCCGTTTCTAATGACATTTGAAATATTTCTGTCATAGCTCCTGCTATTTCTGCACTAACTTCCCTCAATGTCCTAGGGAATATCCTGTCAGGACCTGGAGACTTATCCACTTTTATATTTTTCAAAAGTGTCAGTACTTCCTCCTCTTTGAATCTCATAGTTTCCATAGCTACTCTACTCTTTCCCCTTAACTCACCGAGTTCAATATCCTTCTCCTTGGTGAATACCGAAGAAAAGAAATTGTTCAATATCTCCCCCATCTCTTTTGGCTCTGCAGATAGCTGCAGAGCGAAAATGTACTGCTATACCATCTTTAATAACTGACTCTAGCAGTTTCCCCACTACTGATGTTAGACTAACTGGTCTGTAATTCCCCGTTTTCTCTCTCCCTCCCTTTTTAAAAAGTGGGGTTACATTAGCTATCCTCCAATCTCAGGAACTACTCCAGAGTTAAAAAAAATTATCACTAATGCATCCACTATTCTGGGGCTACTTCCTTAATTTCACTGGGATGCAGCCTATCTGGCCTTGGGGATTTATCGGCCTTTAATCCATTCAATTTACCTAACACCACTTCCCAGCTAACCTGGATTTCACTCAGTTCCTCCATCTCATTTGACACCTGGTCCCCTACTATTTTCGGCAGATTATTTATGTCTTCCTTAGTGAAGATAGAACCAAAGTAGTTATTCAATTGATCTGCCATGTCCTTGTTCCCTGTGATCAATTCACCTGTTTCTGACTGCGTGGGACCTACATTTGTTTTAACTAAGCTTTTTCTCTTCAATATCTATAAAAACGTTTGCAGTCAGTTTTTATATTCCCTGCCAGTTTTCTTTCATAATTTATTTTCCCTTTCCTAATTAATGTCTTTGTCCTCCTCTGCTGGACTGAATTCCTCCCAGTCCTCTGCTAGGCTGCTTTTTCTGGCTCATTACTCAATACCCAGTCTAGAATAGCCTGCTCTCTCGTTGGTTCTTCTACATGTTGGTTTAGAAAACTATCCCGCATACATTCCAAGAAATCATCTTCCTCAGCACTCCTGCCAATTTGATTCACCCAATCTATATGTAGATTGAAGTCACCCAATTATAACTGTTTTACCTTTGTTGCATGCATTTCTAATTTCCTGTTTGATGCCATCCCCAACTCCACTACTACTGTTAGATGGCCTGTACACAACTCCCACCAGCGTTTTCTGCCCCTTAGTGTTTCGCAGCTCTACCCATATCGATTCCACATCCTCCAAGCTAATGTCCTTCCTTTCTATTGTGTATCTCCTCTCTAACCTGCGATGCTACCCCACCTCCTTTTCCTTTCTGTCTATCCCTCCTGAATATTGAATATCCCTGGATGTTCAGCTCCCACTCTTGGTCACCCTGGAGCCATGTCTCCATGATCCCAACTATATCATATTCATTAATAACTATCTGCACATTCAACTCATCCACCTTATTACGAATGCTCCTTGCATTGAGACACAAAGCCTTCAGACTTGTTCATACAACACTCTTACCGCTTATACAATTATGTTGAAAAGTAGCCCTTTTTGATTTTTGCTCTGGATTTGTCTGCCTGCCACTTTTAATTTTCACCTTGCTACCTCTTGCTTCTACCCTCATTTTACACCCTCTGTCTCTCTGCTCACACATTTCTACTAGCTTTCTCTATTTGAGTCCCTCCCCCCAACCGTTCTAGTTTAAAGTCTTCCCAGTAGCCTTTGCAAATCTCCCCGACAGGATATTGGTCCCCCTTGGATTCAAGTGCAACCCGTCCTTTTTGTGCAGGCCACACCTTCTCCAAAAGAGGTCCCAATAATCCAGAAACTTGAATCCCTGCCCTCGACACCAGTCCTTCAGCCATGCATTTATCCTCCACCTCGCTCCATTCCTACTCTCACTGTTGCGTGGCACAGGCAGTAATCCTGAGATTGTTACCTTCGTGGTCCTTCTCCTTAACTCTCCTCCTAACTCCCTAAATTCTCCTTTCAGGACCTCGTCTCTTTTTCTACCTATGTCATTGGTACCTATATGTACCACGACCTCAGGCTCCTCTCCTTCCTCTTTCAGGATATCTTGGACATGTTCAGACACCTCCCAGATCCTGGCACCAGGGAGACAAACTATCATCCAGGTCTCCTGACTGCATCCACAGAATCACCTATCTGACCCCCTAACTATAGAGTCCACTATTACTAATGCCCTCCTCTTTTTTTCCCTACCCTTCTGAGCAACAGGGCCAGTCTCTGTGCCAGAGGCCCGGCCGCTGTCGCTAGCCCTAGGTAGGGTGTCTCCCCCAACAGTACTCAAACAGGAGTACTTATTGCCAAGATGTACAGCCACCAGAATACTCTCTAATCCCTGCCTCTGCCCCTTGCCCCTCCTAACCATGACCCACTTTTCTGCCTCCCGTGGTCTTGGAGTGACCACCCCTGTAATTCCTCTCTATGACCTCCTCGCTCTCCCTGACCAGTCAGAGGTCATTGAGCTGCTGCTCCAGGTTCCTAATACGGTCCCTTAGGAGCCCCATCTCGACACACCTGGCGCAGATGTGGACGTCTGGAAGGCTATCAGATTCCATGACCTCCCACATCTGACATCCAGAACAGTAAACTGCCCTGGCCTTCATACTCCCCCCTTACCCAGGATACAATACGTGCTGGAAGAAATCAGCAGAGATCTGACTCCCAAATCAGCTGCTTCCTCTAGTCTGCTTCCACCAAACAGCGGCTTCCTCAAGCCCACTTGTTTTGAAATGTGAATGGAACGTTACAGATTTGGAACGTTACAGATTTGGGTTCCTCCTACACCAACGGCTCCTGGGCCTCTGTATAAACAAAGCCCCGCGCTCGGGTTTTAAGCTTACTGCTGGGATGTCACTCCTCCCACACCAACAGTTCCTGGGCCTCTGTAAAAACAAAGCCCCGCGCTCGGGTTTTAAGCTTACCGCTTATTCGTTATGTTTAATAGCATGATGGCTGTCAGGAAGAAGCTGTTCCTTAATGTTGATGTTACAGTTTTCAGTTTACAAAAATCGGACGTGACTCCAGAAGTCGGGCATAAGTCAGTCAGTCAGTCCACAAGCCGTGATTCAGTCTGTCAGTCCAGAGGCTATGAGTGAGTGCGTCAGTCAGTCCAGAGAGCATGAGTTACTGCCAAGTGAGTGAGTCCAGAGGCCATGAGTAGGTCGCTCACCGCTCCCCCCACTGAGATCCGCCATCTCAAGACGCTGCCCTCCGCCTGGCTTAGGATGCCCCCCCACTCCTGAAGCCGCACCAATCCTCCGCTGCAGGACACCCCCCTCCCTCATCAGCCCACAAGAGCCCCCGCCTGAAGCCGGCCCCCTCCCTCGGCTGCAGGACATTTGCCACACCCACCCCGACAGCCCCCGCCTCAAAAAAATGCTTTACACAAATTCTTCAGTGAGTCCAGGGGATTGAGAATTACAAAAAAAATGGAATTCTTTAATTTGCAACAACCAAGAAATGGAAGGATACACCTTGATGATGACAATCCAGAATTGCTGCAGGAATTGCAATACGAAAGAACTGAACAACAGCAATTTGTTGAGAATGGGCCTCCGCTGAAAGCTGAGCAGAGAGAAGTGTATGCACTCAATTTAACAGAAGGTGAAGACATTCCTCTTCAGCAATTCCCCATTCAATCAAGTTTTGCTATGACGATCCATAAAGCACAAGGCCAAACAATGCAGAAGGTGTTGATCTACCCCAACAAACCGGTATTTCAGCATGGAAAACTATATGTGGCTCTTAGCCGAGAAAAGATGAAGGGAAATGTCAAGGATTTCCTGAAGGATGGAACAGCGACCAAGAATGTTGTCATTAACAGCGTGCGTCATTGAACGATGACTTCTGAGATAAATTCTCAGATTTTCTTTGTTAAAATGTGACCGCTCAATCTCTCTATATTTAAACTGTCTCTTTTTTATCAACAGCAAAGAGACATAAAGACACAGTGAGCAGCAACAAGAGACACAACAAGAAAGAACAATAATTCTCATCTTTAACATTTAGGTCTTTATTCTTTGGAGCGCAGAAGGTTAAGGGGGGACTTGATTGAGGTCTTTAAAATAATGAAAGGGATAGACAGAGTTAACGTGGATACGTTTTTCCCATTGAGGGTAGGGAAGATTCAAACAAGAGGGCATGACATGAGAATTAAGGGTTAGAAGTTTCGGGGTAACGTGAGGGGGAACTTCTTTACTCAGAGGGTGGTGGCTGTGTGGAATGAGCTTCCAGCAGAAGTGGTGGAGGCAGGATCGATTTTAACATTTAAGAGTAAAGTGGATAGGTATATGGACGTGAAGGGAATGGAGGGGTATGGTCTGAGTGCAGGTAGATGGGACTAGGGGAAAACAAATGGTCGGCATGGACTGGAAGGGCCGAGAGGGCCTGTTTCCGTGCTGTAATTGTTATATGGTTATTTAAATTGTTCCAAAGACTTTCGGAAGGCTTTCGGCAAGGTCCCACATAAGAGATTAGTTTGCAAACTTAAAGCACACGGTATTGGGGGTTCAGTATTGATGTGGATAAAGAACTGGCTGGCAGACAGGAAGCAAAGAGTAGGAGTAAACGGGTCATTTTCAGAATGGCAGGCAGTGACTAGTGGGGTACCGCAAGGCTCAGTGCTGGGACCCCAGCTATTTACAATATATATTAATGATTTGTACGAGGTAATTGAATGCAACAACTCCAAGTTTGCGGATGTCACAAAGCTGGGGGGCAGTGTTAGCTGAGTGGATCTTATAGAAGCTAGATGCAGGAAGATTGTTCCCAATGTTGAACAAGGGGTCACAGTTTAAGGATAAGGGGGAAGTATTTTAGGACTGAGATGAGAAATTGTTTTTTCACAGATAAAGTGGTAATCTGTGGAATTCTCTGCCACAGAAGATTGTTGAGGCCAGTTCATTGGCTATATTTAAGAGGGAGTTAGATGTGTCCCTTGTGGCTAAGGGGATCAGGGGGTATGGAGAGAAGGCAGGCACGGCATACTGAGTTGGATGATCAGCCATGATCATATTGAATGGCGGTGCAGGCTCGAAGGGCCGAATGGCCTACACCTGCACCTATTTTCTATGTTTCTATGAAAGACTTATTTTCTATGTTTCTATGAAAGACTATATTATCTATATTACTATCATTTTGATCATTTAGATCTTGATCATTTTTTAACTTTTTGTTTCGTGATTTCTGAAAGAATGGCGCCACTTACAGCCGTCATTTTTGTCTACCTCGCTCAGAGTCTCTCTCTGCCGGATTGGACCAGAGGATGTTTCTCATCGATGAAAAATCAGAGAGTTATTAATGTTTTAAACATGTCACCATCTTCTCTGCTGCCCACGCTGGCAGCAGAGGGAAGGGACTATAAAACCAGGAAATGTTGTGTCACATTCACTCTCTGCGAGATGGGGGAACCATGAGGGTCACAGCTCTCTGAGCTGCGTGTACTCGACGGTGAGTCCCCTCGATGTCGTTGTAAATTATTTGCCGAATTGGTTGTCTTGGCTTTTACAAAAAATGTTTTCAGAAAATGTATTGGTTGTAAAGTGTTTGCCAAATTGTTTATCTTGGCTTTTAAAATGGTTGCAACAGTTTTCAGATGGATAAAGCATGAATAAACATTTTATTAGAACAGGACTGTGTTTAATTGCAAAATTGATGCTTTACGTGACTTCCGCTTAGGGGCAAGATGGCGCCGATGACATCATTTCCGGTTCGTGGCAAGATGGCGCTGACTGCAGAAGGAATAGTGAAGACGTCGTTGAATCATTCAAGAGAGCTTGCTGAGTCTATGGTGAGTGTGTTTGTTGGACGTTATTTAAAGCACATTTAAATGTTTGAATCATTCGGTTTACACACTGTATGTTTACCACGTTCTGGTTACTTGGCATTTTAGTATTTTTTGTGAGTGTGTGTGAATGCGTGAGTGAGTGTGTGTGTATGAGTCTGTGTGTGTGTGTGTGTTTGCAGAAAATGTATTGGTTGTAAAATGGTTGCAAAATTGTGTGTCTTTGCTTTTACAAAAAAAAATTCAGAAAATGTATTGGTTGTAAAGTGATTGCAGAATTGTTTGTCTTGGCTTTAAAAAAAAATGCTTGTAAATAAGCAAGCTGTACAACATGGAGTTCAAAGTCATCTTTAATCTGTACAGGGCTGGACATTTTATTATTTGCCAAAATATACATTTCAATAGCACAATGATAGAAAACTTAATTTCCGCACACCACTCGTAAGTCTGGAGATTAATGATAAGTTTAGCTTCAGAATCGTTTTCTTTTGGCATGTAAAAACCCACTTCAGAACCATGGGCGATTTAAAAATGTTACAGCCAGATTTATAATTTCTGAAACTTTTTAGATACCAAAGGAATCAAGATAAAACACAAATAATGCCTTACTGTTGATGAAATGCAGTGAGCAAACGCAATAATTCCCAATATTTTCAATCTCAATATCTGCACGGCCAATGTTCACCAAGCACTTTAGCTGTTATCCCTTCAGCTCTCGCTTCCCTTAACCTTCATTTCTCTTCACTTTTGGAATTCTGAAGTCTCTCATGGTTACCCTGACTTCCACAATTATTTACAGCGCAAAAATTCACCATTTTGGTGTTTTTAACAGGTAGGAAAGTACACATTTCGTGTATTAACAACATATACCAGAAGCTGTGATATCCTCCAGATGGATTGAGCAGTTCCATTCGTCGCCCTTTCACCCGGAGACCTTACGTGCAACCCCCTATACACACACAGACTCTGACACACACTCATACAGACACACTCACACAGACACACACACATGGACACACATACTCACACACACACAGACACTGACACACAGGCTCACACACACACAACCAATACTAAAATGCCAAGTAACTTCAGAACGTGGTGAACATACATTCCAAGTGATTCAAATGTTTAAAGCATCCTGTCGAGGCTGCTGCTGAAGCAAAAACGTGCTTTAAATAACGTCCAACAAACACACTCACCATAGACAGAGCAGTAAGCTCTCTTGAATTATTCAACGACGTCTTCACTCTGTGCCTACTGCAGTCAGCGCCATCTTGCCACGAACTTGAAATGACACACTCAACGCCATCTTGCCACTAAGCGGAAGTCACGGAATGAGCGCCAATTTTGCAATTAAACACACTGATCTAATAAAAAGCCAAGCCAATTGGGCAAACACTTTGCAAGCCAACAAAATACATCTTCTGAAAGCCCTTTAAAAGCCAAACCGATTGGGCAAACACTTTGCAAGCCAACAAAAGACATTTTCTGAAAGCCCTTTAAAAGCCAAGCCAATTGGGCAAACACTTTGCAAGCCAACAAAACACATTTTCTGAAGTCTTTAAAAGCCAAGCCAATTTGGCAAAATTTTGCAAGCAACAAACACATTTTCTGAAAACCACATCGAAGGGATGCACCGTGGAGTAGTCGTGCTTTCAGTGTTATTCGCAGCTCAGAGAGGCGTGACCCTCTCGCTTCCTCCGTCTCACAGAGACTAAGTGAGGCACGACACTTCCGTGTTCTTTAGTCCTTCCCCCCTGCCGCCAGCGGGAGCAGCAGAGAGAATGGCGAAATTTAAAAAAAACATTAATAACTCTCCGAATTTTCATCGATGGGAAAAAGGTCCTCCAGTCCTATCCGGCAGAGGAGGACTCTAAGCGACGTGGCCAAAAATGACGGCGTTCCTTCGGAAATCACGAAACAGAAAGTCAAAAGCGGTCAAGATCTTAGTTTTAGTAATATAGATTTTTCCACTTGCCATGCCTGCATGTTCTTCATCACAATGGGAACCTAAAAGGCAGGGATTGCTGTGCTGTTGGAGAGCCACTAATAGTGCATAGGAGGGCAGGTTGAGGGGAGATGGACTGAATGCATGGGGGGGGGGGGGGGGGGGGGGGGGGAATGGCACGGAGCAGAGTGGGAGGGGGGTGAAGGAATGAGGGGTGACTGAGTGAACTGCCACCACACCAGCTGCGTGGCTAGAATACCAACCCACCAGCCATGAGTAAGTGAACTGCCAGCCCACCAGCCATGTCACTCGACTGCCAGCCCACCAGCGATGACTTAGTGAACTGCCAGCCCACCAGCCATGACTCACTGAACTGTCCGCGAGTCCAAGAATCCATTCAGCCCACAACACCCAGACTAGCACTCCAGAGACCCACACAAGGATAGACTTTCCTCATTCATTGCTGTGATCTGTAAAAAAAGACGAACATTTCTAAAGTTGATTCTCCACCCTCACCCCTTCTCTCTCTCACAGTCTGTCACCTGTTTTGGGCATAATTTCTGGCAGTTTCTGAGCTACCAGCCCGGCAGGCCCGAGTTACTGAGCTGCTAGCCTAAGACATTCGACACACAATGTCCATACTAGCCCTCGGGATACCAGTCCCTTCAGCCCACAGCACCCATGCTAGCGCTCCAGAAAGCCCACCCATACAGCAATATTGGAATTAGTGGAGAGGTGGAATATTGTGTTGGGGGACCAGCCGTCCCGTGTGAAGCTGGGACGCAACGGGTCCCACTTAGTCTAGTTCTCTTTAAATGTAACTGCTTTCTGTTTTTCAGCAAATCTCCATTTTTAATTTAAGAACCAAACTTGACCAAATTAAACTCACAGTGAGGTCGGGATAAACTTCCGTTATTTGTTGTGTAAGGCACAAATGTGTTAAAACTTTCTTTAAAAAAAGATGTAAATGCCTTTAAGTTTTTGGGCCAGTAACAGCAAGCTGGTCCTATGAGCCGTCGGCTGTGTGCAGCTTGGCTCACTTTTACATTTTCACTTGGGTACAGTATGAATGTGAAGATGCTGGTACTGTTGATTGTCTGCACCTTGACAGGGGCAAGGAGGGCTTATATTAGGAACACTTCTCTATCCGATTCCCACCACAGATGGCTGACCTCCTGAGTTCTACTGGCACGTTGGAGGGGAATGGACGGGCAACATGTCGGGTCTGGACACTGCTGTTCCTCCAGCGTGCGTGTCACCTAGTCAAAGTTTGTCTCTTAAAAAGCAGATAGCAACAAAATTGTTAAATGTAAACGATGGCAATCTTTAATTGATTCGTCAAACGGGAGTGGCAAGTTCTACAATGAGCACAAACGCTGCTCAGTGCATCTCGGGCTCCTCTCTCAGAACAAAGGAAAGTTAGCTCAATTATACATTTCTCTTATCCGTAAAACACTGCTACCAAGTCTGAATATTGCATGACTGAAAAGAAAAGCTGGGTCCAAATCAATCTAATCCAATAACAAGTTATTACTTATCTCTGGAGCATCAGCTTTTTATTTCAATCTTGGCTTCTTTATGGCTTTGAAAGTTATTATGCAGGCTTCCATCATAATGTCTTTATTGAAAAGTCAACCTGTCCTCCATATTGTGTTCCATATAATTTGCAAAGTCATTCAGAGAGAGAGCAAAAGAGGGAGTGTGTGTGCGTGTGAGAGAGAGGGAGTGTGGGAGAGAGACAAGCAGCGTGAGAGTGAGTGAGAGAAACAGAGAGCGTGAGAGGGAGTATCTGAGAGAGACAGGGAGCGAGAGTTGGAGTGTGTGAGGGAGCGAGTGACAGGGAGCGAGAGTGTGAGAGAGAGGAGGGGACACAAGAGTGTGGAGTGGACAGAATTTGTGTACGAGTGGGGGGAGAGAGTGGAGGGAGAGGGAAGAGAGGGGAATGTATATGTGCAGCTTTAAGGGACATTGTTCACGTAGCATTTGGAGTATTGCATACAGTTCTAGCGTGCTGGAGGAACTCAGCAGGGCAGGCAGCATCCCTGGAGAGATGGAATGGGTGACTGAAGAAACGAGTCGAAACGTTACCCATTCCTTCCAGAATTTTGTGTCTGCATAAACAGCGCCTATCCACATGACGGCATGCCAGCAGGCTTGAAGAGCGGGCAAAGGCCTTGCCACAGGGCAGGCAGGTGAAGGGGCCGATGCTTCAGCAGGTCGGCAAGGCATGTGAAACTGTTACCACAGGATGGGCAGGGCAAGGGACACTCACCGCTGTGGGTACGCCGGTGCTACCACAAGCTGGACATGCAGGTGGAACCCTTGCCACACTCAGCGCACACAAAGGGTCTCTCTCCGGTGTGTATCCGCTTGTGCTCCCGCAGCCCCAGTGCTCTCTTGACACAGTGGGAGAAACTGCTCGCCGGCGTGGGCCCCCCGGTGCTGAAGCAACCCCCGCGAGCTGTCAAATGCCTCACCGCAGTACAGGCAGTCGTAAGGCTGGCCACTGGTGTGCACACTCTGGTGAGACAGGCAAACAAAGCGCTCTCCACATACCGGGCTGGGACAGCAGGTAGGTGGAGAGGGTGAACCCCTTGCCACACTGGGCGCAGGTGTAGGGGCGTCGCCTGTGTGAGTGCGCTGGTGCACCAGCAGGTTGTAGGAGCGGGTGAAGCTCTTGCCGCACTGGGCGCAGGTGTGCTCGTGGGTGTGGGTGCGATGGTGCCGCAGCAGGTGATGGGAGTAGGTGAAGCCCTTGCCACACTGGGCGCAGGTGTAGGGACGCTCGCGGGTGTGGGTACGACGGTGCCGCAGCAGGTGATGGGAGTAGGTGAAGCTCTTGCCGCACTGGGCGCAGATGTAGGGGCGCTCGCCGGTGTGGGTGCGCTGGTGCACCAGCAGGCTGTGGGACTGGGTGAAGCCCTTGCCGCACTGCGCACAGGTGTAGGGGCGCTCGCCGGCATGGGTGCGCTGGTGCACCAGCAGGTTGTGGGAGCGGGCGAAGCTCTTGCTGCACTGGGCGCAGGTGTAGGGGCGCTCGCCGGTGTGGGTGCGCTGGTGCACCAGCAGGCTGTGGGACTGGGTGAAGCCTTTACCGCACTGGGTGCAGGTGTAGGGGCGCTCGCCAGTGTGGGTGCGCTGGTGCTTCAACAGGTTGCTGGACTGAGTGAAACCCTTGCCGCACTGGGCGCAGGTGTAAGGCCACTCGTCGGTGTGGGTGCGATGGTGCCGCTGCAGGTGATGGGAGTGGGTGAAGCCCTTGCCGCACTGGGCGCAGGTGTAGGGGCGCTCGCCGGTGTGGGTGTACCGGTGCACCAGCAGGTTGCCGGCCTGGGTGAAGCCCTTGCCGCACTGCGCACAGGTGTAGGGGCGCTCGCCTGCATGGATGCGCTGGTGCACCAGCAGGTTGTTGGAACGGGTGAAACTCTTGCCACATTGGGCACAGGTGTAGGGGTGCTCGCCAGTGTGGGTGCGCTGGTGCACCAGCAGGCTGTGGGACTGGTTGAAGCCCTTGCCGCACTGCGCACAGGTGTAGGGGCGCTCACCGGCATGGGTGCGCTGGTGCACCAGCAGGCTGTTGGAGCGGGTGAAGCTCTTGCCACACTGGGTGCAGGTGTAGGGGCGCTCGCCGGTGTGGGTGCACTGGTGCACCAGCAGGCTGTGGGACTTGGTGAAGCTCTTGCCGCACTGGGCGCAGGTGTAGCAGCGCTCACCGGTGTGGGTGCGCTGGTGTTTTAATAGGTTGCTGGACTGGGTGAAACCCTTGCCGCACTGGGCACAGGTGTAGGGCCATTCGCGGGTGTGGGTGCGATGGTGCCGCAGAAGGTGATGGGAGTTGGTGAAGCCCTTGCCGCACTGGGCGCAGGTGTAGGGGCGCTCGCCAGTGTGGGTGCGCTGGTGCACCAGCAGGTGATGGGAGTAGGTGAAGCTCTTGCCGCACTGGGCGCAGGTGTAGGGGCGCTCGCCGGTGTGGGTGCGCTGGTGCACCAGCAGGCTGTGGGACTGGGTGAAGCCCTTGCCGCATTGTGCGCAGGTGTAGGGTCGCTCACCGGCATGGGTGCGCTGGTGCACCAGCAGGTTGTGGGAGCGGGTGAAACTCATGCTGCAATGGGTGCAGGTGTAGGGGCGCTCGCCGGTGTGGGTGCGCTGGTGCACCAGCAGGCTGTGAGACTGGGTGAAGCCCTTGCCGCACTGGGCGCAGGTGTAGGGGCGCTCACTGGTGTGGGTGCGCTGGTGCTTCAACAGGTTGTTGGACTGAGTGAAACCCTTGCCGCACTGGGCGCAGGTGTAGGGCCACTCGCCGGTGTGGGTGCGATGGTGCCGCTGCAGGTAATGGGAGTGGGCGAAGCCCTTGCCGCACTGAACACAGGTGTGGGGGCGCTCATCAGTGTGGGTGCGCTGGTGCACCAGCAGGCTATTAGAGCTGGTAAAGCTCTTGCCGCACTGGGCGCAGGTGTAGGGATGCTCACCGGTGTGGGTTCGCTGGTGCTTCAACAGATTGCTGGACTGAGTGAAACCCTTGCCGCACTGCGCACAGGTGTAGGGGCGCTCGCCAGTGTGGGTGCGCTGGTGCACCAGCAGGCTGTGGGACTGGGTGAAGCCCTTGCCGCACTGCGCACAGGTGTAGGGGCGCTCACCATTGTGGGTGCGCTGGTGCACCAGCAGGCTGTTAGAGCGTGTAAAGCTCTTTCCGCACTGGGCGCAGGTGTAGGGGTGCTCACCGGTGTGGGTGCGCTGGTACTTCAACAGATTGCAGGACTGAGTGAAACCCTTGCTGCACTGGGCGGAGGTGTAGGGGCGCTCACCAGCGTGGGTGCGCTGGTGCACCAGCAATTTGTTGGAACAGATGAAGCTCTTGCCGCTGTCGGAGCAGGTGAAGGGCCTGTCACCGGAGTGCACGCGGTTGTGCTGCAGCAAGTGGCCGTAGCGGGTGAAGCTTTTGTCACACTCCGAGCAGTCGAAGGGGCGTTCTCCAGTGTGCACCCGCCGGTGGATCTCCAGCTGGCTTGGGAACTGACAGGCTGTGCCACACACGTCGCACTCATAACGCTTCTCCTTGTTGTGCCCCGTCATGTGGTCCTCCTTCGAAGCTCAGCCCCTCGAAACTCAGCCCACACACCGAGCAGATGGGGGGGGGGGGGGGGGGGGGGGAGAGCGGCTCACCGGCACCCTGGCCGCCCTCAATGGCCACTCACGTCCCCGTCTCTCTGTCCACAGCTTCGGCTCTTAAACGCTGCAGGAGGGGAACACAGAGGGTCAACACGTTGGCAAACAAAACAATATTTGCACATATTGGGTGCATTTATAATGGAGGAAACCGTTATATAATTCTGTGCGGCACAGTGGCGCAGCGGTACAGTTACTGCCTCACCGCCAGAGACCTAGGCTCGATCTTGACTACGGGTGCTAGCTGTGGAGTTTGCACGTTCTCCCCTTGATCTACGTGGGTTTTTACTCCGGGTGTTCCGGTTTCCTCCAACATTTCATAGACGTACAGGGTTGTAGCTCAATCGGCCTCCGCAAAATTGTTAAATTGTCCATAATGTGCGTTGGATAGTGCTAGTGTACAGGGTGATCGCTGGTCGGCGCAGACTCCACGGGCCGAAAGACCTGTTTCCACGCTGCATCTCTAAACTAAACCAAAGAAGGGTCTCGACCCAAAATGTCACCCATTCCTTCTCCCCACAGATGCTGCCTGACCTGCTGAGTTACTCCAGCACTCTGTCTCTCTCTCTCTGTAATTCTCTCTCAGTGTCTGTTGTCTGTTTCTCCCTCCCTCTCTATCTCTATGTCTCTCTCGCTGTCTCTGTTTCTCTCTCCTTCTCACTCTGGTCTCTCTCTATGTTTCTCTGTGTGTGTGTCTCGCTCCGTCTCTGTGCGTCTCTCTCTTTCTCTCTTCCTCTCACTGTCTCTCTGTCCCTGGTCTCTCTCTGTATCTCTCTCTCTCTCTCTCTGAATCACCCCCTCTCTCTGTATCACCCTCTCTCTGTCTCTCTCCCTATCTCTACATCTGTCTCTCACTCTCGCTCTGTCTCTCTCACTCTCTCTCTTTCTCTGACCCCCTCGGTGTCTCAATTCAATAAATTAAACAAAAAAAAACTTTATTGCCTCTCTGATTCTGTCTCTCTCTCTCACTCACTCACTCATTCTCTCTCTGTCTGTTTCTCTGTCAATTAAAACAAAACTTTATTGGCATGATAAAATACATTGTTATATTGCCAAAGTGTAAAACATGAAATACATATTTAAAATGCACAAATATAAATACAAGTATACAGTGCATGGATAGATATGTCCCTGTACATAAACTCGCAATAGACCTATATTCCTTTATTGATTGCTACCAGTTCTTGCAGAATTGAGGTGTTCGGCGAAGATTGCTCCCTCCGTAAATCCCTGGCCAGTTCTGCGGTTGCAAGGGAAAGTGCCCGGGGAGGGGGTGGTACGGGTGGCGAAGGGACGAATTGACCAGGGAGTTACGGAGGGAGCAATCTTCGCCGAACACCTCTGCGCGGTCCACATTAACCTACCTGATCTCCGATGCATCAGCACTTGAACTCCCCCTCCCATTCCGAATCCGACCTTTCTGTCCTGGGCCTCCTCCATGGCCAGAGTGAAGACCACCAGAAATTGGAGGAGCAGCACCTCATATTTCGCTTGGCAGTTTGTACCCCAGTGGCATGAACATTGACTTGTCCAATTTCAGGTAGCCCTTACTGTCTCCTTCCTCCCCCCCCCCCCACCCTACATCAGTCGGAAGAAGGGTTTTGTCCCGAAACTTTGCCTATTTCCTTCACTCCATAGATGCTGCCGCACTCGCTGAGATTCTCTGTCTCTGTCCCACTCTCTCTTTCTCTCTCCCTGTCTTGCTCTCTCATCACTCTATCTCTCACTCTGTCTCTGTCTCTCTCTCTCTCTCTGACCCTCTCGGTCTCTCTCTCCGAGTCTGTCTGTCTCTCTCTCTCGCTGCCTCTCTCCGAGTCTGTGTCTCCCTCTTTCTCCCACCCCCTCTCTCTGCTGCCTCTCTCTCTGTCTATCCCACTCTCTGTCTGGTCTCTCTCTCCATCTCTCTGTATTAATTTCAATCTGATCTCTATCTGTGCCTCTCACTGACTCACTCTCTGCCTGTATCACTCTGTCTCTCCCTCTCTCTCCGTCTGTCTCTGTATCTCTCTCTCTCCGTTTCTCTGTCTTCCTCTCCCTTTCACTGCATCCCTCTGTCTCTCTCCCCCCTCTCTCTCACTCTGAGTGATACAGGCAGAGAGAGAGATACTTACTGTCTCTCTCTCTCTGTCTCTGTCTCCCTCTCTGTCTCTTCTTCTCAGTGTGTCTCTCTCTGAGTCTGTCCTCCCTCTCTCTATCATGATTCTGTCACAGTCTCACTGTCTGTCTCTATCTCTCTCTTTGTATATCTCCCTCTGTCTCTCTCTCTCTCTCTTTCTCACTCTCTCTCGCAAGGTGAAAAGCAAAAGTGGCAGGCAGAAACATCCAGGCCAAAAATCAAAAAGGGCCACTTTTCAACATAATTGTATAAGGGGTAACATTGTTGTAAAAACAAGCTTGAAGGCCTTGTGTCTCAATGCAAGGAGCATTCGTAATAAGGTGGATGAGTTGAATGTGCAGATAGTTATTAATGAATATGATATAGTTGGGATCACAGAGACATGGCTCCAGGGTGACCAAGGCTGTGAGCTGAACATCCAGGGATATTCAATATTCAGGAGGGATAGACAGAAAGGAAAAGGAGGTGGAGTAGTGTTGCTGGTTAGAGAGGAGATTAACACAATAGAAAGGAAGGACATTAGCTTGGAGGATGTGGAATTGATATGGGTAGAGCAGCGAAACACCGAGGCAGAAAACGCTAGTGGGAGTTGTGTACAGGCCACCTGACAGTAGTGGTGGAGTTGGGGGTGGCAACAAATATGAAATTAGAAATGCGTGCAACAAGGGTAAAACAGTTATAATGGGTGACTTCAATCTACATATAGATTGGGTGAATCAAATTGGCAGGGGTGCTGAGGAAGAGGATTTCTTGGAATGTATGCGGGATAGTTTTCTAAACCAACATGTAAAGGAACCAACGAGAGAGCAGGCTATTCTAGACTGGGTACTGAGTAATGAGGAAGGGTTAGTTAGCAGTCTTGTTGTGCGTGGCCCCTTGGGCATGAGTGACCATAATATGGTTGAGTTCATTAGGATGGAGAGTGACATTGTTAATTCAGAAACAAGGGTTCTGAACTTAAAGAAAGGTAACATTGAGGGTATGAGACATGAATTGGCCAAGATAGACTGGCAAGTGATTCTTAAAGGGTTGACGGTGGATATGTAATGGAAGGCATTTAAAGACTGCATGGATGAACTACAACAATTGTTCATCCCAGTTTGGCAAAAGAATAAATCAGGGAAGGTAGTGCATCCGTGGATAACAAGGGAAATCAGGGATAGTGTCAAAACTAAAGATGAAGCATACATATTAGCTAGAAAATGCAGCCTACCAGAGGACTGGGAGAAATTCAGAGTCCAGCAGAGGAGGACAAAGTGCTTAATTAGGAAAGGGAAAAGAGATTATGAAAGAAAACTGGCACGGAACATAAAGACGGACTGCAAAACTTTTTATAGATATGTGAAGAGAAAAAGGTTAGTTAAAACAAATGTAGGTCCCTTGCAGTCAGAAACTGGTGAATTGATCATGGGGAACAAGGACATGGCAGACCAATTGAATAACTACTTTGGTTCTGTCTTCACAAAGGAAGACATAAATAATCTGCCGGAAATAGCAGGGGACCGGGGGTCAAATGAGATGAAGGAACTGAGTGAAATCCAGGTTAGCCAGCAAGTGGTGTTAGGTAAATTGAATGGATTAAAGGCCGATAACTCCCCAGGGCCAGATAGGCTGCAACCCAGAGTACTTAAGGAAGTAGCCCCAGAAATAGTGGATGCATTAGTGATAATTTTTTAAAACTCGTTAAATTCTGGAGTAGTTCCTGAGGATTAGAGGGTAGCTAATGTAACCCCACTTTTTAAAAAGGGAGGGAGAGAGAAAACGGGGAATTACAGACCAATTAGTCTAACATCGGTGGGGAAAATGCTAGTCAGTTATTAAAGATGGGATAACAGCACATTTGGAAAGTGGTGAAATCATTGGACAAAGTCAGCATGGATTTATGAAAGGTAAATCATGTCTGACGAATCTTATAGAATTTTTTGAGGATGTAACTAGTAGAGTGGATAAGGGAGAACCTGTGGATGTGTTATATCTGGACTTTCAGAAGACTTTCGACAAGGTTCCATAAGAGATTAGCATAGAAACCTAGAGCACACGGTATTGGGGGTCCAGTATTGATGTGGATAGAGAACTGGCTGGCAGACAGGAAGCAAAGAGTAGGAGTAAACGGGTCATTTTCAGAATGGCAGGCAGTGACTAGTGGGGTACCGCAAGGCTCAGTGCTGGGACCCCAGCTATTTACAATATATATTAATGATCTGGATGAGGGAATTGAAAGCAACATCTCCACGTTTGCGGATGACATGAAGCTGGAGGGCAGTGTTAGGAGGATGTTTAGAGATAATATATATAAGCATCTGGATAAACAGGGTCTGATCAGGAACAGTCAACATGGATTTGTGCCTGGAAGGTCATGTTTGACAAACCTTCTTGAATTTTTTTAAGCGGTAACTAGGGAAATTGATGAGGGTAAAGCAGTGGATGTTGTCTATATGGATTTCAGTAAGGCCTTTGACAAGGTTCCCCATGGAAGGTTGGTTAAGAAAGTTCAATCTTTGGGTGTTAATGGCGGAGTAGCAAGATGGATTCAACGGTGGCTGAATGGGAGATGTCAGAGAGTAATGGTGGATGGCTGTTTGTCAGGTTGGAAGCCGGTGACCAGTGGGGTGCCTCAGGGATCTGTGTTGGGTCCACTGTTGTTTGTCATGTACATCAATGATCTGGATGATGGGGTGGAAAATTGGATAAGTAAGTATGCAGATGATACTAAGATAGGTGGTGTTGTGGATAATGAAGTAGATTTTCAAAGTCTACAGAGAGATTTGGGCCATTTGAAAAGTGGGCTGAAAGATGGCAGATGGAGTTTAATGCTGATAAGTTTGAAGTGCTACATCTTGGCAGGACAAATCAAAATAGGACGTACATGGTAAATGGTAGGGAATTGAGGAATGCAGTGGAACAGAGGGATCTAGGAATAACTGTGCATAGTTCCCTGAAGGTGGAATCGCATGCAGATAGGGTGGTAAAGAAAGCCTTTGGTGTGCTGGCCTTGAATATAAACATAGAAACATAGAAACATAGAAATTAGGTGCAGGAGTAGGCCATTCAGCCCTTCGAGCCTGCACCGCCATTCAATATGATCATGGCTGATCATCCAACTCAGTATCCCGTACCTGCCTTCTCTCCATACCCTCTGATCCCCTTAGCCACAAGGGCCACATCCAACTCACTCTTAAATATAGCCAATGAACTGGCCTCAACTACCCTCTGTGGCAGAGAGTTCCAGAGACTCACCACTCTCTGTGTGAAGAAAGTCTTTCTCATCTCGGTCTTAAAGGATTTCCCCCTTATCCTTAAGCTGTGACCCCCTTGTCCTGGACTTCCCCAACATCGGGAACAATCTTCCTGCATCTAGCCTGTCCAACCCCTTAAGAATTTTGTAAGTTTCTATAAGATCCCCTCTTAATCTCCTAAATTCCAGAGAGTATAAACCAAGTCTATCCAGTCTTTCTTCATAAGACAGTCCTGACATCCCAGGAATCAGTCTGGTGAACCTTCTCTGCACTCCCTCTATGGCAATAATGTCCTTCCTCAGATTTGGAGACCAAAACTGCACGCAATACTCCAGGTGTGGTCTCACCAAGACCCTGTACAACTGAAGTAGAACCTCCCTGCTCCTGTACTCAAATCCTTTTGCTATGAAAGCTAACATACCATTCGCTTTTTTCACTGCTATAGGAGTAGGGAAGTACAAGGCATTGGTAAGACCAATTCTGGAGTATGGTGTACAATTTTAGTCGCCTAGTTATAGGAAGGATGTCAACAAAATAGAGAGAGTACAGAGGAGATTTACTAGAATGTTGCCAGGGTTCCAGCAACTATGTTACAGAGAAAGGTTGAACAAGTTAGGTCTTTATTCTTTGGAGCGCAGAAGGTTAAGGGGGGACTTGATTGAGGTCTTTAAAATGATGAAAGGGATAGAGTTGACGTGGATACGTTTTTCCCATTGAGGGTAGGGAAGATTCAAACAAGAGGGCATGACATGAGAATTAAGGGACAGAAGTTTTGGGGTAACGTGAGGGGGAACTTCTTTACTCAGAGGGTGGTGGCTGTGTGGAATCAGCTTCCAGCAGAAGTGGTGGAGGCAGGATCGATTTTAACATTTAAGAGTAAAGTGGATAGGTATATGGACGTGAAGGGAATGGAGGGGTATGGTCTGAGTGCAGGTAGATGGGACTAGGGGAAAACAAATGGTCGGCATGGACTGGAAGGGCCGAGAGGGCCTGTTTCCGTGCTGTAATTGTTATATGGTTATATGGTTATTTAAATTGTTCCAAAGACTTTCGGAAGGCTTTCGGCAAGGTCCCACATAAGAGATTAGTTTGCAAACTTAAAGCACACGGTATTGGGGGTTCAGTATTGATGTGGATAAAGAACTGGCTGGCAGACAGGAAGCAAAGAGTAGGAGTAAACGGGTCATTTTCAGAATGGCAGGCAGTGACTAGTGGGGTACCGCAAGGCTCAGTGCTGGGACCCCAGCTATTTACAATATATATTAATGATTTGTACGAGGTAATTGAATGCAACAACTCCAAGTTTGCGGGATAGAGAGATGGAGAGAGAGGGAGACAGAGACAAAGAGTGGAGGAGAGAGAGAGAGACGCAGTGGGGGGGGGGGACAGAGAGGGGGAGAGGGGGAGAGGGGGAGAGGGGGAGGGAGAGGGAGAGGGGGAGGGGGGGGGGGAGGGGAGGGGAGAGGGAGAGGGAGAGGGAGAGGGAGAGGGAGAGGGACCGACCAACACACAAAAAATTTGAAACATGACCTTCCAGGCACAAATCCATGTTGACTGTTCCTGATCAGACCCTGTTTATCCACATGCTTATATATATTATCTCTAAGTATCCTTTCCTTAATTTGCCCACCACTGACGTCAAACTAATAGGTCTATAATTGCTAGGTTTATTCTTTGAACCCTTTTTAAACAATGGAACAACATGCGCAGTACGCCAATCCTCCGGCACTATTCCCGTTTCTAATGACATTTGAAATATTTCTGTCATAGCTCCTGCTATTTCTACACTAACTTCCCTCAATGTCCTAGGGAATATCCTGTCAGGACCTGGAGACTTATCCACTTTTATATTTTTCAAAGGTGTCAGTACTTCCTCCTCTTTGATTCTCATAGTTTCCATAGCTACTCTACTCTTTCCCCTGTAGAAACCCTTTGGGTTTACTTTCACCTTTCTTGCCAAAGCAACCTCATATCTTCTTTTAGCCTTCCTAATTGCTTTCTTAAGATTCTTTTTACATTCTTTATACTCCTCTAGCACCTCATTTACTCCATGCCTCCTATAATTATTGTAGATATCTCTCTTTTTTCGAAACAAGTGTCCAATTTCCCTTGAAAACCATGATTCTTTCCAATTTTTACTATTTCCTTTCAACCTAACAGGGACATAAAGATTCTGTACTCTTACAATTTTCCCTTTAAATGTCCTCCATTTCTCTTCTACATCCTTCCCATGAAACAAAGTGTCCCAATTCACTCCTTTAAAATTCTTACACATTCCCTCAAAGTTAGCCTTTCTCCAATCAAAAATCTCCACCCTAGGTCCAGTTCTGACTCTCTCCATAATTATATTGAAACTAATGGTATTGTGATCACTGGTCGCGAAGTGCTCACCAACGCATACCTCCGTCACCTGACCTGCCTCATTTCCTAACAGGAGGTCCAGCACTGCCCCTTCTCTGGTCGATACCTCTATGTACTGCTGCAAAAAACTATCCTGCACACATTTTACAAACTCCAAACCATCCAGCCCATTTACAGAATGTGTTTCCCAGTCTATTTTTGGAAAATTGAAATCTCCCACAATCACTACCTTGTGCTTACTACTAATATCTGCTATCTCCTTACATATTTGCTCTTCCAATTCTCGCTCCCCATTTGGCGGTCTATAATACACCCCTAAAAGTGTTGCTACACCGTTCCCACTTCTCAGTTCCACCCAAAGAGCCTCCCTAGACGAGCCCTCTAATCTATCCTGCCAAAGCACTGCTGTAATATCTTCTCTGACAAGCAATGCAACACCCCCCCCTCTGGTCCCTCCAATTCTATCACACCTGAAGCAACGAAATCCTGGAATATTTAGTTTCCAATCACAGCCCTCCTGCAACCATGTTTCACTGATTGCCACAACATCATATTTCCAGGTGTCAATCCAGGCTCTAAGTTCATCCACCTTACTTACAATGCTCCTAGCATTAAAATATACGGATTTTAGAAACCCACCTTCCCTTATTCTCTGTCTATTATCTTTTTCATCTGTCTGTCTCTCCTCACCGCCTCTGTCGGTCTCCCTCTCTTTCTGTCTCTGTCCTCTCTCTCCGTCTCTCTCTGTTTCTCTCCCACTTTGTCTCTCTCTCTGTCTCTCTCCATCCCTGGCTCTCAATCTGGCTCTCTCTCTGACCTTCTGTCTCTATCACACTCTCTCTGTCTGGATGTCTCTCCCTCTCTCTCTCTGTGTCTCTCTCCCTCTCGCACTCTCTATCGCTCTCTCTCCCTGTGTCTGTATCTCTCTAGCTGTCTCTCTCTCTCCCTCTGTGTCTGTCTCTCCCTCTCTCTCTCTGGACCGTTCCCGCTCCCGCTCCCCTCATCCCCAACACTACTCCCCCACCAGATTGGTGGGGGGCGGGTCGGGAAACTCACCAGCACCCTGGCTGCCTTCAATGGGTGCTCACGTCCACAGCAACGGCTCCTAAACCCTGCTGGAGTAAAACACAGAGGGTCACAAGCTGGCAAACAAGACATTACTAACGCGTGAACATTACTGGTGCTTGAAGCTTGAAGGGGGGGGGGGGAGAGGGAGGCAGGTGGGGGGGGGGGGTGAAGGGGAGGGGAAGACTGAGGGTCAAGGGGTTTGCGGGATGGGGGAGCAGGGGAGGGGTGAGTCGGGGACGGGTGAGGTGTCAGTGCGGGGGTGAGTGGGAGAGGGAGCGTGTGGGTGAGTTGGGGAGGGGTGTGAGTGGGGGAGGGGATGAGTGGGTGAGCGGGGGAGGGGGGTGAGCGGGGGAGTGGGGGGAGAGGGGGTTGAGGATGAGTGGGGGGGAGGGGGTGAATGGGTGGAAGGGGGTGAGTGCGGGGAGAGTGGGTGAGGGATGAGTGGGTGTGTGTGGGGAGGGGGTGGGGGGGGGGGAGTGGGTGAGCAGGGCTCTCGCTGAACTTTTTTTCTCTGTTGCCAGCCGGGCAACCTTGGCAGCTTTTGATGTTGCCAAATGAGTTTAGGTGGTCATTTAAGACGGTTTGCATGACGCATGTGATTATGTGCTCAGACGAAGTGCGTAGTTACCAGTCGGAATTATGCTCAATGAAGCATTCATATATTATTTCTGCTTCAAATAAGTCACAAACTAAACATATTCACCAATCAAGACATGATATATACGACAATGACATGCAGCAAAATTATAATACAGTATCTCATCTCTTTTTACCCGTTGCAATAAATGCGATTTATATTATTTCTTTCCACTTCCAAACAAAAATGTTGGATTATTCAGCGTATGATCAAGCTCGGTGAGACCAAGCGCAGGCTTGACGATCGCTTCACCCAACACCTACACTCAGCTCACAATAACCAACCTCATCTCCCGGTGGCTCAGCATTCAATTCCCTTTCCCATTCCGAATACGACCTTTCTGTCCTGGGCCTCCTTCCCCTCCCATTCCCAATTCTCCCAGCCTACTATCTTCGCCTTTTTCCTTTCTTCCCCCCCCCCCCCCCGACATCAGTCTGAAGAAGGGTCTTGACCCGAAACGTCGCCTATTTCCTTCACTCCATTGATGCTGCCTCATCCGCTTAGTTTTTCCAGCATTTTTGTCTACCCATTCACACAAGTTCTGTTATCCCACTTTCCTCACCCACTCCCTACACATTAGGGGCAATTTTACAGAGACAAGTTAATCTACAAAGCCAATGGGATGTGGGAGGAAACCCACATGCTGGCAGGGAGAATGTGCATATTCAACACAGACAATGCCCGAGGACAGGATCGAACACAGATCTCTGGTGTGTGAGGCAGCAAGTCCACCAGCTGTGCTACTATATTTTATTTTACAACACACTAAAAATGTTGATAACTTTGGTTACTAAAAAAAAACTATCCATTTTCAGTCTTAAATCTCTAAGTGACATAATGTCCCCCTTTACAGCTACTGTTTTAATTCAGTTCAATACTATGGGGCAGCATATTGGCCATAAAGTTGCTGCCTAAAATTGCCAGAGACCCGGAATTGATGCTGAATATGGGTGCTGTCTGTATGGAGTTTGCTCCTTTTCCCATTGATCGCATGGGTTTTCTCCGGGTGCTCGTTTCCTTCCAAGTTGCAAAATTGCAGGAAGATTGAGTGGTGAATGTGAGTGGGGGGGGGGGGGGGGGGCGAGTGGACGTAGGGGAGGGAGTGAGTGGGGGAGGTAGTAAGGGGTGAGTAGGGGGGGGGGTAGGGGATGAGGGGTGAGTGGGGGATGGGGGAATGTGTGAGTGGGGGAGGGGGGAGTGGGGGAATGAGGGGGTGAGTGGGGGGGTAAGTGGGCGTGGGGAGGGGTGAGTGGTTGAGGTGGTGAGGGGGGAGTGGGGGTGAGTAAGTGAGGGGTGAGTGGGGGATGGGGTGAGTGGGGGAATGGGGTGAGTGGGGGATGAGTGGTAAGTGGGGGATGAGGGGTGAGTGGATGGGGGGGGGGGGTAAGTGGGGGAGGGGTGAGTGGGGGATGGGGGGAGGGGGAGGGTGAGTGGTTGAGGTGGTGAGGGGGGGTGAGTGAGCTAGGGGTGAGTGGGGGATGGGGGGGGTGAGTAAGTGAGGGGTCAATGCGGGGTTGAGGGGGAAAACGACTTTACTCCTCCTTCACACAACATGGCGGCCGCTGCGCCACCATCAGCCCCGAGCCTCCGTTCCAAGCGCCAAACCGGTGGAGGCCGCGCGGTCACGGTGTGTCTCCCGGTGCGAGGCCGGAGACTGGAACCGCCCGCGCCCCGCGCTCACCCCGCCCCAGACCACGGGCGCTCGGCTCACCCGCCTGGAGGACCGGCCCGGAGGACCACGGGCGCTCGGCTCACCCCGCCCCAGACCACGGGCGCTCGGCTCACCCGCCTGGAGGACCGGCCCGGAGGACCACGGGCGCTCGGCTCACCCTGCCTGGAGGACCGGCCCGGCGGACCACGGGCGCTCGGCTCACCCGCCTGGAGGACCGGCCCGGAGGACCACGGGCGCTCGGCTCACCAGAGCCTTCTGGGGGGGGCGAGACGGAGCGCGCAGGGCCTCAGCCCGGAAATGACGTCATGGCCGCGCCGCCTTCTCTGTGCGGTGAGTGACGGGGGTGGGGCGGGCGGTGATGGCGGCGCATGCGCAGCTGCCTGACAGCCGCAATGATGCATCTTGCCTTCTCCCCGTCACTTTCAGCCCACTACATCCGTATCCACAATATTAGCATTTGACACAGGGACATAGGTTGAATGAATGAATGAATGAAACAAGGAAATAATACTTTTTATTATAAATACAAATAATTAGAAACAGGTAATTCGATACCACAAGAAAGAAACTGGAGAAATATATATGTGTGTGTTTGATGTATGATTTATAATCAATATATATGTGTTTAGAATAAGAAACTAGAGAAATATATATATGTGTGTATTGTATAATTCTCACAGGTCTCACAACACAATATTACACCTCTCGACCAATTCCAATATTCCACCCATGTCCTTTCCCCACCCCTCCTCCCTTCCCGAGGGCGATCCAGCGTCTGGCGACACGAGGCGTGCAGGCAAGGGGGATGTGTGCGAGTCAGGTCTGGTGGCCTTTGCTCCTCCGACTGTAGCTCGCAGCTGGCGGCTGGAGGCCACAGTGCAGCGTCTCTGGTCCTCTGACATTTGTGCCGACCTGGGGGCAGGATTTGGGGGACATCAGGGCGCCGGTCGTGCGTGTGGGGCACGGCTACGTCACGGCGCAGGGCGGGCGGACGTGAAGGCGGCTCGCAGATGCTCAGCAGTCCCAGGTCGGTGCGGCGCCCCCTCACCCACCGACCTCCCCCCTCACCCGGGGACATGAGCAGCCATTGTGGGCGGCCAGGATGCCGATGAGCCCCCCCCCCAATCTGCTCGGTGCGCGGGCTGAGCTTCGATGGAGGACCACATGACACGATGGAGGACCACAATGGAGGGGCACAACAAGGTGAAGCGTTATGAGTGCGACGTGTGTGGCAAGGCCTGGGTGCACACGGGCGAACGCCCCTTCAACTGCTTGTACTAGGGCAGGAACTTCATGAGGGCATGTGAGCTGAAGATCCACTGGTGGGTGCACACGGGCGAAGGCCCCTATGGCAGCTCCATCTGCGGCAAGAGCTTTGCCCGGTCATCGGGGCTACGGCAGCACTGGCGGGTGCACAGCAGTGAGCGGCCCTTCACCTGTTCTGATTGCGGCAAAGGCTTCAAATCGTCCAACCACCTGCTGGTGCACCAGCGCACCCACACCGGCGAGTGGCCCTGCACCAGTGCCCAGTGTGGCAATGGCTTCATCCAATCCAGCAACCTGCAGAACCACCAGCGCACCCACACCAGCGACCATCCCTTCCCCAGCCTCTCCAGTGTGGAGAGCACTTTGCCATGGCCTCCCACGCCCTGTCTCACCACTGCGTGCACACCAGTGGCCAGCCCTACAACTGCCCGTACTGCAGTGAGGCAGCAGCAGTGGACCCACGGCGGCAAGCGGTTGCTCCCACTGCGGCAAGTGTTTCAAGAGGGCATGGGGGCTGCGGGAACACCAGCGGAACACATCGGAGAGAGAATATTTGTGTGGTAAGGGTTTCTGTGGCTGCACCAGTCTACCCACAGCGGTGAGCATCCCTTCTCCTGCCCATCCTGTGGTAAGGGCTTCACCCGCCTTGAACATCTGCTGGAGCACCGGTGTGCGCCACTTCACCTGCCCACTATGAGGAAAAGCCTTTGCGCGCTCCTCCAGACTGCTGGAACACTGCCACGTGGATAGGTGCGGTTTAAGTAGACACAAAATGTTGGAACGAATGGGTAATGTTTCGGGTCTAGATCCTTCTTGAGTCTCGACCCGGAACATCACCCATTCCTGACTGCTGAGTTACTCCAGTACACTGAAATGTCATCTATCTCGGATTTGAAGTATAGGAGCATGGGGGTTCTACTACAGGGCCTTGGTGAGACCGCACCTGGAGTATTGTGTACAGTTTTGGTCTCCTAATCTGAGGAAAATCATTCTTGCCATAGAGGGAGTACAGAGAAGGTTCACTAGACTGATTCCTGGGATGGCAGGACTTCCATATGAAGTAAGAGACTTGGATAGACTTGGCTTGTACTTGCTAGAATTTAGAAGATTGAGGAGGGATCTTATAGAAACTTACAAAATTCTTAAGGGGTTGGACAGGCTAGATGCAGGAAGATTGTTCCCGATGTTGGGGAAGTCCAGAACAAGGTGCCACAGTTTAAGGATAAGGGGGAAGTCTTTTAGGACCGAGACGATAAAAACATTTTTCACACAGAGTGGTGAATCTGTGGAATTCTCTGTGGAAGGTAGTTGAGGCTAGTTCATTGGCTATATTTAAGAGGGAGTTAGATGTGGCCCTTATAGCTAAAGGGATCAGTGGGTATGGAGAGAAGGCAGGTTCAGGATACTGAGATGGATGATCAGCCATGATCATATTGAATGGCGGTGCAGGCTCGAATAGGCCTATTTCTGCACCTATTTTCTATGTTTTCATGTTTCTATCCATGTACTCCACAGATGCTGCCTGACCCGCCAAGTTACTGCAGCATTTCGTGTTAGTGTCATAGAGTGATACAGTATGGAACCAAGCCCTTTGGATCAACTTCCCACAGCGACCAGCATGTCCCAGCTACAGTAGTCCCACCTGCCTGCTGTTGGTCCATAACACTCCAAACTTGTCCTATCCATGTATGTACCTGTCTAATTATTTCTTAAACGTTGGGATAGCAGGGCTCTCGCTTAAGTTTCTTCCCTGTTGCCAGCCGGGCAACCTTGGTAGCTTTTTATGTTGCCAAATGACAGTTTAGGTGGTAATTTAAGACGGTTTGTATGATGCGTGCAATAATGTCCTCGGACGAAGTGCATAGTTACCAGCCAGAATTAGCTCAATGAAGCATTCACATATTATGTTCAAGAAGGAACTGCAGTTGCTAGAAAATCGAAGGTAGACAAAAGTGCTGGAGAAACTCAGCGGGTGTGGCTGCAACCATGGAGCGAAGGAAATAGGCAATGTTTCAGGCCGAAACCCATCAGTCTGAAGAAGAGTTTCGGCCCGAAACGTTGCCTATTTCCTTCGCTCCATAGATGCTGCCGCATCCGCTGAGTTTATCCAGCACTTTTGTCTACATTCACATATTATTTCTGCTTCAAATAACTCACAAACTAAACATATTCACCAATCAAGACATGATATATACCACCATGATATTCAGCATAATTATACTACAACTAGACTCAGTGGGACCCATTAGGTCCCAGCATCACTCGGGAGAGCTGGTCACCCAACGCAATATTCTACCTCTCCACCAATTCCAATATTGCTGGCCAGTAGGGGGGGGGGGCTTTCTTTTGCACTAGTATGGGTGTTGGGGGCCGAAGGGTGTGGTTTCCAGAGGGCTAGTATGCACATTATGGGCCAAATGGATTCTTGGGCTGACAGCTCAGACACTGAGGCCTGGCAGTACAGTCGCTCTGACCTGGAAGGCTGGCAGCTGAGAAACTGCCAGAATTTTTGCCCAAAACAGTTGACAGACTCTGTGAGAGAGAGAAGGGGGAGATGGTGGACTAAATGGATTATTGGGCTGGCAGATCAGTAAGTCATGGCTGGATGGCTGGCAGTTCACTTACTCAGGGCTGGTGGGCTGGCAGTGCAGTCACTCATGGCTGGTGGGCTGGCAGTTCAGTCACTTTCAGCAGGTGGGCTGGCAGTTGACTTCCTCACAGCTGGTGGGCTGGAAGTACAGTCACTCATGGCTGGTGGGCTGGCAGTTCAGTCAATTACAGCTGATCAGCTGGCAGTTCACTTACAGCTTGTTGGGCTGGCAGTGCAGTCACTCACGGCTGCTCGGCTGGCAGTTCAGTCACTTACAGCTGGTGAGCTGGCAGTTCACTTACTCACGGCTGGTGGGCTGGCAGTGCAGTTACTCACGGCTGCGGGATTATGACTGAACACCTCTGTCAGAATCCCGCGTAAACGTAACGATACCCTAGCGCCGCAGCTTGCTGTTTGGCCTGGGATAACCGGCCACCGTCCATGAAGTGCCGATTGCTACTGGCCTGAATTGCGGACAGATGTGCGTCGCCTCTCACCTGTTTAGCACACCGTATGTTCGTGGGGATCCTGTCGGTTTGGAGCACCGTGTTTGGCCCCGCCTCACCCGTCCCAGCGTACTGCAGCCCATGGAGTGCAGCAGCAGCGCCTCGCCCGTGGCCCTCGTCGGTCGGCAGCCCGGCCAGCTGTCCGACCCTCGGGACCTTCGCTTGCCTCCGCCGACAACCCCCCCATCTCATGGCCGATCATCTGTTAATGAGTTGGATGGGGGGTTGCTGGACTTTGCGTGCAGCTGAACACAAAGGGCAGCCGGATGGGCCAGCTGAGGAGTTTTGGCCCGGGCGCGGGACTTTGTGCGTGAGGTCGCGCCCAGGCCAAAACTCCTCAGCTGGCCCCTCCGGCTGCCCTTTGTGTGCAGTCCAGCATCCGGGCCCACCTCGTCATTCAACCGGCCATGGCCTTGTCGGTCAATGAATTGCCCCGGACTTGGTGATTTTTGGTTCACATCCTTTCGATTTGGTTCATGATATACACGGGTGAGGGAGCATATTTCAAAGTCCTGCCGTTTGAGGTGCACGGTTTGCGGTGGAAATTGTTAATGTGGCTCGGTGTACTTGTTCACAGTTCACTGGTTCACAGTGGTAAATTCTTGATGTGCATTGATCTTTTAGTTCATGGTGTCTATCCATTTGGTTCATAATATACTATATATATATATATATATAATATATATATACTGCCGTTTGAGGATCAGTGTACTGGTTCAGTTTGCGGGATAAATTGTTAATGTCATCGGTGTTGCGTGGGAAATTGTTAAATTTCACGGAGAGTTCACGTGGATAGATATACTCGCAGGGCTGCTTAGTCCTTCGTGCTGCCCGTGTGCCCGGCTCTCCCCACTGGTTAGTAATCCATGTTGTATAGGGAGGTTTCATGACAGTCGGGTCACGACCCACGACCCGTACAGTTGCTACGCTACGCCAAGTGAAGTACACGCGATGAACTGCAGGTAAACACTTACCATTGTTTCCAGCGTAGCAGGCCCATTAACACCTGCCGAAATTGTCAAACTTTGCGCTGTAAATAATTATGGAAATCGGGATAAGCGTGAGAGACATTTAGCCTACTTCAGAATTCCAATGGTGAGGGTAGATAGAAGCGAGAGCTGAAGGGACAACAACAGACAAAGTGCTTGGTGAACATTGGCTGTTTGCTCACTGCATTTCATCAACTAAGGCATTATTTGTGTTTTTTCTTGATTCCTTTGGCATCTAAAAAGTTTCAGAAGTGATAAATCTGGCTGTAAAATTTTAAAATCGCCCATGGTTCTCATGTGGGTTTTTACATACAAAAAGAAAACGCCTCTAAAGCAAAATTTACAGCCAGATTTATCACTTCTGAGACTTTTTAGATATCAAAGGAATCAAGAAAAACCACAAATAATGCCTCACTGTTGATGAAATGCAGTGAGCAAATGCGATAATTCCCAATATTTTCAATTCCGATATCTGCACGGCCAATGTTTGCAAGCACTTTAGCTGTTGTTGTCCCTACAGCTCTCGTTTCTCTTTACCTTAATTTTGCTTAATTTTCGGAATTCTCATGGGTACATGTCTCTCACGCTTACCCCGACTTCCACAATTTTTTTACGGCGCAAAAATTCAACATTTTGGCAGTTTTTAACGGGTAGGAAAGTACACGTTTCTTGCATTAATAACATATACTGGAAGTTACAGATGTACTCCAGATGGATTGAGCGGCTCCGTGCGTCAAGCCCTATGACCCAGTGACCTTACGTGCACACCCCCTATAGCGATTCTCACACATGGTTCATAAATTCTCCATTTGGTTCATGAATTCTCCCATATGGTTCACCAGTTGGCCATTTGTTCATGAATTCCCCTCACTTGGTTCATGAATTCCACTCACTCAGTGCAGTGGGTGGGGGGGGGGGGGGGGGGCGCTTGGGGCACAGACCCTGCCAGCGGGCGTAGTGCTGGGCATCGGCATGTTATCGTCAGCGCTGCCCACGTTAGCGTTTGGTGTTTGACCACGTTAGGGGTTACAGGGTTAGGGTTATGGAGTCTGAGGAGACCAGCTCGGGACCAGCCAGGGCGGGTGTCGTTCGGGGAGGGGGGGGGGGGCAAAAAGCTGGCCCGGAAGTTCCAGCTCGAAATCCCCAATCGTACAGTGCACGAAATGTCTAGTACTTGGCTGCTTCATCAATTCTCCCGTTTAGTTCATGAGTTAACTGCTAAGTTCATGAATTCTTCCACTTGGGTCGTGAATTCGCCATTGGGTTCGTTAATTCCTCGGCTTGTTCATGTGTTTGCCATTTGGTTCATCAATTAGCAATGTTACAAAAATTTTAAGATTTTAAAAATCAAGTCTGCAGTTTATCCCATCAGATAAAGCATAAAAAGAAGTTTAATTTGACACCTAATTCACTTTCATATCTTCAGTATTAAAAAAGTAATGGTCATTTTCATACTCTGAAATTAGCATCTTGTTCCCTATTGCTTTTCCATTGACTTAACACAAACGCTGCGATCGAGGACAGTCAAAAGCCCAATATAGATTGAAGCATTCTATATTGGATGACCTGATATTAAAGCATATAATTAGTTACCCAATTGTAACTAATTACAAAATTCAATTACTAGATCTAAACATCTATCCATTTCTTAAGAAAATATTAACTTTTTAAAATAGCCTTAGTGCCCAAATAACATTCACACAATAATTCACAATATAACATGATATTTAAATCTCATTGTCATTAATTTATAGGCCAAATGGAAGGAGTTTGGTGTTTAATTCCCGTAAATTAATGGCCATTTTAATCATCTTGCGAGTGGGTTTTTGTGGAATGCGATCGATTGGAATGTTGCAGTTGCGATGAATTTAAACCCTATATCGGCAGGAAAAACACTGCCGGTTCGTATGGGGCCTAAATCACCTTTTCGCAACATGAAATTTTGGATTAAAGGCATCCTAAGAAGCACGTTTATATGTAAAATAAACAGCTTTCCTTTACCTGTCCCATTCGTGAAATCCGTCACCGTTGTCGGCGTTCACGGCATTCAAAGCTAATTTTTATTTTACTCCAGCGCTGAAACTGTCGGGTGATTTTAAAAGAAAATTCACAGACCGGCAGTCGGAACAAATCTTCAGCAAAAGCTTGCACCCCGAGAAAATAAAACCCCAGCAGGCAGGGGAAAACCGCATTTTAACCCTGCCCCGCCCCCTCAAAGGCGCCAAAGTCGCGCACACGGCCAGTGACAGAACTGCAGCACTGCTGATAGTAAGTTTTGGAACATACCTACATGAATTCGCCCATTTGGTTAATGGGTTAGTTACTTGGTTCATCAATTCTCCCACTTGCTTCGAGAGTTCTCCTTTTGGCTCGTTATTTTTTTCATTTGGTTCATGAATTCAGCTACTTGGTTCACGAGTTCTCCTTTTGGTTCATGAATTCTGCTACTTGGTTCACAAATTTTTTCACTCGCTGTGTCCAACGCCTGAGGGAATATATTTAAAAGTACTGCCGTTTGAGGTGCACAATTTGCGGTGTAAATTGTTAATGTCAATCGGTGTACTGGTTCATGATGTTCGTCGATTTGCTTCATGATAAACACTCGTGTGGGACCATATTTATAAGTACTGACGTTTGAGGTGCACAATTTGCGAGGGAAATTATTAGCGTGGATTGATGTGTCGATACCTATGAGGGGGGCATTGGGGGTCGATTTCCCGTCGACTGATGGGTGGCTGCGCGTGATATTCGCGTGCGATCTACCCGTGCGACCTGGAGACTGGGAGTGTAATGTAAAGAAAAATGTCCCCAGTGGGTGTAGGATAGTGTTAATGTGCGGGGTTCGCTGGTCGGCGCTGACCCGGTGGGCCGAAAGAGCATATTTCCTTGCTGTACCTCTGAAAAAGACTGCGATCGATCTACCCATGTGACCAGGAGACCAGGAGAGTAATGTAAAAATAAATGCCCCTGGAGGGTGTAGGATATTCTTAATGAATGACTGAATGAATGAATGAATGAATACGTTTATTGGCCAAGTATTCACATACAAGGAAGTGATTCATAGAGTTTGTGAGTAGAGGGGGAAACATTGTCTGGTCCTAGAAATTTCTGGCTTTTCCACCACCTCTATCTTTAATGTTGATGATGGAGAAGTGTTGTTGTGCAGCACGGAGTGGATGGGTAATTGGGTGTAAAGTGGTGATTGGAGATGAGTGGATGGGAAAGGGTCCAGTCTTTTCAGACTGCAGTCTTGCTTTAAGTAGGTGTGAAGTGGTATGTTAGCATTCATAGCAAAAGGATTTGCGTATAGGAGCAGGGAGGTACTACTGCAGTTGTACAGGGCCTTGGTGAGACCATACCTGGAGTATTGCGTACAGTTTTGGTCTCCTAATCTGAGGAAAGACATTCTTGCCATAGAGGGAGTACAGAGAAGGTTCACCAGACTGATTCCTGGGATGTCAGGACTTTCATATGAACAAAGACTGGATAGACTCGGCTTGTACTTGCTAGAGTTTAGAAGATTGAGGGGGGATCTTATAGAAACTTACAAAATTCTTAAGGGGTTGGACAGGCTAGATGCAGGAAGATTGTTCCCGATGTTGGGGAAGTCCAGAACAAGGGGTCACTGTTTAAGGATAAGGGGGAAGTCTTTTAGGACCGAGATGAGAAAAACATTTTTCACACAGAGAGTGGTGAATCTGTGGAATTCTCTGCCTCAGAAGGTAGTTAAGGCCAGTTCATTGGCTATATTTAAGAGGTAGTTAGATGTGGCCCTTGTGGCTGAAGGGATCAGGGGGTATGGAGAGAAGGCAGGTACAGGATACTGAGTTGGATGATCAGCCATGATCATATTGAATGGCAGTGCAGGCTCGAAGGGCTGAATGGCCTACTCCTGCACCTATTTTCTATGTTTCTAAGTGGTGATTTGAGAAGAGTGGATGTAGAAACGTCCAGCCTTGGCAGACTGAGGTCAGGTTGTGAGTGGGTGTGAAGTGTTGGTTGGGGTGGGAAAGGGTCCAGTCTTTTCAGACTGGAGTCTTGCTATAAGTAGGTGTGACGTGATGATTGGTGAGGAGTGGGTGTAGAAGGGTCGAGTCTTTGCAGACTGTGGTCTGGCTGTGTTGGTTGGGGAGGGGGTACCAGGGTTGCGTTTCTGCTTGTCAAACCTGCAGTATAACCCGTTCAGGTCGTTGGTCAGCTGATGATTATCCAAAGAGCGGGAGGCTTTCCTCTTGCAGCTGGTGATTTCTTGCAAGCCCTTCCAAACTGAAGACGATGTGCGGGGATCACTGGTCGGTGCGGACCCGGTGGGCCGATAGGTCTGTTTCCGGCTGTATTTCTTAAAAAAAGACTGTGAGCGATCTACCCATGCGACCAGGGGACCGGGAGAGGAATGGACTAAGGAGGACACAAACAATCTTTCTGATATAGTAGTGGCCAGAGGATCTGGGGTGACAGAAATGGGGTGAAGGAAATCCACATTAAGCAGGAAATGGTGTTGGGTAGACTGATGGGACTGAAGGCTGATAAATGCCCTGGGCCTCATGGTCTGCATCCCAGGGTACTTGAGAAAGTGGCTCTAGAAATCGTGGATGCATTGGTGATATTTTTCCAATGATCTATAGACTCAGGATCCGTTCCTGTGGATTAGCGGCTAGCTAGTTATCCCACTTTTTATGAAAGGCGGGAGAGAGAAAACGGCGAATTATAGACCAGTTAGCCTGACATCGGTGGTGGGGAAGTGTTAGAACTTTTCCAACAACGACCATTACAAAAACTGAGGTACAACTGAACGAACTTTATTGAGAGAGAGTCATACAGAGTACAGGAGTCTGTGCGAGTCCCCCTGTGCTAAAGCTGAAACACATCTCCTTTATACATTGATTGAAACCAAAAAGCGTTGAGACAATGGCAACTGATAAACTCAGAATTGAAAGGAAATAACAGCTGCGGAATGTTTTGCCAGAGAAAGTTTAGTGGTTCTGCAAGCTATGTGATTACTCCTAATCTCTCGACCGATACCTGTTAATTACTTGTGCCCTAGGCAGTTTCCGTAAACGATCTTGTACAGACACAGATAGAATACACAAGGTAGCTTGATGCAGAAAAAGCTTTTGACCAAGTGGAATGGCCTTATTTATTTTCAGTAATGGAAGCCTTTAAACTAGGAGAGGAATTTATTACTTGGATTAAATTATTATACGCAAACCCAACAGCAAGAATAACAACAAACCGAATGTTATCAATCAAATTTAATTTATCACGAGGTTGTAGGCAAGGTTGTCCTTTATCACCTTTATTGTTTGCATTAGCTATAGAACCACTTGCTCAGAGGATAAGACTACATCCGGAAATATATGGATATGATACATAGATACTAAGAATAAAATCTCCTTATATGCAGACGATGTATTACTTTATATCACTCAACCAGAAAATAAGTATTCGAAACCTGTTAAAATTAATAACGGAATTTGGAACACTTTCAGGATACAGTATTAATTGGAATAAAAGTGAGCTTATGCCAATAACACTGAATAATTTACATATATTACAACAATTTCCTTTTAAGATAACAAATGAAAATATTAAATATCTTGGGATTTTTGTTACAAAAAGATTTAATTCTTTATTTAAATTTAATTTTCCCCCATTACTGAATAAATTGAACAAGAATATTTCATATTGGAAAAGTTTACCTATCTCGATGATAGGGAAAATTAATGCAATAAAAAATGATATTTCTCCCACAATTATTATATTTATTTCAATTAATCCCGATATATCTTCCAAAAGTTTTTTTTAAAAAAAGTAGATTCTTTAATTACGAATTTTATTTGGGATTATAAGACTCATAGAATAAATAAAAAACATTTATGCAAATCTAAAATAAAAGGAGGATTAGCATTACCAAACTTTATGTTCTATTACTGGGCAGTCAATATTAAAAATATGAATTTTTGGTTAGGAGAAATTGATAATAAACCTAATTGTTTAAATATGGAAAAAGAAGATTGTTCTCCATTTGAAATTAGCTCTATAATATTTGCTAATACTAATGTTGCTAAGAAAGTTTTTAAGGAAAATCCGATAATAGAAAATGGAATTCGCATATGGAAACAAATAAAGAAAGCATTAAAACTAAAATCTATCCCATTAAGTCTTAAGATTGTTAATAATTTTATGTTTAAACCTTCTTTATTGGATAAAGCTTTTTTACAATGGAAAAATAAAAGGAATTTCTAAGATGGGTGATCTTTATAAGGAAAACATTTTTCTTTCATTTCAAGAGTTGCAACAAACTTACGGGCTACATAATAAAGAATATTTTAGATATTTACAAATTAGAAACTATGCCTTCGCAAATATATATGAATTTAAAAATAGAAAAATAGAAATATTAGAGGAATGTTTGAACAAACATCCAAATATGGAAAAAAATGATATCATATATATATAATATTTTACTGGAAAACGATACCCCATCAACAGAAACATACAGAGAGTCTTGGGAAAAGGAATTGGGTCAAATAATAAGACCAGAAATATGGGAAGAAAGTTTACAACATATACATTATTGTTCATTAAACGCTAAACATTCTCTCATACAGTTTAAAATATTACATAGATTACATTATTCTAAATATAAATTACATAATATTTCTCAAAGATATCTCCTATATGTGATAAATGTCAAATTTCAGAAGCAAATTTGACACACTCATTTACCAACTGTATAAAAATTGTAGAATATTGGAAGGAAATATTTAAAATAATATCAGCCGTTATTAATAAAAATATAACTCCTGACCCAAAGTTAATTATACTTGGAATTATTGAAACCGATTTATCAATAACAATGAGTCATAGAACTTTTATTGACTATGGTTTAGTAATTGGGAAGAAATTAATATTAAAATTTTGGAAAGGCCCTACATCCCCAACAATTAAAATGTGGAATATAGAAATGTCGGAGACACTCCATTTGGAGAGATTGAGGTTTGTCCTTATGGATAGGCTAGATCTCTTCAGACGGATTTGGTCTCCATATATTGAATATTTACAGGGTCATATAGTTCGGCGCGGGGACCTGACTGAAACCTGGATACCCGATTGGATGAAGAAACATATATTAATTCATGAATATATCTATAAACACGGATCATTGACGAATACTTTATTCTCCATCAAACCTTTTATTTTTATTCTTTACTACCTTTTTTTTTCTTTAAATCTTTCTATTTTCCTATATCTATATAAAAAATTAAAAAAAAATGTAGAAACACATTAATTTTTTGATATTAGTACAAATATAAATATTATTAGATTTATGAGAATATTATTAATATTATTAGTACTTTTAGTTTTATATACCTTTAATTATATAAAATTACGTATTCTTTATTACGTATAATTATCCTTAATATTAGGAAGGAAAAAAAATGGAAATTTTATAAGTTTTATTAACTTTTTGTATCAATATTATTACTAAATTTGGCCTTATACCTAAAAAATTAGAGATAAAATGAAAAACTTACTAATAGTATAATGCTATATTATAAATGTATTATTAGTATTATGTACTTTTAATCATATAAAATATATAACTTTGGAAGTTATAATTAAGGATAATACAGCATAAATAATATTGATATTATTATTAATATATTAAATAGTATGAATTAATTATTAAGACTATGTACTACTACTGTAGAAATGTAATATGTTATTTTGTTTCTATAATAAAAAAAATAAAAAAATAAAAAAAAAAAAGAATACACAAGGTAACAGATACATACATTTTCCATCAGGAAGATGCTGGAGTCAATTTTACTTCGGAGTCACGTGAGTGACTACGTGAAGAAGCCCCTCCTGGCGCTGGAACGGCATTACGTCGACGCTGATGGTAGAGCAAGAGCTGCAGAGGCAGCTCCTCGACAGCGGTAGGTACGGGCCCGCAGGTAAGTGCAGGGGGAAAAACACTTTCAGGGTCTAAAAAACTCCGTGGCTGGTACTGAATACCAGAATTTAAAACTAATTTAAAAGTAAAAAATAAGTTGAAAAACAACGGAGTTTAAAAAAGAACGTCCTAAGGGGAGCGATCGGAACGGGAGATTACGGAGCCGGTTCCGATACCGGTGGCCGTCAAAATTACGTTAGAAAGATTTTTTAGTCGCTCCACAAACTTTTGGCACGGGGGGGGGGGGGGCATAAGTTTGTGGAGCGACTAAAAAGTCAGAAAGGCCATAATTTTAAAAAGTCAATAAAAGGCCTTCAGATTAAAAAAGGTTATGGCTTGAAAAAATAAAGGGGAAAAAAAAGGAAAAAAAAATATTCCAAAAATAAAATAAATAAAGAATTCAAGCCAAAAAGGGTTAAAAGGCCCAAAAATATTCCCAAACCTACCCTAAAGGGGTTTCATATATTAATATATATGATGAATTATGGTGGGAATATCTACCTCAGATATTTGAAGGTAGTCTCCTTGAGGAAAAACTCAGGAGTAATAAGGGCAGTAAAAATAAAATGGAAAACTGACCCTAAAAATGCACTGATAGTGGTGGCTGGTCATGAAGTACCCACCACAGCACCAGGGAAAAAAAATAAAAATAAATAAAAATAAATAAATAAATAAAATCAAAAATAAATAAATAAATAAAATAAATAAAAAAATATATATATATACAGGTGTAAGTACAACACCTGAATAAGAAGTGAGGCCATGGAAAATAACCATGGATAACAAAAAATAATTGGTCACTAAAGCTGTTATGATTAAAACAGCAGAATAATAATAAAACTTTTTATGTTTTATTTTAAGTACACTTCAGCACAAAAATATATATAAGTGTACTAGGTTTGATACCTGAATGTATGAGTAAGACCATAAAAAATAAATATGAAAAAAAAAAAAAAAATCTTGGCCTCACCAAAGCTGTTATAGTGAAACAGCAGAATATGATAAAACTTTTAAGTTATAAAGATATCAACGGTGAATCCGGTTATGATATCCATGTCTCAATTAGATGAGATATAAGGAAATACGATTTTAAAAGTATTTCAAACTGGTGCATGGCATTTCCATTCAATGGAAAACAAATAAAATATTGTGCAAAATAACCAATACATTTAAAGGAAAATTAATTGCCATCAGTTTGTGGAGCTCAATGGGAAGAAATATATAATATTTAGGGACCAAATCTGCACTCTAGATTTGCAGATCAAATCAGGTTATGTTAAAATCCTGATTATTATGGAATAAAACCTGCCTTATGATTATTCAAAGTATTGATTACAAAATAACAGACTATTGGTCTTTAAACTTTGGGGGGAAAAAATTATGATCCATTATAAAGATTTGATAATGGATCAAAACTAAGGCAGAAGTATGATAAATAAACATAATCAAACATAGCCTTATCCGAACCCATATAATAGTAAGATTAAACAAGAACTTACCAGTTCGAAGTTTGATCGTTATTTTATGAGGAGTTACGATGAGGGATTACGTGAAGAACCCGCCTCACGCTGGCAACGGCATACTTCAAAGCAGCGGCATGAAAAACACAGAACACCAAAAGCCGGAGTAACATAGTAAGGCTCATAAAAGACTTAGAACTACCATTTGATCATTTATTTTATGAGGGTGGGAGTGGAGGGCACGTAATCCCTCATCGTAACTCCTCATAAAATAACGATCAAACTTCGAACTGGTAAGTTCTTGTTTAATATTACTATTTTACTTCGGAGTCACGTGAGTGACTACGTGAAGATTTTAAAGCTTTCTGTGTTTTTTATGTCGTAGAATTAATCCGTACGACAGTCCGGCTAAGTAAACACATACATGAGAAACCAGACTAATGTTAGTTCTTTTCACAATTAACTTTTTTAATGGTTTAAAGACCATATAATAACCCTCCTTATATCTGAGGGAATGATTACAAATGATAAAAGATATAAGTGACTACATAACTGATTATAGCAATTAATAGGAAACAAAGCAGGTGATTATAGTGATCCCAACACCGCGTGTCCAAAGCTTATCATAGTGTGAACAGGTTCATTGTAGAACTTTGAAAAAGTTTCTTATTTACTCCACCCTGCGATTTTTAAAATATGCTCGAGAGGTACGTCCCGCCCCTTCGCCGCGGACGTAGCTGCCGCCCTGGTGGAGTGAGATTTGAACACATCAGTGTCTACTCCCGCTAAAAGCAACACCTGTTTCAACCACTTTGAGATAGTTTAAACTGAAGCTCTTGTGTGTGGTTTTTTGTGCGTAACCATTAACGTTTTTTCATTTCCTCGAAGAGTCTCAGTAACTTTAATATATTGGTTCAAATATCTAACCACACACAAAGTAGGATCAATATGATAAGCTTGAAAGGTTACCTTTGCTCCAGATCTCCGTGGTCTGCTTTGTTTGATCAGCTCGTAAACATAGAACACAATATTATCTGTAGTCACATGCATACAGTCTAAACGCAACATTTGTAAAGTTTGCACTCTTTGAGCTGAGACCAGTGACATTAACATTATTAATTTCAATGTTAATCTTTCCAATGTCAATCCTTCAATTGGAGTCCATTGTCTAAGTAGAGTAAGTACAATGCTCACATCCCAAATCTCTGTGTATCTTGGTTTTTGGTGGATTAATGTTAAAGATTCCTTTCATGAATCTAGATATTAATGGATGTGACCCAATTGATTTCTGATCAGTCATAAGTCCTAAATAGGATGACAAGGCACTGCGTGCAGTGTTAATGGCACTGTAACTTAAATGTTGCTCAAAATGTAAATTGGCAAGGAATTTCAAAACATTTGCAATATTCACAATATCATAAGAAATATTTGACTGTGTGCAAAATTCTTCCCATTACTTAATATGTGTCATATATTGTTTTTGTGTGCTATCTCGCCATGATGCGACTATAATTTCCATCGTTTTGTCCGATAATCCCAGCTCCTGCAGTGGTCTGGTCAAAACCTGTAGATTAATAAATTCATATATGCATATAATGGATAAATTTCTTTAGTTACTGGACGAATCAAAATATCACTACAGTTAGGAATCGACATATATGGCTCTTTAATCATATTCAGCATTACTGGGAACCAAAGTTGAGTTGGCCAATTTGGAACTACCAACAATCCAGAGGCAGAATCTTGTTCTATCTTCTTCAGACATCTCTGAATCAAAGCAAATGGTGGAAAAGCATAAAAGAACATATTTCCCCCAGTTTAACGAAACAGCATCTACTGCTACTGCATCTGGATCGTGTTCCCAAGACACATATTTAGGTAATTGATGATTAAGCCTTGATGCATACAAGTCAATTTCTGGTAACCCAAATTGGTGTATAATATTTTTAAATATTGCTGGCTTAAGCATCCATTCCGTATAATCTTTAAATATCCTTGATCTTTTATCTGCCTCCTCATTGTCTATACCTGGAATGTAGCTTGCTGAAATCCATATTTGGCGATCAATACACCATTACCATATTTATTGACCAGACAATCACATGATACTGATCTAACTCCCCCCATGTGATAAATATATGCAACAGCCGTATTATTGTCTAACTGTATTAACACATGTACACCTTGTTTAGCACAACAATATGCTTTTAGTCCATAAAAGCACCCCATAACTCCAAATAGTTAATACCATCAGCTTGAAGAAACGCTTCTTCTTGAGCTTTTTCATCTACCTCCACAATTGGAGGATGAATTCTGTTGCCCCCCATCCGAGAGCACTAGCATCTGTTTGTAAAACCATTTCAGGCTGTTTAAATCATGATATTTATTAGCAGCTTGTGGGACATTTTTTTAACCCACCATTGTAATTCCAACACAGCTTCTTTTGTTAATTACATAGGCCTGTCAAGTGGCCTGCCTTCTCTTTGAGAGCTCGTATCTTGTCCCTTCGAAGATTTTGATAATGTAATGGACCAAATTCTACTGCAGGAAACGCTGCTACCAGTTTACCAATGGTTTTCGCTATTTCTCGGATGGAAGGATAAGGTTTGAATGAGATAATTACAAGTTACCAAAATATCATCGACTTTATCTGTTGGTAAAGTTATTAACATAGTCACTGAGTTAATTACAAACCCCAAAAGTTAATTGTTTGTGCTGGCTGCAGCTGGGACTTAATTGGATGAATCAAGAACCCTAGCTTACCACAAAGCTTTAGTAACTGAAACTGAGTTCTCAGCTGACTCTTGATAATCACTAATGATCAGAATGTCATTGAGATAAGCCATAATAATGTGCATTTGTGCTCTTAATTGGGCTAAACTGGTTTCAACAGTTTCGTAAAGAGTCTAAGAGCTGAACTCAGTCCATTTGGCAAAGCTTAACTGCCATAATTGTCCCAACCAATTAAATTTTAAGTACCACCGAAAAAACTGATGCATAGGTACAGAATAATAGGCGTCTTTTCATCAATCTTAGCCATATAACAACCTGCTGAATTAAATATTTTGCAGTATTCAATGTCTCCATTTTAAAATGTTTGTATTCTACAAACTTATTTAGATCTGTAAGGTCCAGAATACTTCTGCAACCGTCATCTTTATTCCTAAAAATATTAAAACAAATTGATGCTCGTGTTCATAAGTTTTTTCCATTACCCCTTTTCCAGATAATTGGGCAATTTGGACATTAATCTCTGCTTTTTCAATTGCAGAAACACGAAAACATAAGCAGGTTTATTCTGTACAGGAGGATTAACCCCTTCTTTAAAAGTAATAGTGGTTAATGAAACTGCTTGTAATATATACCGATCAAAAGTAATAGTAAGCCAGTCTTTATAAACTTTTGGTAATCTCCCTCTAACTGGAGATTAATCCGCAGTTTCTTTAAGCATAGAACAAGTCTTTTAATTCCTCTCCATATGAGCGTGGTGGTCTCCTTTTCCCCCCAATTCGGGTAAGTATTTGGCTGTGCAGTACAATAAGACTTCCTTGACATATTTCTGCCTCTATTTCCAAAATCAAATCCCCTTCTGGGCGAAAATACCTTTTTGTCCAAAGACAAAGGTTTCATGCAGCTAAAATATTTAACTTTTCATCCAATTTTAATAATTTAGGCAGATTACTCCAAACAGACAACCAGGAGCTTAAACACCACTTGCTCGACACAGGTATGCAAATCTTGGGTGAAAAATGGGCCAAATAGCCATTTACCTCATACAAAATTTCATAGAAAGAATTGCACAATAGCGTCCTTTTTTTTTTTTTTTCTCTTATCCATCTCCGCAAAAGCCATAATAGCAGCAGAATAATTTGTGAGGATTTTTGAACCTCACTACTTGACGCTCTCATATTTGGGGTCATGGATGCCCATATCAACGGATAAACCGTAGGCACTTCCAATGAGGCACAATTTCTTGTGCTGTGCAATTTTTAATATTTCAATCATCACAGAAACATGAAGTTGGTGAGATACCATATATATATGTTGGCAGCTAGGTTTTCTTCCATAGCCTCACCACTTCCTTCATATATAGCAAATTCTTTTGCTATCCCAGGCACATTTGGCCTTTTTTTTTTTTTTTTTTTTCCTTTTTCTTTTTTATTTATTTTGTGGTGTGCTTTCAAATGCAAATCACCATCAACAGGGTCTGCCTTCTGCAGCCCTAAATCAATTGGGATTTCATCCCATGAGACTTCTTCCGGCCCAAATCCTGGGTCCGGAGTTCCAACTCCCGATTAGGCCCACAGCCATATTCAGAATAATTAAACCCCTCAGGGCTTTTTTAGGAACCTTCTGGGTACTATGACCCTAGTCTCATAATAATTTGGAGAACTTTCTCCATATGCTCCATAATTAGTTCCAGATAGTTTAATTATCTGGAGGACTTGCAATATCAGAGTCATCGAAACCACGGGCCTCTCAGATTTTTTTTTTTTTTTTTTTTTCATTTTCGGGAGCATTTCTCTCCGTGGTTATCATTTTTGGAAACTAATTCACTAACGGGTATATCTGCGGCCACCGGTATCGGAACCGGCTCCGCACTAGCTTTCCCGTATATTTATTTTTCACCCCAGGAAGCATTTTACCCGCGAATTTTCTTTTACTTCATAATCTGTGCTATCCAGCACTTAACTTGACTCTGACTTAATTTAACATAACTATTACTGCTGGACCTACCCAGCGTCCGCTAAAACATCCCGACTTTACTGCACTTACCTGCGGGGCCGTTCCGACCGCTGCGAGGAGCTGCTCCTTACTGCAGCTCCTCCTTCCGCCGTCAGCGTTGACGTCATGCCGTTGCCAGCGTGAGGCGGGTTCTTCACGTAGTCACTCACGTGACTCCGAAGTAAAATTGGGAAAAGAAGGCCTGAAGTACGTGGAAGAGGTGCAAACAACTGTTACAAAATAAATTCATGATATCTCCGATTGTGGGGGATTACAGGTGTATTATGATCATTAATTTAATATAACAAAGGACTACAAAAAATTAGAAAGGATTGGTTCACCTGTATAAGAAAACGTAAAAATTTGATTTTAGGTTTGCACCCAAAAGTAACTCCAATAAACAAGCGGTACGTACATATATATATTATAAATTACCTCAGTGTACAGATGTGATGGTATAAACCATACAAAACATCGTTTTATATACACTTTCACAGTGTAAGAAAATTTTATTAAAATGGAACATCTTCAACATTGAAATACAGTTGTTATTAACAAAGTGTTAATCAAATATTACAGGTGCTTGAAATTAATTTTACTTCGGAGTCACGTGAGTGACTACGTGAAGAACCCGCCTCACGCTGGCAACGGCATGACGTCAACGCTGACGGCGCAAGGAGGAGCTGCAGTAAGGAGCAGCTCCTCGGCAGCGGTCGGAACGGCCCGCAGGTAAGTGCAGTTAGACCGGGGCGTTTTTTAGGTTACGCTGGGTGGCTCCAGCAAAACGAAACCAAAAGGAAAATTTAGAGCCACGTTAACGTGCTGATTGAGCACTGATTATTAAAGAAAAATGGAGAAATCGGGAAAGAAGTTTTCGCGGGTAAAAAGATGTTCCCGGGGTGAAAGTAAAAATACGGGACGCGAAGTTAGTGCGGACCCGGTTCCGATACCGTTGGCCGCCGATTTACCCGATAGTGAGTTTCCAGATTCTCCAGAAATAATAACCACGGAGGAAAATGTTCCTAAAAAATGCAAAAAGAAATCTGAGAGGCCCGTGGTTTCTGATGACTCTGATACTGAAAGACCTCCAGACAATAAAACTATGTGGCTAAAAATGGAGCATATGGAGAAAGTTCTCCAAACAATAATGAGACAAGGGTCAGAGTACCCAGATGAATCCCAAAAAATCCCTGAGGGGTTTGAATATGATGAATATGGCTGTGGGCCAAGTTGGGAATATGATACTCCGGACCCAGGATTTGGGCTGGAAGAAGTCTCATGGGATGATATCCCAATTGATTTAGGGCTGCAGAAGGCAGACCCTGCTGGTGGTTATATGGCTTTTGAAAGCACACCACAAAGTAAAAAGAAAAGGCCTAATGTGCCTGGGATAGCACAAGATTTTGCTATACCTGAAGGAAGTGGTGAGGCTATGGAAGAAATCCTAGCTGCAAACATAAATTATATGGTATCTCACCAACTTCACAATTCTGTGATGAATGAAACATCAGAATTTATATAAAGCTCCAAGAAATTGTGCCTCATTGGAAGTACCTACGGTGAATCCGATGATATGGACGTCTATGACTCCAAGTATGAGAGCCCAAGAAGTGAAGTTTCAAAAGGTGCTCAAATTAATTTCTGCTGCCATTACGGCCTATGGCAGGCAAATGGAGAATCTGCAAATGGAAAAGATTCAAAAGGATACTTTGGGCTTATTATGTAATTCATTCTATGAAATTAATTGTATGAGGAAAATGGCGATTCGGCCCATATTTCACCCTAGATTTGCAAGCCTGTGTCAAGAAAGTGGAGTTCAAGCTCCTGGGTATTTGTTTGGAGAAAATCTGCCGAAACAGCTGAAAGAGTTGGATGAAGAAGCTAAATATTTTAGCAATGTTAAACCTTTTGTTTTTGGACAAAGAAGGGTTTTTTCGACCCGAAGGGGTTTCGATTTCCGTTATAGAAGCAGAAGTTTGTCACGAAAATACTATCGTGCTGTGCAGGCGAGTGCTTCCCTGTATTCGGGAAGAAGGAGACCACCACGCTCATACGGAGAGGTATTAAAGACTTATATACTTAAAGAAACTGTGGATGACTCTCCAGTTGGAGGGAGATTGCAAAAATTTTATAATGCCTGGCTTAACATTACTTCTGATCGATATGTATTACAAGCAGTTTCGGGAGCCATTATTATTTTTAAAGAATGGGGTTAATCCTCCTGTACAGAATAGACCTGCTTATGCTTATTTTTTTTCTGCAGAGGAAAGAATGGAGATTAATGTGGAAATTGACAAATTATCTGGAAAAGGCGTAATTGAAAAGACTTATGAACATAAGCATCAATTTGTCTCTAATATATTTCGAAGAGATAAAAAAGATGGTGGTTGCAGAATTATTCTGGACCTTACAGATCTGAATAAGTTTGTAGAATACAAACATTTTAAGATGGAGACATTCAGTACTGCAAAATATCTTATCTCAGCAGGGTGTTATATGGCTAAGATTGATTTGAAGGATGCCTATTATTCTGTAGCAATTCATCAATGCTTCAGGAGGTATTTAAAATTTAATTGGCTGGGACAATTATGGCAGTTTAAAGCTTTACCAAATGGATTGAGTTCGGCTCCTAGACTCTTTACAAAACTGTTGAAACCAGTTTTAGCCCAATTAAGAGCACAGAAACACATTGTTATGGCTTATCTGGATGATATTCTGATCATTAATGATACTCAAGAGTCAGCTGAGCACTCAGTTTCAGTTACTAAAGCTTTGTTTGAAAAGCTGGGGTTTTTGATTCATCCAATTAAGTCCCAGCTGCAGCCAGCACAATCAATTAACTTTTTGGGGTTTGTCATTAACTCAGTGACTATGTTAGTTACTTTGCCAACAGAGAAGGCCAATGACATCTTGATGACTTGTAATTACCTCATTCACAAACCTTATCCCTCCATCCGAGAAGTGGCGAAAACCATTGGGAAACTGGTAGCAGCATTTCCGGCAGTGGAATTTGGTCCATTACATTATCAAAATCTTCAAAGGGACAAAATAAGGGCTCTTAAAGAGAAGGCAGGTCACTTTGACAGGCCTATGCAATTAACAAAAGAAGCCGTGTTGGAATTACAATGGTGGGTTGAAAATGTCCCACAAGCTGCTAAGAATATCATGATTAAACAACCTGAAATGGTTTTACAAACGGATGCTAGTGCTCTCGGATGGGGGGCTACAGATTCGTCCTCCAGTTGTGGAGGTAGATGGAAAGCTCAAGAAGAAGCGTTTCTTCAAGTTTATGGTATTAACTATTTGGAGTTATTGGGTGCTTTTTATGGACTTAAAGCATATTGTTGTGCTAAACAAGGTCTACATGTGTTAATACAGTTAGACAATAAAACGGCTGTTGCATACATTAATCACATGGGGGGAGTTAGGTCAGTATCATGTGATTGTCTGGCCAATGAGATATGGCAATGGTGTATTGGTCGCCAAATATGAATTTCAGCAAGCTACATTCCGGGTAAGGACAATGTGGTAGCAGATGAAAGGTCCAGGATTTTTAAAGATAATACGGAATGGATGCTTAAGCCAGCAATATTTAAGAATATTGTAAACCAATTTGGGTGGCCAGAAATAGATTTGTTTGCATCTAGGCTTAATCATCAGTTGCCTACTTATGTGTCTTGGGAACACGATCCAGATGCAGTAGCAGTAGATGCTTTTTCATTACACTGGGGAAAGATGTTCTTTTTATGCTTTTCCACCATTTGCTTTGATTCAGAGATGCCTGAAGAAGATAGAACAAGATTCTGCTTCTGGATTGTTGGTAGTTCCAAATTGGCCAACTCAACCTTGGTTCCCAGTAATGCTGAATATGATTAAAGAACCATATATGTCGATTCCTAACTGTAGTGATATCTTGACTAATCCGGTAACTAAAGAGATTTACCCATTGTATGCATATATGAATTTGTTAATCTGCAGGTTTTGACCAGACCACTACAGGAGCTGGGATTGTCGGACCAAACTATGGAAGTTATGGTTGCATCATGGCGCAATAGCACACAAAAGCAATATATGACACATATTAAGAAATGGGAAGACTTTTGCACACAGTCAAATATTTCTTATGATACTGTAAATATTGCAAATGTTTTGGAATTCCTTGCCAATTTGCATTTTCAGCAACATTTAAGTTACAGTGCCATTAACACTGCACGCAGTGCCTTGTCGTCCTATTTAGGGCTTATGACTGATCAGAGATCAATTGGGTCGCATCCATTAATATCTAGATTCATGAAAGGAATCTTTAATATTAATCCACCCAAACCAAGATACACAGAGATTTGGGATGTGAGCATTGTACTTACGCTACTTAGACAATGGACTCCAATTGAAGGGTTGACATTGGAAAGATTGACATTGAAATTAGTCATGTTAATGTCACTGGTCTCAGCTCAAAGAGTGCAAACTTTACAAATGTTGCGTTTAGACTGTATGCATGTGACTACAGATAATGTTGTGTTCTATGTTTACGAGTTGATCAAACAAAGCAGACCAGGAGATCTGGAACAAAGGTAACCTTTCAAGCTTATCATATTGATCCTACTTTGTGTGTGGTTAAACATTTGAACGAATATATTAAAGTTACTGACACCCTTCGAGGAAATGAAAAAGCGTTAATGGTTACGCACAAAAAACCACACACAAAAGCTTCAGTTCAAACTATCTCAAAATGGTTGAAACAGGTGTTGGTTTTAGCGGGAGTAGACACTGATGTGTTCAAATCTCACTCCACCAGGGCGGCAGCTACGTCCGCGGCGAAGGGGCGGGACGTACCTCTCGAGCATATTTTAAAAGTCGCAGGGTGGAGTAAAGAAGAAACTTTTTCAAAGTTCTACAATAAAACCTGTTCACACTATGACAAGCTTTGGACACGCGGTGTTGGGAGCACTATAATCACCTGCTTTGTTTACTATTAATTGCTATAATCAATGGTGTAGTCACTTCTATCTTTTATCACTTGTAATCATTTTCCCTCAGATATAAGGAGGGTTATTATATGGTCTTTAAACCATTAAAAAGTTAATTGTGAAATGATCTAACATTAGTCTGGTTTCTCATGTATGTGTTTACTTAGCCAGACTGTCGTACGGATTGATTCTACGACATAAAAAACACAGAAAGCTTTAAAATCTTCACGTAGTCACTCACGTGACTCCGAAGTAAAATAGTAAGATTAAACAAGAACTTACCAGTTCGAAGTTTGATCGTTATTTTATGAGGAGTTACGATGAGGGATTACGTGCCCTCCGCTCCCACCCTCATAAAATAAATGATCAAATGGTAGTTCTAAGTCTTTTATGAGCCTTACTATGTTATTCCGGCTTTTGGTGTTCTGTGTTTTTCATGCCGCTGCTTTGAAGTATGCCGTTGCCAGCGTGAGGCGGGTTCTTCACGTAATCCCTCATCGTAACTCCTCACAAAATAACGATCAAACTTTGAACTGGTAAGTTCTTGTTTAATCTTACTATTTTACTTCGGAGTCACGTGAGTGACTGCGTGAAGAACCCCGCCTGGCGCTGGAACGGCATTACCTCGACGCTGACGGCAGAAGGAAGAGCTGCAGAGGCTAGCTCGTCGACAGCGGTAGGTACGGAAACGGCAGGTAAGTGCAGTTGAAAAACTTTTAGGGTCTGGAAAACTCCGTGCCTGGTGTATTGAACCAGGATTTGAAATGAATTTAAAAACAAAAATAAAATAAAAGAGTAAAATAGAACAAAAATACTCTGTATAATACAACGGAGTTTAGAAAAGAACGTCCCGGGGGAATACCCAGCGATCGGGACGGGAGATTAATTACAGAGCCGGTTCCGATACTGGTGACCGTTAAAAATATGTTAGGGAGGTTTAGATGCTCCACAAACTTTTGGCAGGGGGGGGGGAATTTTAAATAAGTCAGAAAGGCCATAATTTAAAAAGTTAATAAAGGCCTTCAGACGGAAAATAATGGAAATATTCCCTAACCTACCCTAAGGGGGTTTCACATATAAAAAGGGAAAAATATGATGAAATATGGTGGGAATATCTACCTCAGATATTTCTGAAGGTAGTCTCCTTGGGGGGGAAAAAACTCAGGAGAAACAAGGGCAGTGAAAAATAAAATGGAAAAACTGACCCTAAAAATGCACTGATAGTGGTGGCTGGTCATGAAGTACCCACCACAGCACCAATATATATATATATATATATCTATATATATATATATATATATATATATATATATATCTATATCTATATATATATATATATATATATATATATATATATATATACATATACACAGGTGTATGCACAACACCTGAATAAGAAGTGAGGCCATGGAAAATTACCATGGAAACCAAAATTAGTTGGTTTCTCACTAAAAGCTGTTATGGTTAAAACAGCAGAACTAATGATGAGTGAGGCCATGAAAAGTAAACATGGAAACTAAAAACTCACCAAAGCTGTAATGATTGAAACAGCAGAATATGATAAAACTTTTATGTTTTATAAAGATATCAACGGTGAATCCGTTTATGATATCCATGTCTCAAATTATATGAGATATAAAGAAATACAATTTCAAAGTATTCCAAACTGGTGCATGGCATTACTATTCAAAAATAAAAATAAAATAAAATAAAACGTTGTGCAAATAACTAATACTTTTAAAATAAAATAAATTGCCATCAGTTTGTGGAGCTCAATGGGAAGAAATATATATAATTTACCAAATCTGCACTCTAGATTCGCAGATCAATATAAATCAGGTTATGTTAAACTCTCGATTATTATGGAATAAACCTGCCTTATGATAAATCAAATATATTGATTACAAAAGAACAGACTACTGATCTTTAAACTTTGGGGGGAAAAAACTATGATCCAATGAAAGATTTGATAATGGATCAAAACAAAGGCATAGATCTTTAAACTTGGGGGAAAAGCTATGATCCAATGAAAGATTTGATAATGGATCAAAACAAAGGCAGAAGTGGTATAATGCAACATAGCCTTATCCAAACCCATATAATTGGGAAAAGAAGGCTTGAAGTACGTTGAAGAGGTGCAAACATCTTGTTACAAAATAAGTTCATGAAATCTCCAATTGTGGGGGATTACAGGTGTATTATGATCGTTAATTTAATATAACTAAGGAAGGATTGGTTCACCTGTATAAGAAAACCTTAAAAAATGATTTTAGGTTTGCACTCAAAAGTAACTCCAATAAAGAAGGGGTACGTACATATATATTATAAAATTACCTCAGTGTAAAGATTTGATGGTATAAACCATACAAAACATCATTTTATATACACTTTCACAGTGTAAGAACATTTATTAAAATGGAAACATCTAGAACATGGAAATACAGTTGCTATTAACAAATTGTTAATCAATATTACAGGTGCTTGAAATTAATTAAAATGGGTCAAGCTGTGCAAGTTAAAACATTGTCCAAAGGATTAAACCAGTTCAAGGCTGTTAAACAGAATACTGGAGGAACAATTATGCTGATAAAAGATCAGCACTTGCACTAATGAGGTCATGGTCATGGGTTATCTTGATTACATTTAAATTGGAAGGTTATAAGAGTCGGCTGCAAATTAGTGCTGCAATTACAAACCTGGTGGCAGATAAGGACCTGACCCATTATATAAACGTATGCTTAGGCATTAATAAAATATTCATAAATTACTATTCTGAATTTAGAAGTAATTCAGCACCATAAGAGGGGGAAAATTGTTCCATGATACAAATATGTCTCTTTGTTGTTGACATACTTTGTCCCTCCATTAGGTTAGGTAAAGGGTAAATAAAGTTCCAAAAGAAGGAATACAGAAGCTTATAAGAAAATGTATGCCTTTGTGAGAGGCTTATGCAAATATCAAATGATACGTTATCATTATTAAAGTAATGTAAAAAAGGTTCACAAGCTGCTTCAACTATAAGCTTAACAGCTATTGCAAACTGAAGCAAGTGTTACAGATGATGTACAGCTTCTGTGAATGTTTGGGTAAAGATAAGAATATTATCTATTCTTATAAAAATAATTGATACGTCTCTTGTTGGGACTGCGGACAATAATACCAGGTGAGCATAAATGGATTGTCCTAAGAAATTTTTCCAAACATTTGTATTAATTATTGAAGTATAAGGAGTTATGGATTAAATATCGATTGTTTTATTATGGAAGTGTCCATGTCGTATCAAGGTGAACAATACCACGGCAGTGGCATATGTTAAAACACACAAGATAAGTCAAATAATAATCATGGGATTATCTGAGTAAACAGATGTGGCATATTCTAAAAAATTTAGTCCAGCTGTTTATCTCTAAGGAAGAGACAATGCATTTTTCTGAGCATCTAATTGATAGAGCCAATAATAGGGCTCAGAGTGTTACCGTCCTATTTACGGACAATATACTAATCAAGAAGTTATCAGGTGCATTCATAATATCCCGATATGGAAAGGGATATATATGTGGATATTAATATAAATATATATATATATGTGTGTGTGTGTGTATATATATATATATATATATATATAATCTGTCCAAAATTGTAATATATGTCGGGAGATAAATAATCCTGAATTGCCTTAGGCAATGGACTCTAACTCTATCAATGATTCAAAAAAGTTAACATTGAAAATAATAATGCTGATGACTTTAGTATCAATATAAGAGTGCAAACATTGCAAATGTTACGTTATAATTGCATGTGGATACAGATTGCATTATCATATATGTTTATGAATCTACCAAACAAAGCAGACCAAGAGGAGCTGAAACCAAGGTAAACCTATAAGCATATCCTGTCGGCCTTAAATTGTGTGTGTGTGTGTGTGTGAACATTGATGAAATATGTTGAAGTCGGTAAGAGTCTCTGTGGTAATGAGACAGCACTACTTATTACACACAAAAACCACCTTAGGTTCAGTAAAAACTGATGGTTCTAGAGGAATGTATTTTAGATGGTTAGAAATTGGATACACTCAGTGGAACTAGACACTGAAAGGTGGAAAATCACTCTGTTAATGAGGTAGATACATTCACAGGAATGGCACGGGATGAGCCACTCGAGCAAAGATGCAAGGCCGCAGGAGGGTGTAAATTAGTTAAAGTAAAAAGGAACCAGTCATGGTGTCAGGTTTGGACACGGAGTGTTGGGTTCTCTATAATTGTTGCTTTGTCATACCATCAAAATATATATATCAATTGATATTTTGTGATAAACTTGCCTTTCAATGGAAAGGGCATTACTTTTATTCATTATAATGTGAAATAATTTATCACATAACTTGAGGCAATGTTTGGGGAAAAATGTGTTATTCGCTCGTCACTGTGTTGAATGAGCCGGACTGTCGTATGGAATAAATTCTACGACATGAAAAACACAGAAAGCTTCAAAATCTTCACGTAGTCACTCACGTGACTCCGAAGTAAAATAGTAAGATTAAACGAGAACTTACCAGTTTGAAGTTTGATCTTTATTTTATGAGGAGTAACGATGAGGGATTACGTGCCCTCCACTCCCCACCCTCATAAAATAAATGATCATCTGGTAGTTCTAAATCTATGAGAAGCCTTACTATCTTACTCCGGCTATTATGTTCTGTGTTTTTCATGCCGCTGCTTTGAAGTATGCCGTTCCAGCGCCAGGCGGGGTTCTTCACGTAATCCCTCATCGTTACTCCTCATAAAATAAAGATCAAACTTCAAACTGGTAAGTTCTCGTTTAATCTTACTATTAAAATGGGTCAAGCAGTGCAAGTTAAAACATTGTCTAAAGGATTAAATCCAGTTTAAGGCTGTTAAACAGAATACTGGAAGAACAATTGCACTGATAAGATCAGCACTTGCACTAATGAGGACATGGTTAAGGTTTATCTTTTATAATGTGAAATAATTTATCACATAACTTGAGGCAATGTTTGGGGGAAAAAATGTGTTATTTTGCTCATTACTGTGTTGTGTGAGCCAGAGTGTCGTATGGAAGGAGTCTACGACATGAAAAACACAGAAAGCTTCAAAATCTTCACGTAGTCACTCACGTGACTCCGAAGTAAAATAGTAAGATTAAACGAGAACTTACCAGTTCGAAGTTTGATCGTTATTTTATGAGGAGTAACGATGAGGGATTACGTGCCCTCCACTCCCGACCCTCATAAAATAAATGATCATCTGGTGGTTCTAAATCTATGTTGAGCCTTACTATCTTACTCCGGCTATTATGTTCTGTGTTTTTCATGCCGCTGCTTTGAAGTATGCCGTTCCAGCACCAGGCGGGGCTTCTTCACGTAATCCCTCATCGTTACTCCTCATAAAATAACGATCAAACTTCGAACTGGTAAGTTCCCGTTTAATCTTACTATTACAAAAGATGAAATAGGCGCGCATTTGGATAGAAGTAACAGGATCATTCCGTGTCAGCGTGGATTTACAAAGGGGAAATCATGCTTGACTAATCTTCTGGAATTTTTTGAGAATGTAACTAGGAAAATGGACGAGGGAGAGCCAGTGGATGTAGTGTACCCGGACTTTCCGAAAGCATTTGATAAGATCCCACATAGGAGATTAGTGGGCAAAATTAGGGCACATGTTATTGGGGGTAGAGTGCTGACATGGATAGAAAATTGGTTGGCAGACAGGAAACAAAGAGTAGGATTAACGGGTCCCTTTCAGAATAGCAGGCAGTGACGAGTGGGGTACCACAAGACTTGGTGCTGGGACCGCAGCTATTTACAATATACATCAATGATTTGGATGAAGGGATTCAAAGTAACATTAGCAAATTTGCAGATGATACAATGCTGGGTGGCAGTGTGAATTGTGAGGAGGTTGCTATGAGAATGCAGGGTGACTTGGACAGGTTGGGGGAGTGGGCAGATGCATGGCAGACAAAGTTTAATGTGGATAAATGTAGAACAGGGATATAATGGTGAGGTTCTACAAGGTGGGATGTAATGGTGAGACTCTACAAGGAGCTGGTCAGTCAATATCTGCAATATTGTGAGCAGTTTTGGGCCCCATATCTGAGGAAAGATGTGCCGGCTCTGGAGAGGGTCCAGAGGAGGTTTACAAGGATTGACCTATGATCCCTGACACAAGGTCAAAGGTTACCAGTACCTGGAGGACAAGAACTCAGACCAATCGTAGGAGGGAGAAACTCCCCGTGACCCGCGGGACAGCAGGGAATGACAGAGGCTGAGGAATGACCTCAATGGCACTCTCTCCCCTCCTCTCCTTGTCTCCTCTCCCCTCTTCTCTCCTCCCCTCCCCTCCTCTCTCCTCCTCCCTCTCTCTCTCTCAGACTTAAAAATCAAGTCTGCAATTTGTCCCATCAGATAAAGCATAAAAATAAGTTTAATTTGACCCCTAATTCACTTTAATATCTTCAGTATTAAAAACGTTATGGCCATTTTCATACTCGGAAATTAGCATCTTGTTCCCTATTGCTTTTCCATTGACTTTACACAAAAGCTGTGATCGTGGGCAGTCAAAAGCCCATGTTTCTTAAAAATCAAAAGAACTGAATTAAATTTTCAGTTATTATAGATTGAAGCATTCTGAAACAAAGATAACCATATAACCATATAACAATTACAGCACGGAAACAGGCCCTCTCGGCCCTTCCAGTCCATGCCGACCATTTGTTTTCCCCTACTCAGACCATACCCCTCCATTCCCTTCACGTCCATATACCTATCCACTTTACCCTTAATTGTTAAAATCGATCCTGCCTAAACCACTTCCCTACCCTCAATGGGAAAAACGTATCCACGTTAACTCTGTCTATCCCTTTCATCATTTTAAAGACCTCAATCAAGTCCCCTCTTAACCTTCTGCGCTCCAAAGAATAAAGACCTAACTTGTTCAACCTTTCTCTGTAACATAGTTGCTGGAACCCTGGCAACATTGTAGTAAATCTCCTGTGTACTCTCTCTATTTTGTTGACATCCTTCCTATAACTAGGCGACTAAAATTGTACACCATACTCCAGAATTGGTCTTACCAATGCCTTGTACAATTTTAACATTACTTCCCTACTCCTATATTCCATGCTCTGATTTATAAAGGCCAGCACGCCAAAGGCATTCTTTACCACCCTATCTACATGCGATTCCACCTTCAGGGAACTATGCACAGTTATTCCTAGATCCCTCTGTTCCACAGCATTCCTCAATTCCCTACCATTTACCATGTACGTCCTATTTTGATTTGTCCTGCCAAGATGTAGCACTTCACACTTAACAGCATTAAACTCCATCTTCCATCTTTCAGCCCACTTTTCCAAATGGCCCAAATCTCTCTGTAGACTTTGAAAATCGACTTCATTATCCACAACACCACCTATCTTAGTATCATCTGCATACTTACTTATCCAATTTTGCACCCCATCATCCAGATCATTGATGTACATGACAAACAACAGTGGACCCAACACAGATCCCTGAGGCACCCCACTGGTCACCGGCTTCCAACCTGACAAACAGCCATCCACCATTACTCTCTGACATCTCCCATTCAGCCACTGTTGAATCCATCTTGCTACTCTGCCATTAGCACCCAAAGATTGAACCTTCTTAACCAACCTTCCATGGGGAACCTTGTCAAAGGCCTTACTGAAATCCATATAGACAACATCCACTGCTTTACCCTCATCAATTTCCCTAGTTACCGCTTCAAAAAATTCAAGAAGGTTTGTCAAACATGACCTTCCAGGCACAAATCCATGTTGACTGTTCCTGATCAGACCCTGTTTATCCAGATGCTTATATATATTATCTCTAAGCATCCTTTCCATTAATTTGCCCACCACTGACGTCAAACTAATAGGTCTATAATTGCTAGGTTTATTCTTTGAACCCTATTTAAACAAAGGAACAACATGCGCACATGCGCAGTACACCAATCCTCCGGCACTATTCCCGTTTCTAATGACATTTGAAATATTTCTGTCATAGCTCCTGCTATTTCTACACTAACTTCCCTCAATGTCCTAGGGAATATCCTGTCAGGACCTGGAGACTTATCCACTTTTATATTTTTCAAAAGTGTCAGTACTTCCTCCTCTTTGAATCTCATAGTTTCCATAGATACTCTACTTTTTCCCCTTAACTCACAGAGTTCAATATCCTTCTCCTTGGTGAATACCGAAGAAAAGAAATTGTTCAATATCTCCCCCATCTCTTTTGGCTCTGCAGATAGCTGTCCATTCTGGTTCTCTAATGGTCCAATTTTATCCCTCGTTATCCTTTTGCTATTAATATACCTGTAGAAACCCTTTGGGTTTACTTTCACCTTTCTTGCCAAAGCAACCTCATATCTTCTTTTAGCCTTCCTAATTTCTTTCTTAAGATTCTTTTTACATTCTTTATACTCCTCTAGCACCTCATTTACTTCATGCCTCCTATAATTATTGTAGATATCTCTCTTTTTTCGAAACGTGTCCAATTTCCCTTGAAAACCATGGCTCTTTCCAATTTTTACTATTTTTACCTTTCAACCTAACAGGGACATAAAGATTCTGTACTCTTACAATTTCCCCTTTAAATGTCCTCCATTTCTCTTCTACATCCTTCCCATGAAACAAAGCGTCCCAATTCATTCCTTTAAAATCCTTACGCATTCCCTCAAAGTTAGCCTTTCTCCAATCAAAAATCTCCACCCTAGGTCCAGTTCTGACTCTCTCCATAATTATATTGAAACTAATGGTATTGTGATCACTGGTCCCGAAGTGCTCACCAACGCATACCTCCGTCACCTGACTTGCCTCATTTCCTAACAGGAGGTCCAGCACTGCCCCTTCTCTGGCCGAAACCTCTATGTACTGCTGCAAAAAATTATCCTGCACACATTTTACAGACTCCAAACCATCCAGCCCATTTACAGAATGTGTTTCCCAGTCTTTTTTTGGAAAATTGAAATCTCCCACAATCACTACCTTGTGCTTACTACTAATATCTGCTATCTCCTTACATATTTGCTCTTCCAATTTTCGCTCCCCATTTGGCGGTCTATAATACACCCCTAAAAGTGTTGCTACACCGTTCCCACTTCTCAGTTCATCCCAAATAGCCTCCCTTGACGAGCCCTCTAATCTATCCTGCCAAAGCACTGCTGTAATATCTTCTCTGACAAGCAATGCAACACCTCCCCCTCTGGTCCCTCCAATTCTATCACACCTGAAGCAACAAAATCCTGGAATATTTAGTTTCCAATCACAGCCCTCCTGCAACCATGTTTCACTGATTGCCACAACATCATATTTCCAGGTGTCAATCCAGGCTCTAAGTTCATCCACCTTACTTACAATGCTCCTAGCATTAAAATATACACATGTTTTAAAGATAAAACATCTTATTTGGCTGACCTGAAATTAAAGCATATAATTAGTTAATTACCTAATTGTAGTTAAGTACAAAATTGACCGTTGTGACAGAAATAGTAATAAACACCCAGACAATCTTGAAAATTCAAAAATGTGATATTCTCAAGATCAGAACAATAATATTGTTGTATAATAAGCTGTAAATCCGTAACAGATAGGTAAATAAATTACAATTTCTAGCAATAGACCAAGTCTTTATGGAGAAGATCAGTTGCTAGCTGGTACATTGGCATATCATAATCAGTACCATCATCATACTCCTCAGATTGTAACCAATAAGCAACTCTGTACACCTTGTTTTTCCTCAACCTTTCAATTTTGGCATTGTAAACTACAAGTTTTTGCTCTTCAAACCACACACGACATGCCGTTCTGCCTACTACTTTCCCATTAACAATGTCCTGTAGATTCAATTTCTTTAGAAAAGGATATTTTATTTAAATAGCCTAAGTATCCAAATAACAAACTAATTCCATTCACACAAGAATTCACAATATAATATGATTGAGCCGAACACAATATACACAATATACAACACCATAACACAATATACACGCCATTGAGGATAACTGGGGATACTGTGGATAGGGTGAGCTGTTGTAAATACCTGGAAGTCCACATCTCTGAGGAGATGACATGGACATCACACGCTTACCACTTCAGGCAATTGAGGAAATTCAGAGTGTCTCTAAGGATCCGCCAGTGGTTCTACTCAGCGGCTGTGGAAAGCATCTTGTCCGGAAATATCACGACATCATGGTTTGGGAACTGCTCTGCCCAGGACAAGAAGGCTCTGCAGAGAGTAGTGCATTCGGCCGAACGCACTATGGGAACTTCACTCGCCCCTCTGCAGGAACTATACATCAGAAGATGCAACTCCAGAGCCAATAAGATCATGGGAGACCCCTTCCACCCCTGCAACGGACTGTTCCAGCTGCTATGGTCAGGCAAATGCCTCCGTTGCCATGCTGTGAGAACGGAGAGGTTGTGAAGGAGTTTCTTCCCAGAGGCCAGTAGGACTCCTACCTCGCCAGGGACTAACTTTACTGTACCTCTCTACTGTTTTTTCAAAATTGTTGTTTTTTTTCCTTTTTTCTTCCTCCCACAATATGCAATATGTAATATGTAAAATAATATGTGATTCTGTTCCATTCTGTTTGTAGTTTGTTTGTTTTTTGCACTGTCCGCGAGCATTGCCACTTTTCATTTCACTGCACATCTCGTATGTGTATGTGACGAATAAACTTGAACTTGATTTTTAAATCTCACTGTCATGAATATATATCCCAGATGGAAGGAATTTAACGTTTAATTCCCATAAATTAATCTAGAAACATCCACCCAAAATATAATCAAATTATTGTTTTTTGCACAACACATGTGACTCGAACTGTTGTGAATATTTAGTTTAAAAATAATTATCATGGAGAGAGAGAATAACACAAAATATATACAATTTAGGCTTCCGGTGGCACTATGGAGGGCTAGAGACTAGCGCCAGTTAGTTCTACGAATAAAACGCTGAAAATGGGGAGAAAAACGGGACTTACCTGCTGTTATCATACCGACTGCCTGCAACGAGTGAGTGACATCATCAGACGTGCGACTCCGGTAGTATGTCTACTCAACATACCCCCCCCCCCCCCCCCAAGGTGAAATGGACTGTTAAGCCCTAGCAAGCGGCGGAAGAAGTAGGCCCGGCTGAAGCCTCGGGCTCAGGTACAACGTTGTCCCAAGAAGATGTGTCAAGGAAACCGAAGTCCAAAAAAACAGAGGTAGAAGAAAAACTTCAATGAAAAACTGAACTTTAAAGAAGAACTTCAAACTTTTAAAGAAGAAATTAAAGTAGAAATCACTGCCACTGTTCATGAACTATGGGATATGTGTAAGAAAGAAACGGAAGAAAATCTTGCTCAACAGATTGAAGAGGTAATTGTCAAAATCAACTCGATGGAATCCAGCTATAACGATAGATTGGATCCCATCAATAAGACATTAAACCAACAAAATACAGCAATAACTCATTTAGAGGAAATTGCGGCGACAAGTGCTGAAGCTACAAAAAAGCTTCTCAAAGAGAATCAATGTTTATCAGACCTACTGAGTAAAATAACTGAAAAATGTATTGATTTGGAAGGACGTCAGAGACGTCAGAATTTAAGAAGTGTCGGCGTCCAAGCAGGAAGAGAGGGGAACTGAGACCCCCGCGAATTTGCTGCACATTGCAAAAAGTCTTAAATCTGATCAAAAACCTCTACTAGGTCGTGCCAGAAATCTCATATTTGAAGGAGACAAGATCAGCATTTATAGAGATTATACTGTGGAGGTCACCAGGAAGAGAGCGCTGTTTGCAGAGACAAGAAGAATACTTAAGGACATACAAGGTCTGAGATACGGCCTGATGTACCCGGCAACATTAAGAGTCATCTACAAGAAGAAGGAACATATCTTCACTAACCACAATGATGCATTTGATTTCACCCAGAACATCGAGAATGTGACCGATGACTGAACATTACTTACTAACTACTCGACGTCACCGAACATCGTGACTTTGTTTTTGTTTTTTTGTTTGTTTTTTTGTTAAATATTTTTATTATAGAAACATATTAATGAAAATTACAATGCTTTACATAAATGAAAATACATCATTATATACTTTCATGATATTAATAATATTGATATTATTATTAATATAAAAATTTAAGACTATATGCTTCTATACGCTTTTCTAATTTTTTTATATAGTAGGAAAAGATAGAGATAAGTAATAAAGAAAATATGAAAGCGAATGGAGTGTTAATCATTAATCCGTCTTTGGAGATATAGGCATGATTTATTATATATACTTCTTCATCCATTCTAATATTCAGGCCTCAGTCAATCCCTCGTGCCGAGCCGTTATGACTCTGTAAATATTCAATATATGGAGACCATATCCCTCTGAAGAGATCTAACCTGTCCATTAGGACAAGCCTCAATCTCTCCAGATGAAGAGTCTCCGACATTTCTGTATTCCACATTTTGATTGTGGGGGATGTAGGCCCTTTCCAAAATTTTAATATTATTTTTTTCCCATTAATTAAACCGTAATCAATAAAGATTCTTTGATTCATTGTTATTAATTGGTCTGTTTCCAGTATTCCTAGTATTATTAACTTTGAATCAGGAGTCAAAATTATATTAACAACATTCGAAATTATCCTAAATATTTCTATCCAGAATTTTGTAATTTTTATACAGTTTGTAAATGAGTGTGACAAATTGGCTTCTAAATGTTGACATTTATCACATATAGGAGACACTTTTGGAAAACTGTTATGTAGTTTAGATTTTGAATAATATAGTCTATGTAGTATTTTAAACTGTATAAGAGAGCGTTTAGCATTTAGCGAACAATGGTGTATATGTTGTAAACTTTCGTCCCATACTTCTGGTCTAATAATTTGGCATAATTCATTTTCCCAAGATTGTCTATGTATTTCTGTTGATGGAACATCACCTTCCAATAAGATGTTATATATATATGAAATCATGTTTTCTGTATTTGGATGTTTATTTAAGCATTCATCTAAAATTTCTGTCTTTCTATTTCTAAGTTCCTGTGTATTTGCTTTAACATAATCTCTGATTTGTAAATATCTAAAATAATCTTTAGAGTGTAGTCCATAAATTTGTTGTAAATCTTGAAATGAAAGGAAAGAGTTTTCCTTATAGAGATCACCGATCTTAATAATTCCCTTATTTTTCCATTGTAAAAAAGCTTTATCCATCATTGAAGGTTTAAACGTAACATTATTTACAATGCTAAGAGATAGTGGTATAGATTTTAGTTTTAATGTTTTCTTTATTTGTTTCCAAATACGTATTCCACTTTCTATTATTGGGTTTTCACTATAAGTTTTCTTAGCTAAATTAATATTAGCAAATATTATAGAACTAATTTCAAAAGGAGAACAATCTTATTTTTCCATATTTAACCAAGTTGGTTGGCTATCTGTTTCTTCTAACCAAAACTTCATATTTTTAATGTTGACTGCCCAGTAATAAAACATAAAATTTGGTAGTGCTAGACCTCCATTTATTTTTGATTTACATAAATGTTTTTTTATTTATTCTACGGCTCTTATAATCCCAAATGAAGTTAGTGACTAGGGAGTCCACCTTTTTAAAGAAATTTTTAGGGAGATATATCGGAATTAATTGGAAAAGGTATAATAATTGTGGAAGAAAAATCATTTTTATTATATTAATTTTACCTAACATTGAAATAGGTAAAGTTTTCCAATATAAGATATTCTTATTTAATTTATTCAATAATGGTGGGAAGTTAGATTTAAATAAAGAGTCAAATCTTTTTGTTACGAAAATTCCAAGATATTTAATTTTTTCATTTGTTATCTTAAAAGGGAATTGTTGTAATATGTGTAAGTTATTTACCGTTATTGGCATAAGTTCACTTTTATCCCAATTGATACTATATCCTGAGTAGGATCCAAATTCAGTTATTAATTTTAACAAATTTCGAATACTAGTTTCTGGTTTTGTGATGTAAAGTAATACATCATCCGCATATAAAGAAATTTTATTTTTAGTGTCTCTAGTATCGTATCCATATATTTCCAGATGTAATCTCACCCTCTGAGCTAGCGGTTCTATTGCCAGTGCAAACAGTAAAGGGGATAAAGGGCAACCTTGTCTACAACCTCGCGATAGATTGAATTTAGTTGATATCATTCGGTTTGTTGTTATTCTAGCTGTCGGATTTGTATATAACAATTTGATCCAGGTAATAAACTTTTCTCCCAGTTTGAAAGCTTCCATAACCAAGAACAAATAAGGCCATTCCACTTGATCGAAGGCTTTCTCTGCGAAATAACTACTAGATCTTTATTAATACCTCTTTTCGAGTATATAATATTAAATAACCGTCTCAGATTATATGAAGAGTATCGTTTTGGTATAAATCCTGTTTGATCGGGATGAATTAATTTATTAACAACTGAGCTTAACCTTTGTGCTAATATTTTAGTTAATATCTTTTGATCAGTATTTAAAAGAGCTATTGCTCTAAATGACCCTGGTTCATCCAAGTCTTTGTTTATTTTAGGTAAAAGTGTTATAGTAGATTCATTTAATGTTTCTGGTAGTTTTTGCTGTGTATATATATGTTCATATAATGATTTCAGACGTGGTACAATCTGATCATAAAATATTTTATAACATTCCGAGCCAATACCATCTGGTCCCGGTGTTTTACCATTTTTTAATGATCTGATGGATTCTTGGATTTCTTTTATCGAGATATCAGCATTCAGTAACTATCTATTTTGTAAATCCAACCCTTTCAGGTTACATTTTTTTAAAAATGCTTCTATTTCTATTTTATTTTCTGTTGTTTTAGCGGTGTATAAGTTTTTATAATATTGCATAAATCTTTCATTAATATCTTTAGGTTGTGTTAACAATTCGCCATTAAGTGATTTAATCCTATGGATTATTTTTTCAGCTTCCATTTTCCTTAGTTGGCGAGCCAATAATTTTTGAGGTTTATCACCGAATTCAAACTGTAATTGTTTAGTATGTTGATAAAGTTTAACAACTTGATCTGTATATATTTTATTTAATTTATATTTCAATGCTGCAATTTTATTATGTAGTATTGTAGCTGGATTCGCTGCATTCTGTATATCTAATTGTTTAATCTCCTTTTCCAAATCTTGTTGATCCTTATGATTCTTTTTATTATAAAATGCTTGGGAGGAAATCATGATTCCCCGGAGATATGCTTTAAATGTTTCCCATAATAAGGAACAAGATATTTCCGGTTTATCATTTATTTTAAAAAAAATCTTAATTTGTTCTGTGATATATTCCTGAGTAATTTTATTTTTTTTTAATTTGTGGGTTAAATCTCCACTGTTCTGATTTTTCTATTTTACCATTTATTTTGATCTTAAATGTTAATGGTGCATGATCTGAAATTACAATATTATGATGTTTGGATTTATAAGTGAGTGAGATAAGTTTAGCATCCACCAAAAAATAATCTATTCTTGAGTAAGTTTTATGTACTGACGAATAAAAGAAGTATTCTCGTCCGGTAGGGTTTTCTATTCTCCAAACATCTTTGATATTAGTAGTTTCCATATATGCATTTAATAAGTCACTAGAATGTGATTTAGTTTTCCTTTGCCTTGTAGATCTGTCTGAGTAAGGGTCTAGTGTACAATTAAAATCTCCTCCAATTATTAGATTGCATTGTGTTAATTCCGGGATATTGTTAAATACTTTCTTGAAAAACAATGGGCTATCAAAATTTGGTCCATATACATTAACAAAAATCATTTTTTGTGTATTTAATTCTCCTATAACGATAATGTATCTTCCATCTTTATCAGTTATAGTTGATGTATGTTTAAATAAAATACCTTTACGAAATAATATTGCTACGCCTCTTGATTTATGCGTAAAAGAAGAGTGATACATTTTATCTATCCATTTAGCTTTCAATCTACGTTCAGCATCTTTTTTTAAATGGGTTTCTTGAATGAAAATTACGTCAGCTATATTTGCCTTTAAATGTGCAAAAACCTTTCCTCTCTTGATCGGTTCATTAATACCTTTAGCATTCCAACTGCAAAACGTTATTCCCTCATTCCCCATATTCATTTTTGAGTCTTGCATCTTTTGACTATGGAGGTCTACAATAGAGTCTATGGTTTAGCACGTCAGACCCGACCTTACACCCGAACATCGAATAGATGAATTTTAAGTCTCGTGAATGTCTCTCATGTATATATCTCCATTGATCCAATGTATAACTCCATTCAAATTGAGAAAAACAATAATAGATTATATAAAAGAAGAACAAAGGATATATTAAGAAGTTAGTATTGTGCATAAAGAAAGGAAAAACTGCATCTAGAATTGTTGCAGTTAGTGCTAGCCATACTAGCATGGCTAACCATCTACCGACTTCCGTCATTGATGTTAGTAACTTAACCAGCTCCCAGGTTTTTGGAATTATTATTCCATAATAATATTTTACCGGGGGTATAACATTAGAAAAAAAAAGAAAGGGAAAAAAAAGAAAGTAAAATTAAAGACTTATTTAAATTATAACAATTAAAGATATAGAAATACATATATTTAAAACTTATTTAAAAATCTAATTATTATAAACAAAAGAAACAAAAAAAAGGAAAGAGAAAAAAAAATCCACCAAACAAAAAGAAGACAAGAATTAAAAATGAAAATTGCTGGTGTAAAATAAAAATCTCCAAATTAAATCCATCCCTAAATTTAACTCTATTCATTCCAACATAGATAAACATTAGTTATTAGTGATAGTGATTAATCTTAATTTTAATTAGTAAAAATGATATTAATAAAGATACCACGGTGTGTCTATAATATGTGTTAGTTATTTATATTAGTAGTATAATTATACTAATTATTAGTATCCAGGTGAAGTTTTCCAATCCACTTTCAACAGGAATTTCAACAGGAAACGAATTCAAATATTAATAATAAGACCAAGAAAATATCAGAAGATTTGAAGAAAGAAATTACAGAAATGCTGAACGAAATGACAAAGGAGATGGATAATAAAATTGAAAAGGTCAAAAATGACTTTGAAAAAAGGCTGAATCCTATGGAAAAGGTACTGGAACAACAGACGGTCGGTATAAAAGGCCTTGAAGAACTAGCTGACTGTAAAGATCTGATGGAACTGTTATACTTAAGGACAAATGAAATTGGATAATGATAGTTGAGAAAGGTATTTCCTATGGACATACTACATTCATATTTTAGTATTAATACAAATAACTGACCAATTCTAATCATAATTACCCATTATTACTAATAATTATTATTTGTAAATAAACAATTCACAAACTCTTAAAGTGAGCAACATCTTTTAATGATAGCACAGGGTATTACATACATCCTCAAGCACTGGCTACATTCTTCTACCGAACTGTACCCAGGAAGGGGAAGGCGTTATATAACCATATAACCATATAACAATTACAGAACGGAAACAGGCCCTCTCGGCCCTTCCAGTCCGTGCCGACCATTTGTTTTCATCTAGTCCCATCTACCTGCACTCAGACCATACTCCTCCATTCCCTTCACATCCATATACCTATCCACTTTACTTTTAAATGTTAAAATCGATCCTGCCTCCACCACTTCTGCCGGAAGCTCATTCCACACAGCCACCACCCTCTGAGTAAAGAAGTTCCCCCTCACGTTACCCCTAAACCTCTGTCCCTTAATTCTCATGTCATGCCCTCGTGTTTGAATCTTCCCCACCCTCAATGGGAAAAACTTATCCACGTCAACTCTGTCTATCCCTTTCATCATTTTAAAGACCTCAATCAAGTCCCCCCTTAACCTGGTCAGCTGCCGCATGGGAGCACTCAGCTCACTGAGGTTTGGTACAAACTTCCCAAGGTAGTTCACCATGCCCAAGAATCGTTGTAGACCTGGCACGTCGGTGGGGGCTGCCATCTCGGAGATTGCAACTGCCTTCAAGGGGTCGGGTTTTAGTCCGTTAGAGGTGAAAACGTGTCCAACATACCTGACTTCTGAGACACGTTTCTTGGGATTCAGCTTCAGGTTGGCCTTCCGCGCCCGATCCAGGACACGGCGGAGGTTCAGGTCGTGCTCGGCAATGTCCTTCCCATAAACCAGGATATCATCCACGATGATCATATTGAATGGCGGTGCAGGCTCGAAGGGCTGAATGGCCTACTCCTGCACCTAATTTCTATGTTTTCTATGTTTCTATGTTTCTATGTTTCTATGATGGCACATGGCAGGCCCGAGAATATCTGCTCCATCGTTCGCTGGAACACCTCACTAGCGGAATTGATGCCGAATGGCATTCACAGGAACTTGAATCTGCCAAACGACGTGTGGCGAAGGTCGTCAGGTCAGAAGACGCTTTGTCCAACTGGATCTGCCAAAACGAGTTCTTAGCGTCTAGGACAGAAAAGATGGTGGCTTGCCCGACCTGACCCGCCACGTCCTCAACAGACCACATGGGGTAGTGTGGTCACCTGATGGCAAGGTTTGTCCTTCGGGTTGATACACACACGTATATCGTTCTTGTCTTTCTTTATCGTGGCAACCATGGTGGAGACCCAATCGGTGGGATCGCTAACCGCTTCTAGCACCCCCTTTTCGACCATGTTGTTAAGCATCGCCTCGACCCTGTCTTTCATGGCGTGAGACACCCTGTGAGGTGCGCGGACCACGGGTTGTATATTTGGGTCAATGGAAATATAGTATGTCAGTGGTAACTTTTCCAGGTCATCGTTGAACAGGTCTTGGTATTCTGCAACCGGTTTAAACGACAGTTACACTTTGTGGACTGTGCGGTCGAAGGACACCAGGCCAAGATCTTGGCATGCACGGTAGCCCAGCAGGGTTACACAGTCAGAGTTCAAAACATAGAAAACCAGGTTTCTCGTGGCCTTTTGCAGCAAGCAAGTTAAAGTGGCCCTCCCCGCAGGCCTTAGAATTTCTCCACCATAGGCATGCAGGGTAGCATTGTCAGCAACCAGGGGCTCATTATTCCTTATCTTGTTGAAAAGATTTATTGACAAAACGTTGATCTTCGCACCTGTGTCTAACTTTGCAAGGAAGGTTACATCATTGACAGTCACAGATACAGAGGGATCAGAACGTTGGCCAGGTGCCTGGAGGAGGGTGAACACATTCGAATCCTCGGGAGAATTAATTGGATCAGCATCATAGGATTCAGCTATGTTGGGCTGTGAGTCGTAACAGACATCAGATTGTCTCAGCATGTTTAGACTGGGTCTGGAAATCTGTACCTGTCTCCCACGGGAACGGAATGAATGACAGGTGGCAGAGAAGTGATTCAGTTTTTTACAAAAGTTACAGGCCTTGCCATAGGCGGGGCACGTCGACAGTCTGTGGTGCATGTAGTTACAGTTTGGGCATCTTTTTGGGGGCACTGCACCAGGACCTGGGTTGGCACGCGGCAGGAAAGCATTGTTTTCCATCCAAGGCTGTGGTCTCCTAAACCCAGCCAGGTTGACAGATTTATTGCCCGAGTCCCGGTGGTCATCTGGCAATATAACGACCTCAGACAATCTGCAGGCATGCATGGCTTTTTCCAACGTTAGATCCGGATCCCTTAGAAGCTCACATCGCAGCTTCTGGTCACTCATGCCAGTTACTAAAATGTCTCTAGTGAGCTGGTCTGTCATGTCACCAAAACGGCACCACTGGGCGAGATAACGCAAATCAGCAATAAAACATTCAACAGGTTCATCCGGCAACTGTTTCCTTGTAAAGAACCGTGCCCTCTCCAGAATGCGGTTCGAGGGCAGGTCACAAATCTCCCTGAACTTACATAGCAGGCAAGTGGGGTCACTGGCAGATTCTGCAGGAGTAGTCACCACGTTGTTGTCGCCCAGGACCGCTGGAGCGTAGGTGAAAGCTCTGGCTCTCTTCATGGCATCAGGTCCGACAAGGTTGAGTAGTAGGGAGGCTTTAAGGGAGTCAGGATCAGCGCGGTGTGCGACGTTGACAAAGTGTGTGAAATCAAATTCAAACGTGGCCCAGCGCTCAGAGATGTCAGCATCAAAGACAAGCTGCGCGGGCTTTCTGCAAGAGGACGCCATGGTCAGAGAGATTAAGCACAAAAAGGCACAAATCAAAAAAAAGAAATAAAACCCGATAGACAGGAGACGCAAGTGTCTTCCAGCTTCGACACCATGTAAATAAGCAATTCACAAACTCTTAAAGTGTGCAACATCTTTTAATGATAGCACAGGGTATTACATACATCCTCAAACACTGGCTACATTCTTCTACTGAACTGTACCCAGGAAGGGGAAGGCGTTATGATTGATGTTAACTAGGCGGGGTTAATGATACTGAGGTAGCTATGTTATTGGTTGCATATAAGCCATCTACAATTATTACCAATTATTATTGATTATTACTAATTACTTTTAATTGGAGTACTTAGAATTAGTTAAAATAATTTAAAGTTTGATTTTTTAAAAAAACTTTTTTCTCTCTCTCAGATATATACGAGATTTATACTGGATCTTGAGAATAATAGCTTTTTTTAAATTAACGGATTATGAATACTTTGGAACTTAACATGTTTTCCTCCTCCTCTGTAAAATGTTCTTACTGAAATTTTATTTTAAAGAAAGCATGGAGCTAGTAAAGTTCCCAAAGGCTACGGAAGTCTGTGTTACGTTAGTATGGCTACCACTAACTGCACTAATTATAGATGTTGTTTTTTCTTGTTCTTTGCACTTTACTAACTACCTACCCTATCACCTATTTTACTTAACATCTTATTATAATTATAAGTCTGAATGGAATTATAAGTTTTACCAAAGGAGATACGTACTTAAGGGGTTGGACAGGCTAGATGCGGGAAGATTGTTCCTGATGTTGGGGAAGTCCAGGACAAGGGGTCACAGTTTAAGGATAAGGGGGAAGTCTTTTAGGACGGAGATGAGAATATCGTTTTTCACACAGAGAGTGGTGAATCTGTGGAATTTTCTGCCACAGAAGGTAGTTGAGGCCAGTTCGTTGGCCATATTTAAGAGGGAGTTGGATGTGGCCCTTGTGGTTGAAGGGATCAGGGGGTACGTAGAGAAGGCAGGTACAGGATACTGAGTTTGGATGATCAGCCATGATCATATTGAATGGCGGTGCAGGCTCGAAGGGCCGAATGGCCTACTCCTGCACCTAATTTCTATGTTTCTATGTACAGGAGAAAGATCTACGAGATTTAAAATTCATCTATCTGATGTTCGGGTGTAATGTTGGGCTTATTGTGCTGAGCCATCTGCTCTCTTATAGACCACCCTAAACATAAGATGCAAGACATGAATATGAAGATTGGGGGTGAAGGAATCACATTTTGTCGCTGGAATGTTAAGGGAATCAATTAACCAATCAAGAGAGGTAAAGTATTAGCACATTTAAAATCACTTAAAACAGATATAATATTCCTTCAGGAAATTCACCTTCTTTTTAAGACACAGCATAGATTGAAAGCAAAATGGATTGCAAAAATGTATCATTCCTCATTTTCACACAAATCCAGAGGTGTTGCAATATTAATTCGTAAAGGGATACCTTTTAAACATACATCAACTATAACGGACAATGATGGTAGATATATTGTATTAATAGGCGAGTTGTATGCAAAAAAAATGATTCTTCTTAATGTCTATGGACCAAATTTTGATAGTCCCTTGTTCTTCAAGAAAATATTCAATATAATTCCGTAACTTACACAACACAATTTAATAATTGGAGAAGACTTAAATGGTACACTTGACCCATATTTTGACAGATCATCAAGACAACGAAAAGTAAAATCTCAGTCAAGTGAATTTCTAAATGCATATATTGATACTACTAATATTAAGGACATCTGGAGAATCGAAAACCCAACCGGACGAGAATACTCATTTTACTCATCGGTACATACAACCTATTCAAGAATAGATTATTTTTTAGTAGACTCCAAGCTCATTCCATTGACCTACTACTCGAAATATCATAACATTATAATCTCGGATCATGCGCCCTTAAAATTTATGACTAAATTAAACGGAAGCACCGAGTAAGAAACACAATGGAGACTCAACCCACCAATTTTAAATGAAAAAGTATGTCAGGATTAATATGTTTTTTTGAGACCAATTTAAGAGAGAGTTGGACAGAGCTCTAGGGGCTAGTGGAGTTAAGGGATTATGGGGAGAAGGCAGGCATGGGTTATTGATAGCGGACGATCAGCCCTGATCACAATGAATGGCGGTGCTGGCTCAAAGAGCCGAATGGCCTCCTCCTGCACCTATTTTCTATGTTTCTATGTTTCTATTTAAAGCATTTGCCCGAGGAGCATTGATCCAAGCAATTCACAATAAATAGAACCAGGTTAAGCAACAGATACTGGAAAGGGAAATAAGGCAATTAGACATAGAAAATGCAGCAGCACCAACTATGATAAAACACAACAAAATTGCAGTAGTGAAATATAAATTAAATAAAATATACTCAGACCAAGTTATAAAACTTTATCAGCATACTAAACAATTACATTTTGAAGTGGGACTCAAATAGAGAAGGCTATTAGACAGGGTCTGAGGCAGGAGGCAGAGAAGGGAAGCACTCAGACCCAACATGTAGGGGGGAAAGAAGAAAAAAGTAATAAACAGAGAATAAGAGGTGGTGAGTTTCTTAAATGTGTGAAAGAGGGGTATAAAATGAGGGTAGAAGCAATCGGTAGCAAGGTGAAAATTAATAGTGGCAGGCAGACAAATCCAGGGCAAAAATCAAAAGGGGCCACTTGTCAACATAATTGTATAAGGAGTAAGAGTGGTGTAAAAACAAGCCTGAAGGCTTTGTATCTCAATGCAAGGAGCATTCGTAATAAGGTGGACAAGTTGAATGTGCAGATAACTATTAATGACTATGCTGTAGTTGGAATCACGGAGACATGGCTCCAGGGGGACCAAGGCTGGGAGTTGAACATCCAGGGATATTCAATATTCAGGAGGGATAGACAGAAAGGAATAGGAGGTGTGGTAGCGTTGCAGGTGAGAGAGGAGATTAATGCAATAGAAATGAAGCACATTAGCTTGGAGGATGTGGAATCGATATGGGTAGTGCTGCGAAATTCTAAGGGGCAGAAAACACTAGTGGGAGTTGTGTACAGATCACCTAACAGTAGTAGTGGAGTTGGGGATAGCATTAAACAGAAAATTAGAAATGCGTGTAACAAGGGTAAAACAGTTATAATGGGTGACCTCAATCTACATATAGATTGGGTGAATCAAATGGGCAGGGGTGCTGAGGAAGAGGATTTCTTGGAATGTATGCGAGATAATTTGCTAAACCAACATGTAGAGGAACGAACGAGAGAGCAGGCTATTCTAGACTGGGTATTGAGTAATGAGGAAGGGTTAGTTAGCAGTCTTGTTGTGCGTGGCCCCTTGGGCATGAGTGACCATAATATGGTTGAGTTCTTCATTAGGATGGAGAGTGACATAATTAAGTCAGAAACGGTTCTGAACCAAAACAAAGGTAACTTTGAAGGTATGAGACGTGAATTGGCCGATAGACTGGCAAGTGATTCTTAAAGGCTTGACAGTGAATGTGCAATGGAAGGTATTTAAAGACTGCATGGATGAACTACAACAATTGTTCATCCCAGTTTTGCAAAAGAATAAATCAGGGAAGGTAGTGCATCCATGGATAACAAGGGAAATCAGGGATAGTATCAAAACAAAAGATGAAGCATACAAATTAGCCAGAAAAAGCAGCCTACCAGAGGACTGGGAGAAATTCAGAGTCCAGCAGAGGAGGACAAAGTGCTTAATTAGGAAAGGGAAAATAGATTATGAAAGAAAACTGGCAGGGAACATAAAAACTGACTGCACAAGTTTTTATAGATATGTGAAGAGAAAGAGATTAGTTAAAACAAATGTAGGTCCCTTGCAGTCAGCAACAGGTGAATTGATCATGGGGAACAGGGACATGGCAGACCAATTGAATAACTACTTTGGTTCTGTCTTCACTAAGGAATCTGCCGGAAATAGCAGGGGACCGGGGGGGAGGGGGTCAAATAAGATGGAGGAACTGAGTGAAATCCAGGTTAGCCGGGAAGTAGTGTTGGGTAAATTGAATGGATTAAAGGCCGATAAATCCCCAGGGCCAGTTAGTCTGCATCCCAGAGTACATAAGGAAGTAGCCACAGAAATAGTGGATGCAAATAGAGGGCAAGGGGCAGAGGCAGGGGCTAGAGAGTACCCCTGTGACCGTACACCTGGAAAATAGGTACTCGGGTTTGAGTACGATTGGAGGGGACAGCCTAGCTGGGGGCACCAACAGCGGCCGGGCCTCCGGCACAGAGACCGGCCCTGATGCTCAGAAGGGTAGCAAAAAGAGGAGGGCAATTGTAATAGGGGACTCTATAGTTAGGGGGTCGGATAGGCGATTCTGTAGACGCAGTCGGGAGACCCGGATGGTAGTTTGCCTCCCTGGTGCCAGGGTCTCGCATGTGTCAGAACGTGTACAAAATATTCTGATAAGGGAGGGAGAGGAGCCTGATGTTGTGGTACACATAGGTACCAATGACATAGGCAGAAAAAGTGATGAGGTCCTGAAGGGAGAATTTAGGGAGTTGGGGGGAAAGTTAAGCAGAAGGACCAAAAGGGTAACAATTTCAGGATTACTGCCTGTGCCGCGTGACAGTGGGAGTAGGAATGAAATGAGGTGGAGGATAAATGTGTGGCTGAGGGACTGGTGCAGTGGGCAGGGATTCAAGTTTCTTGATCACTGGGACCTCTTTTGGGGAAGGCATGATCTGTACACAAAGGACGGGTTGCACTTGAGCCCGAGGGGGACCAATATCCTGGCAGGGAGATTTGCAAAGGCTACTGGGGAGACTTTAAACTAGAAAGGCTGGGGGGAGGGACTCGGGTAGAGGGGGCTAGGGGTCAGGGTGTGGGGTAAGAGGCAGAGAAGGGAAGCACTCGGATCCAAAATGTAGGCGAGAAAGATAAAAAAGATAATAGACCGAGAATAAGGGATGGTGGGTTTCTAAAATGTGTGTATTTTAATGCTAGGAGCATTGTAAGTAAGGTGGACGAACTTAGAGCCTGGATTGACACCTGGAAATATGATGTTGTGGCAATCAGTGAAACATGGTTGCAGGAGGGCTGTGATTGGAAACTAAATATTCCAGGATTTCGTTGCTTCAGGTGTGATAGAATTGGAGGGACCAGAGGGGGAGGTGTTGCATTGCTTGTCAGAGAAGATATTACAGCAGATATTATGGCAGGATAGATTAGAGGGCTCGTCTAGGGAGGCTATTTGGGTGGAACTGAGAAGTGGGAACGGTGTAGCAACACTTTTAGGGGTGTATTATAGACCGCCAAATGGGGAGCGTGAATTGGAAGAGCAAATATGTAAGGAGATAGCAGATATTAGTAGTAACCACAAGGTAGTGATTGTGGGAGATTTCAATTTTCCAAAAATAGACTGGGAAACACATTCTGTAAATGGGCTGGATGGTTTGGAGTTTGTAAAATGTGTGCAGGATAGTTTTTTGCAGCAGTACATAGAGGTATCGACCAGAGAAGGGGCAGTGCTGGACCTCCTGTTAGGAAATGAGGCAGGTCAGGTGACGGAGGTATGCGTTGGTGAGCACTTCGGGACCAGTGATCACAATACCATTAGTTTCAATATAATTATGGAGAGAGTCAGAACTGGACCTAGGGTAGAGATTTTTGATTGGAGAAAGGCTAACTTTGAGGGAATGCGTAAGGATTTTAAAGGAGTGAATTGGGACACTTTGTTTCATGGGAAGGATGTAGAAGAGAAATGGAGGACATTTAAAGGGGAAATTGTAAGAGTACAGAATCTTTATGTCCCTGTTAGGTTGAAAGGAAATAGTAAAAATTGGAAAGAGCCATGGTTTTCAAGGGAAATTGGACACTTGTTTCGAAAAAAGAGAGATATCTACAATAATTATAGGAGGCATGGAGTAAATGAGGTGCTAGAGGAGTATAAAGAATGTAAAAAGAATCTTAAGAAAGAAATTAGGAAGGCTAAAAGAAGATATGAGGTTGCTTTGGCAAGAAAGGTGAAAGTAAACCCAAAGGGTTTCTACAGCTATATTAATAGCAAAAGGATAACCAGGGATAAAATTGGACCATTAGAGAACCAGAATGGACAGCTATCTGCAGAGCCAAAAGAGATGGGGGAGATATTGAACAATTTCTTTTCTTCGGTATTCACCAAGGAGAAGGATATTGAACTCGGTGAGTTAAGGGGAAAGAGTAGAGTAGCTATGGAAACTATGAGATTCAAAGAGGAGGAAGTACTGACACTTTTGAAAAATATAAAAGTGGATAAGTCTCCAGGTCCTGACAGGATATTCCCTAGGACATTGAGGGAAGTTAGTGTAGAAATAGCAGGAGCTATGACAGAAATATTTCAAATGTCATTAGAAACGGGAATAGTGCCGGAGGATTGGCGTTTGGCAAATGTTGTTCCATTGTTTAAAAAGGGTTCAAAGAATAAACCTAGCAATTATAGACCTATTAGTTTGACGTCAGTGGTGGGCAAATTAAGGAAAGGATACTTAGAGATAATATATATAAGCATCTGGATAAACAGGGTCTGATCAGGAACAGTCAACATGGATTTGTGCCTGGAAGGTCATGTTTGACAAACCTTCTTGAATTTTTTGAAGCGGTAACTAGGGAAATTGATGAGGGTAAAGCAGTGGATGTTGTCTATATGGATTTCAGTAAGGCCTTTGACAAGGTTCCCCATGGAAGGTTGGTTAAGAAGGTTCAATCTTTGGGTGTTAATGGCGGAGTAGCAAGATGGATTCAACAGTGGCTGAATGGGAGATGTCAGAGAGTAATGGTGGATGGCTGTTTGTCAGGTTGGAAGCCGGTGACCAGTGGGGTGCCTCAGGGATCTGTGTTGGGTCCACTGTTGTTTGTCATGTACATCAATGATCTGGATGATGGGGTGGAAAATTGGATAAGTAAGTATGCAGATGATACTAAGATAGGTGGTATTGTGGATTATGAAGTAGATTCTCAAAGTCTACAGAGAGATTTGGGCCATTTGGAAAAGTGGGCTGAAAGATGGCAGATGGAGTTTAATGCTGATAAGTGTGAAGTGCTACATCTTGGCAGGACAAATCAAAATAGGACGTACATGGTAAATTGTAGGGAATTGAGGAATGCTGTGGAACAGAGGGATCTAGGAATAACTGTGCATAGTTCCCTGAAGGTGGAATCGCATGTAGATAGGGTGGTAAAGAAAGCCTTTGGTGTGCTGGCCTTTATAAATCAGAGCATTGAATATAGGAGTAGGGAAGTAATGTTAAAATTGTACAAGGCATTGGTAAGACCAATTCTGGAGTATGGTGTACAATTTTGGTCGCCTAGTTATAGGAAGGATGTCAACAAAATAGAGAGAGTACAGAGGAGATTTACTAGAATGTTGCCAGGGTTCCAGCAACTATGTTACAGAGAAAGGTTGAACAAGTTAGGTCTTTATTCTTTGGAGTGCAGAAGGTTAAGGGGGACTTGATTGAGGTCTTTAAAATGATGAAAGGGATAGACAGAGTTGACGTGGATAAGCTTTTCCCATTGAGGGTAGGGAAGATTCAAACAAGAGGGCATGACATGAGAATTAAGGGACAGAAGTTTCGGGGTAACGTGAGGGGGAACTTCTTTACTCAGAGGGTGGTGGCTGTGTGGAATGAGCTTCCGGCAGAGGTGGTGGAGGCAGGATCGATTTTAACATTTAAAAGTAAAGTGGATAGGTATATGGATGTGAAGGGAATGGAGGGGTATGGTCTGAGTGCAGGTAGATGGGACTAGGGGAAAACAAATGGTCGGCACGGACTGGAAGGGCCGAGAGGACCTGTTTCCGTGCTGTAATTGTTATATGGTATTATATTATATGGTATTAGTGATAATTTTTTTAAACTGCTTAGATTCTGGAGTAGTTCCTGAGGATTGGAGGGTAGCTAATGTAACTCCACTTTTTAAAAACGGAGGGAGAGCGAATACGGTGAATTACAGACCAGTTAGTCTAACATCGGTAGTGGGGAAACTGCTAGAGTCAGTTATTAAAGATGTGATAGCAGTACATTTGGAAAGTGCTGAAATCATTGGACAAAGTCAGCATGGATTTACGAAAGGTTATAGAATTTTTTGAGGATGTTACTAGTGGAGTGGATAAGGGAGAACCAGTGGATGTGTTATATCTAGACTTTCAAAAGGCTAATCTCCCACATAAGAGATTAGTATAAAAACTTAAAGCACACAGTAATGGGGGTTCCGTATTGATGTGGATAGTGAACTCGCTGGCAGACAGGAAGCAAAGGGTAGGAGTAAACGGGTCCTTTTCAGAATGGCAGGCAGTGACTAGTGGGTTACCGCAAGGCTCAGTGCTGGGACCCCAGCTATTTACAATGTATATTAATGATTTGGATAAGGGAATTGAATGCAACATCTCCAAGTTTGCAGATGACACTAAGCTGGGGGGTAATGTTAGATATGAGGAGGATGCTAGGAGGCTGCAAGGAGACTTGGATAGGCTGCATGAGTGGGCAAATGCATGGCATATGCAGTACAATGTGGATAAATGTGGGGTTATCCACTTTGGTGGCAAAAACAGAGGGTAGACTATTATCTGAATGGTGGCAGATTAGGAAAAGGGGAGATGCAACGAGACCTGGGTGCAACGAGACATGGTACACCAATCATTGAAAGTAGCCATGCAGGTGCAGCAGGCAGTGAAGAAAGCAAATGGTATGTTAGCATTCATAGCGAAAGGATTTGGGTACAGTAGCAGGGAGGTTCTACTGCAGTTGTACAGGCTTTTGGTGAGACCACAGCTGGAGTATTGCATACAGTTTTGGCCTCCAAATCTGAGGAAAGACATTCTTGCCATAGAGGGGGTACAGAGAAGGTTCACCAGACTGATTCCTGGGATGTCCGGACTTTCATATGAGGAAAGACTGGATAGACTCAGCTTGTACTCGCTAGAATTTAGAAGACTGAGGGGGGATCTTATAGAATCTTACAAAATTCTTAAGGGTTTGGACAGGCTAGTTGCAGGAAGATTGTTCCCGATGTTGGAAAGGTGCAGAACAAGCGGTCACAGTCTAAGGGTAAGGGGGAATTCCTTTAGGACTGAGATGAGGAAAACATTTTTCACACAGAGAGTGGTGAGTCTCTGGAATTCGCTGCCACAGAAGGTAGTTGAGGCCAGTTCAATGGCTATATTTAAGAGGGAGTTAGATGCGGGCCCTTGTGGCTAAATGGATCAGGGGGTATGGAGAGAAGGCAGGTGCAGGATACTGAGTTGGATGATCAGCTATGATCATATTATATGGCGTTGCAGGCTCGAAGGGCCGAATGGCCTGCTCCTGCACCTAATTTCTATGTTTCTATATATGGGAGAACTACTAGTGCAGCCCAAGGATATTAATGAGAGATTTCTGCAATATTATCAAAATCTCCATTCAGCCAAAACGACAGAACACTCAACAGGAATGGGAGTATTCTTACAAAAATGTAACCTTAAAGGTTTAGATTTGAAAGAGAGAGATTCACTAGGTGCTGAAATAACTGTAAAATAAATTGAAGAGTCTATTAGATCTCTAAAAAATGGCAAGGCCCGGGCCCTGCCGGTATAAGCTCTGAATTCTATTTTAAAAATTATGATCTGAACTCCCCACATTTACCGACACTGTATGAGCACATTTATACTCAACAGAAATTACCAGAAACGCTAAACGAATCTATAATAACACTTATACCAAAAACTGATACGGACCTTGAAGACCCAGGTTCATATAGAGCCATAGCTCTCTTAAATACTGATCAGAAAATATTAACTAAAACCCTAGCACAAAAATTAAGCACAGTGATTAATACATTAATACACCCTGACCAAACAGGATTTATCCCAAAATGTTACTCATCTTATAACCTGAGACGATTATTCAATATTATATACTCAAAAATAATTACTAATGCAGATTTTGCAATTATTTTGTTAGATGCTGAGAAAGCATTTGATCAGGTGGTATGGCCCTATTTATTTTCATTGAAGGAAAATTTTCAATTGGGCGAGAAGTTTAGTACATGGGTAAAACTTTTATATACTAATCCAACAACTAGAATATTAACAAACCAAATGTTATCAACTAAATTTAACTTATCTAGAGGTTGTAGACAAGGATGCCCATAATCCCCGTTGTTATTCGCACTCGCAATTGAGCCACTAGCAGAAATTGTTAACCATATAACCATATAACCATATAACAATTACAGCACGGAGACAGGCCCTCTCGGCCCTTCCAGCACGTGCCGACCATTTGTTTTCCCCTAGTCCCATCTACCTGCACTCAGACCATACCCCTCCATTCCCTTCACATCCATATACCTATCCACTTTACTTTTAAATGTTAAAATCGATCCTGCCTCCACCACCTCTGCCGGAAGCTCATTCCACACAGCCACCACCCTCTGAGTAAAGAAGTTCCCCCTCACGTTACCCCGAAACTTCTGTCCCTTAATTCTCATGTCATGCCCTCTTGTTTGAATCTTCCCTACCCTCAATGGGAAAAGCTTATCCACGTCAACTCTGTCTATCCCTTTCATCATTTTTAAAGACCTCAATCAAGTCCCCCCTTAACCTTCTGCACTCCAAAGAATAAAGACCTAACTTGTTCAACCTTTCTCTGTAACATAGTTGCTGGAACCCTGGCAACATTCTAGTAAATCTCCTCTGTACTCTCTCTATTTTGTTGACATCCTTCCTATAACTAGGCGACCAAAATTGTACACCATACTCCAGAATTGGTCTTACCAATGCCTTGTACAATTTTAACATTACTTCCCTACTCCTATATTCAATGCTCTGATTTATAAAGGCCAGCACACCAAAGGCTTTCTTTAACACCCTATCTACATGCGATTCCACCTTCAGGGAACTATGCACAGTTATTCCTAGATCCCTCTGTTCCACAGCATTCCTCAATTCCCTACCATTTACCATGTACGTCCTATTTTGATTTGTCCTGCCAAGATGTAGCACTTCACACTTATCAGCATTAAACTCCATCTGCCATCTTTCAGCCCACTTTTCCAAATGGCCCAAATCTCTCTGTAGACTTTGAGAATCTACTTCATAATCCACAATACCACCTATCTTAGTATCATCTGCATACTTACTTATCCAATTTTCCACCCCATCATCCAGATCATTGATGTACATGACAAACAACAGTGGACCCAACACAGATCCCTGTTAGGGCCCATCCAGAAATACACGGGTATAATACTAAAGACACTGAGAATAAAATCGTTTTATATGCAGACGATGTATTAATCTACATTACAAAACCTGAAATTAGTATTCCAAACCTATTAAATTTAATAACCTACATTTTGTGTTATTTGGTTTGTTCTCAGGATACAGAATTAAATGGAATAAAAGCGAAATCATGCCAATAATGTAAATCAATCTACATATATTACAACAATCCCCCTTTAAAATAGTTAATGAAAAATTTAAATATCTAGGAATTTATGTAACTAAGACATATACTTTTTTATTTAAATTAAACTTTCCTCCTCTACTGAATAAATTGCATAAGAATATTCAATATTGGAAAACACCACCTATCTCAATGTTTGGTAGAATTAATGCCATTAAAATGATTTTTCTTCCGCAATTATTGTACCTCTTTCAATCAATCCTGGTATATCTTCCAAAAAATTGTTTTTAAAAGGCGGATTTCATAGTCACAAATTTTATCTGGGATTATAAGAATCACAGAATAAACAAAAAACATTTATGTAAATCAAAAACAAATGGAGGTTTAGCTTTACCGAATTTCATGTTTTATTTCTGGGCAGTTAACATTAAAAATATGAACTTCTGGTTGGAAGAAATGGACCAGCAACCAGACTGGTTAAAAATGGAAAAGGAAGACTGCTTACCCTTTGAAATTGGTTCGATTCTGTTTGCTACCACTAAATTGAACAAAAAAACCTAGTGAAAACCCTATAATATATAGCGGTATACGAATTTGGAAACAATTAAAAAATATTTTAAAATTGGATAACCTATCATTTTTTCTTCCCATTGTAAACAACCCTGCATTTAAACCTTCAATGTTAGATAAAGGTTTTTTACAATGGAAAAATCACGGAATTAAAAAGATGGGTCATCTCTATAGGAAAGGTACATTCCTTTCATTTCAGGAGTTACAACAAACTTACGGACTCCGTTCAAATGACTATTTCAGATATTTACAACTTAGAGATTATGCTAAATCAAATACACAGGATTACAGAACTAGAGCCAGAAACTCTTGATTATTGTTTGAATAAACATCCTAATACGGAAAAATGAATATCTCATATCTACAATATCCTATTAGACAGTGAGGCACCACCGACGGAAATATATAGGCAAACATGGGAAAATGAACTAGGCCAACCAATAATGAAAGATATTTGGGACGAAAGCTTACAATATATACATCAATGCTCTTTCAATGCCAGACACTCTTTAATACAATTCAAAGTATTACATAGGTTACGTTACTCAAAAACAAAATTAAATAGAATCTTTCCACATATATCTTCTAGTTGTGAAAAATATCAGTATTTAGAGGCTAACTTAACTCACACATTTGTAAACTGTATAAAAATTAAAAACTTTTGGTCGGAAATTTTAAAGATTATTTCGGAAGTTGTCAACACCCAATTGGATCCCGACTCAAAACGAATAATATTAGGAATATCAGTGCAAAGTCTAACACTTACTACAAGCCAAAGAAACTTTATCAACTATATAATAATTGGGAAAACATTAATATTAAAATTTTGGTAAGGTCCTACAACCCCCACAATTAAAATGTGGATTATGGAAATGTCGGAGACCCTACATTTGGAAACAATCAGACTTGTCTTAATGGACAAACAAGAACTTTTAATCAGAATATGATCTCCATTTATTAACTATTTGAAGGGGCAAACTGGTTCGGCATGTGAACCTGACTGAAGCTCGAATCAAGGATTAGATGAAAAGTTATACTTTATAATTTACGAACCTATCTTCAATGTTGTACTATCGGTAAATTATTCCATTCTTCTTTATCATGCTTTTTTTTCTCTTTCTTTATTATTTTCTATCTATATAAAAAAATATATATAAAAACAGTGTCATTAAATATTTGATAATATTGATAATACTAGCAATGTATGACTGTTATTCATGAAATGTTCTTATTATGTACTTGCTTCTAATAAAAAAATATTAAAAAAAATATATATATATATATATACAATTTAGACGGCTTATTGCCAAAAAAAATAGGCATTTTAATCATCTTGCTTCTGGAGCGCGATCGATTGGAATGTTGCATTTGCGGTGAATTTGAACCGCACATCGGCAGGAAAAACACTGCCGGTTTGTATAGGGCCCAAATAACATTTTCGCCTGTAGAGGATTGATTAAAGTCATCCCAAGAATCAAGTTTATATGTAAAATAAACAATTTACATTTTGTTTTGTCCCGTACGTGAGATTCGTCACGTTGTAGGCGTTAACGGCGTTAGAAGTCGCTTTTTATTTTAATATAATCATTAAATTGTCTTGCGATTTAAAAGAAAAATCGGGAATGGAAGTCGGAACAATTTTCCTGCAGCAGCTTAGCAGCCTGAGGAAATCGGCCTTGGACTGGCGGCAGAAAACTAGATTTTAATCCCGCCCCTCCTTCAAAGGTGCCAAAGTCGCGCACACGGCCACTGGCAGAACTGCAGCGCCGCTGAAGGTAAGTATTGTAACATCGCTATTCAGAGGTAACATTACGTCCAGCGAGGCTATATGGGTGGAGCTGAGGAACATGAATAGGATGATCACCTTGTTGGGGGTGTACGACAGACCTCCAAATAGTCAACAGGAATTAGAACAGATATGCTGGGAGATTGCAGGGGAAAAGCTGTTGTAGATGGGGATGTCGATGTTCGCAATATTGACTGGGAATGTCATAGTGTGAATGTTTGCTGTAGGTGGTGATCACAATATTGACTGGGATAGTCATAGTGTGAATGTTTTAGATGGGGTGAAAATTGTCGAATGTGTTCAGGAGAGCTTTCTCCAGCAGAGCCTCACATGTGAGAGGCTGGTCACGGTGGCACAGCGGTAGAGTTGCTGCCTGACAATGGGTGCCATGGCCGTCCGAAGGGGGGGTGCGTTGGGTGCGACTGCACCCCCTTTTTTTCCCCAGAATAAGAAAAAAAATTAAAAATCGGAGCTCAATCAGCGTTTCCACTTTGTTGGAAATCGCCCGAAATTCTGGTTCCAGCCCGCTGGATGATTTGGGGGAAAAATGCGACCATCCGTGCCTGTGCAGTTGGGGAAGCGACGCAAAATGACACCATCTCGCCACGCATGCGCAGTGGGCCCGGGCGGGATCAGACTGCCATTTGTACTCCACACATTCAGTTCGATGCCTCACGTCTACTCCAGGTAAGTAGTGGAATATCGCATTGCAGGAGGGGGAGTCTGTGAGGGGGTCTAATCTGGCCCGCCAGATGGTTTAGAAACCCATTTCTGCGGGCCCGGAGGTGGGGGAGACCGTCCTCCCATCAGCGGACGGGAGTGGCTCAATCTGAACCCAGTGGCTCTAACCCCAACACCAGACGCCGCTGCAGCGGGGCCCGCTCCCCTCGCCTCCTCCCGCCGCCGGGGCCCAAGCAATCTTCTGCCCACGTTGGGCCCACTGGACCCCCACCAACCCCGCGGACCCCTGCTGGGCCCACGACAACCCCGCTGACCCTGCTGACCCCCACTGGGCCCACGACAACCCCGCTGACCCTTGTTGGGCCCGCACCACCCCAGCTGGACCCCCGCTGACCCCACTGGGCCCACGACAACCCCGCTGACCCCCGCTGGGCCCACGCCACCCTGCCCGGCCTGCGCCACCTTCACCTTCGCCCTCCCCCACCAGAAAGAGAGGAGGGATGTGAGATGGGGGAGGGGGAGAGAGAGGGGAAGAGAGGGAAAGGGGGATTATCTTTAGTGAGGTTGCAAAATTAATGTAGGTTTTAGAGCTATTATATTTTCTCCTCCATATGAATAATTTTAAACAATATCAAATAATATCAAGCAATTGGAACTGCTGTATTTTCCTTGATAAGTAGTGGAAGTAGTGGCCGAGGATTTTAACCACACCAGCCTTAAGACTGTGCTCCCAAAATTCAAGCAATATGTGGATGTTGAGACCAGGGGAGAGAACACCTTGGACTTACACCAGCCCCAGAGGCTTACAAGGCAGCCCCCCGCCCTCACATGGGCCACTCTGACCACATTTCAGTGTTCTTAACACCAGCCTACAGACCACTGCAAAAACGGGTCAGAGCGGAGAGAAAACACACCAGGATCTGGCCAGAGGGAGCAGCCTCAGCACTGCAGGATTGCTTCCTGCACACTGACAGGGATGTGTTCAGGACAGCAGCGTCCTATGATGGCCTCATCAACATCGAGGAGTACGCCGAGGCTGTAATCAGCTACATTGCTAAATGCAGCGAGGGTGTCACTGTCATTAAAACCTTCACTGCACGTGGAAATGAAAAGCCATGGATGACAGCAGAGGTGCGCTCGCTGCTGAGGGCCCGTGATGCAGCCTACAGAGCCGGAGACACAGCTGCTCTTCGATCTACCAGGAATGCACTGGAAAAAGGGATCAAGGCAGCGAAACGTGCCTTTGCAGAGAAAATCCAGGGACACCTCTGTGACACAGGAGACACCAGGAGGATGTGGAAGGGAATCCAAACACTGACGAGGTGCAAGGCAAGGCAGCAGGCAACTGACACCGATACTTCTCTTCCAGATAAATTGAACAATTTATTTGCATGTTTTGATGCAGCTAACACCACACATAGAAACATAGAAACATAGAAATTAGGTGCAGGAGTAGGCCATTCAGCCCTTCGAGCCTGCACCGCCAATCAATATGATCATGGCTGATCATCCAACTCAGTATCCCGTACCTGCCTTCTCTCCATACCCTCTGATCCCCTTAGCCACAAGGGCCACATCCAACTCACTCTTAAATATAGCCAATGAACTGGCCTCAACTACCCTCTGTGGCAGAGAGTTCCAGAGACTCACCACTCTCTGTGTGAAAAAAGTCTTTCTCATCTCGGTCTTAAAGGATTATCCCTTATCCTTAAGCTGAGAGGGGAGCTTAAGAACACCCAAGGGGAGAGCCTGCCCCTGCTCACCATCTGACCAGCCAGTCCTGATCATAGACTCAATGGACACGCGGAGGATCCTATCCAAGGTCAACCCGTGGAAAGGAGCCGGAGCAGACAACATCCCAGGACGTGTGCTCAAGGAATGTTCGGATGAGTTAGCAGATGTGCTAACAGACATCGTCAACATCTCCCTTATAATAACCATATAACCATATAACAATTACAGCACGGAAACAGGCCCTCTCGGCCCTTCCAGTCCGTGCCGACCATTTGTTTTCCCCTAGTCCCATCTACCTGCACTCAGACCATACCCCTCCATTCCCTTCACATCCATATACCTATCCACTTTACTCTTAAATGTTAAAATCGATCCTGCCTCCACCACTTCTGCTGGAAGCTGATTCCACACAGCCACCACCCTCTGAGTAAAGAAGTTCCCCCTCACGTTACCCCGAAACCTCTGTCCCTTAATTCTCATGTCATGCCCTCTTGTTTGAAACTTCCCTACCCTCAATGGGAAAAACGTAACCACGTCAACTCTGTCTATCCCTTTCATCGTTTTAAAGACCTCAATCAAGTCCCCCCTTAACCTTCTGCGCTCCAAAGAATAAAGACCTAACTTGTTCAACCTTTCTCTGTAACATAGTTGCTGGAACCCTGGCAACATTCTAGTAAATCTCCTCTGTACTCTCTCTATTTTGTTGACATCCTTCCTATAACTAGGCGACCAAAATTGTACACCATACTCCAGAATTGGTCTTACCAATGCCTTGTACAATTTTAACATTACTTCCCTACTCCTATAATCAATGCTCTGATTTATAAAGGCCAGCACACCAAAGGCTTTCTTTACCACCCTATCTACATGCGATTCCACCTTCAGGGAACTATGCACAGTTATTCCTAGATCCCTCTGTTCCACAGCATTCCTCAATTCCCTACCATTTACCATGTAAATGGTAGGGAAGCAATCCCTTAGTCAAGCAATTGTCCCCACATGCTTCAAAACTTCCACAATAATCCCAATAGCAAAGAAATCAGTTGTGGCCTGCCTAAATGATTACCGCTCTGACCCCCATAGTAATGAAGTGCTTTGAACGCCTGGTTAAACCTCACATTACTGCCAGCCTCCCCTCATCGTTAGACCCCCTCCAGTTCGCCTATCGCCCCAACCTTTCTACAGAAGATGCCATCTCTACTATGCTGCACACAGTACTCACTCATCTGGAAAACAAAAACACCTACGCCAAAATCCTGTACATTGACTTCAGCTTTTAATACCATCATCCCACAGAGACTTGTGGAGAAACTAACCCTGCTAGGGCTCAACATCACCCTGTGTCACTGGATTCTGGACTTTCTGACAGAGAGACCGCAGTCAGTCCGTGTTGGCAAGAACACCTCAGGCTTGATCACGCTGAGCACCGGCTCCCCTCAAGGTTGTGTGCTCAGCCCGCTGCTGTTCACACTGCTCACACATGACTGTGCTGCCAGATTCAGGGACAACAGGATTATTAAATTCACAGATGACACCACAGTGTGGGACTCATCAGTCGAGAGGATGAAACAATGTACAGGGAGGAAGTGAAACAACTAGTGGACTGGTGTGGCAACAACAACTTAGAATTAAACGTCGACAAAACCAAGGAGATGATTGTCGACTTCAGGAAGTCGCAGCCTAGACACACACCCCTCAACATCAGTGGCACCACGGTGGAGAGAGTGGAGAACATAATGTTCCTCGGAGTGCAAATCACAGGTCATCTCACCTGGTAAGGAACAACACTGGGATTGTCAAACGAGCCCATCAGCGACTGCACTAACTGAGGAAACTCAAACAGGCCTCACTCCCCACCAACATCCTCAGGACTTTTTACAGGGGCACGGTGGAGCCTGTACTCACGTACTGCATTAACATGTGGTACTCCAACTGCAACTGCTCAGACAGAAAGGCTCTGCAGAGGGTAGTGAGGGGAGCAGCGAAGATCATTGGCGTTTCCCTACCCTCTGTACAAGAACTGTTCCAGAGCCGCTGCCTGAAAAAAGCACTGAGCATAGCAGAGAACAGACTGCACCCCCTCCACACACATCTAGATCTTCTGCCATCAGGCAAGAGATACCGTAGCATCAAAGCCCGGACAACCAGAATTTTAAACAGCTTCTTTCCACAGGCTGTGAGGCTGCTAAACAGTCACTCCACCTGATTCTGCTGCTTTTTTGCACTGACAATTTAATAACAAACTCTGGCACTGGCCACTTAAATCAGCTGCCCTGAACAATATATGACTGTTTTTTACTTGTATTTTAATGTTGCTGGGTTATTTTACCTGCACTCTTAACTATTGTATTGTTTTTATCAGGGACTGGATTGTTATTTTATTGTTTTTATTTATGTGTGACATGTTTAAGCTTTATGTGCGTTGCTCTGGTATTTCCTGGGAAACGTCTTCTCTTTTTGCACTGTACAACTGTTGCTTTGCAAGATGACAATAAAGGTTGATCGATTGATTGATTGATTGATTGATAACAATACTGAAAAAACATGAATTCCGTAGTTTGTGACATAAATATACATTTTAATGGGATCATTATATACAGATGTAACATTTCCATTTCTTCTTCAGTTTGGAAGGGCATGCAAGAAATCACCAGCTATTAGAGGAAAGCCCCCCCGCTCTTTGGACAATCGTCAGCTGAGCAACGACCTGAATGAGTTTTACTGCAGGTTTGAAAATCAGAAACGTAACCCTGCTAACCCCTCCCCCAACAAACACAGCCAGACCCCAGTCTGCAAAGAATAGACCCTGCACCCTCTCCTTCCCATTCACCACTTCACACCTACTTAAGGCAAGGGTCCAATATGAAAAGAGTGGACCCTTTCCCACCCCAACCAACACTTCACACCCACTCACAGCCTGACCTCTGTCTGCAAAGACTGGACCCTTCTACACCCACCCCATTCCAATCACCACTTCACACCCAATTACTCATTTTTACCCAATACCTGCAAAGATGTACTGTCCCTGCCTGCTTCAAAGTCTCCACTATTGTCCCTGTACCAAAAAGGCAAGGATTACTTGTCTTAACGACAACAGGCTTGTTGCACTGACATCTGTAGACATGAAAACCCTTGAAAGGCTTGTGCTGGCCAAGCTGAAAACTATCACAATCCCCCTGCTGGACCCTCTGCATTTTGAATATTGGGCCAATAGATCTGTGGATGATGCAGTCAACCTGGGTCTGCACTTCATCCTCCAGCACCTAGACCGCCAGGGGACCTATGCGAAGATCCAGTTTGTTGATTTTAGCTCTGCATTGAACACCATTGTGCCAGAGCTACTACACTCCAAACTTTCTGAGTTGACTGTGCCTGAACCCCTCTGTCAGTGGATCACCAGCTTTCTGACAGACAGGAAGGAGCATGTGAGGCAGGAAAGCATATCTCGGACCCGCAAACCCTCAGCATTGGAGCACCGTAAGGCTGCGTACTCTCCCCTCTCCTCTACTCTCGCCACACCATTGACTGCACCTCCACAGACACCTCTGTCATGCTTCTCAAGTTTGTGGACGACACAACCCTGATTGGACTGATCCAGGATGGAGATCTCTGTACTCTTTTCAGTTTGACATCTTTCCTATAACATGGTGCCCAGAACTGAACACAATACACTAAATGCGGTCTCACCAATTGCTTATATAACTGCAACATAACTGCCCAACTTCTATACTCAATACTCTGACTGATGAAGGCCAATGTGCCAAAAGTCTTTTTGACCACCTTATCTACCTCCGACTTCACCTTCATGGAACGATACAACCATCAACCATTCCTCTGCCCACCTGGCTAATTGATCCAGATCCTGCTGCAATCTTTCAAAACCATCTTCACTATCTGCAAATCCACTCACTTTTGTATCATCAGCAAACTTGCTAATCTTGCCCTGTTCTGTGACGTTTCACATAGTGCTGGAGTAACCAGGCGGGTCAGGCTGAGCATAGAAGTTGGGAAGTCATGTTGCAGTTGCATAAGAAGTTGGTGAGGCTGCATTCAGAGTATTGTATTCAGTTCTGGGCACCATGTTATAGGAAAGATGTCATCAAACTGAAAAGGGTACAGTAAAGATTTACGAGGATGTTGCCAGGACTAGAGGGCCAGAGCTATAGGGAGAGGTTGAGTAGGCTGGGACTCTATTTTACTTCGGAGTCACGTGAGTCTCTCACGTGAGCTGCATCGAGACTGACTGCGGACTGCGGGACGCGGGCAATCAGCGGTGGCAGGAACACACCAGAGTCGGGCAAGCCCGTTGACCCAGGAGGGTCCGGGCTCACAGACTCGCCGTTCGCAGGTAACGACGGCAGAGCGGCAGCCCGACACAACACCGCAGCCCACAGGAACACCGCGGACTGATGGTAACGCTACCCGGAAGTCGGGCAAGCCCGATGACCCAGGAGGATCCGGGCTTGGAGACTGCCATTCGCGGGTAGCGAAGGCAGAGCAGGAGCTCCGACTTAACGCCGCAGGCCACGGGAATACCACGGATTGACGGCAACGCTACCCGGTAGAGGTAGCGAAGACAGAGCCGGAGCCCCGACTCAAAATGTAGGCGGGATAGTTGCCGTTAGCAGCAGTCTACATTCCCGCATGAGAGTCTGGTCACCATGGGAGCTGGGGGGGTCGGGGGTGCGCTCCTCCACCGGCAGCTTCAAAAAGGCCCTCAGGTAATACTAACCTTGAAACTAAGTGTTTCTGTAGTAGACTCTGAATGAAGGCATCGAAGCATGCCTCCAAGGATCGATTTTAACATTTAAGAGTAAAGTGGATAGGTATATGGACGTGAAGGGAATGGAGGGGTATGGTCTGAGTGCAGGTAGATGGGACTAGGGGAAAACAAATGGTCGGTACGGACTGGAAGGGCCGAGAGGGCCTGTTTCCGTGCTGTAATTGTTATATGGTTATATGGTTATATTTAATTCCAACCCACCCCGACCACGATATAATATTACCTGGGAACTCACCTTCAAAGTGGTGATGTTAATGGCACTGACCACAGCACAACGGGTCCAGACTCTACAGAAACTAAAACTGGTTAGAATGGTCTCGGCCCCCAATTAAGTGACTTTCTTTATAGATGAGTTGCTTAAACAACGCAGACCTGGGACTACAGGACTGAAAATGGAATTCCTAGCATATCTCGTTGATGTAAGGCTCTGTATAGCCACCTATATCCGACATTATATTAATGTCACACACACCATCAGGAATATGGAGATGGGTCTGTTTATCAGCCATGAAAACCCACATCACAGGGTGATGGTGCAGACTATCTCCATGTGGCTCAGGGTGGTATTCAGTGCAGCAGGTAAGACACTAACATTTTAAAATCTCATTATACCAGGGCTGCATCCACATTAGCGGCGAGGACCATGGAGGCACCCATGGATCATGTCCTCGCAACAGCGGGCTGGGCCAGTGAAACTACATTTCAGCATTTTTATAACAAACCTGTGGCCGCGCCCGCAACGTTCATGGAGTAAGTTTTAAGTGCTGTTCCCTAAACGTTTGTCCCCGCGTTCAGGGGCTTATTGTTTGCATTAACAAATATGTTATTATTTTTCAGCTTGTTCATGTCCGAAATACGTTAACATACTTCCTCCATCAGTAATTATGGCAGTGTGTGAGCATGGATGTGGTCCAGGGCATGGAATCACAGAGCTTTGAAATCTTCACGGTCACTTACGTGACTTCGAACTAAAATAGTAAGATTAAATGAGAACTAAGGGAGCAGCTGCACCAGAGGGACCTACTCCAGCAGGAGCATGCGTCCCGTGGATCATTCAGGTCCACGACAGGCCCCTTTCCAGGGCTGTCCAACATTTCTCCATCCTCGGAAGGGAGGGCCAGAAGTCAGGGATTGCCTGACCTGGAAGAGGGGTTGACTGAAGACCCTAAGTTGCATGGGATGGAAGAAGAAGAACTTCTGGGGATGGTATCAAAATTCGCACATCCATCCCAGAAAGGGCAACCTCTTCAAGCACGGCCAGCAGCCAGTATCAATTACCTGACCACACACCAGCTTCAGGAACAGGTAATTACGGAGACCACAGGCAAGTACCTGGCCCTGGAAAATTGTGTGTCGTTGAATGTACCAACTGTCAACACACCCTGGGATAAGGGCACAGGAACTGAAAATCCTCAAATTACTGACTTCCGGGATTACTGCGTTTGCCAGGTCATTCGATGGTGTGGACATGACGGAAGGGGAGCAGGATGCGTTAGCCCTGCTCTGTAACACGCAATATGAACTTGATTCAGAAAAAGCTCTATCTGGCCCACGCTCAACCCCAAATTTGCGGGGTTGTGTAAAACTAGCGCTACGCCGTCACCAAGCTTGTTGTTTTTGCGATGACCTCCCCAAACAGGTCAAAGACCTAGACGAGGAAGCAAAGGTGGTCAGCATGATAAAACCACCTTCCTCCAGCAGGCTACCATATCGACGGCAGCATCCATGTGCAACACCCAACAGGCCCCAGTTTCACCCTGATAGGGTGACGGGTGCAAACCCAAAGGTCGCGCCTCACCCACAGAGGTCATTTTTAGGCCAAGGCCCAGAGCGACCCGCTTGGAAAATGCGTCAACCCCACACCACGGCGCCACAACATCCCAAGAACCAAGTACGGAAGGCCAAGTCCCATCGGTAATCATGGAGGTAAGGGGTCTGGTTCCCTTGGGAATTCTGCGTGTCTAACCTCACAAGTGGGAGGTAGGTTGTGTCTGTCTGGGGGTGCATGGAGTTCCATAACTTCTGACTCTTTTATGTTGCACAGTATTCGAAGTTATGAAATTTAATTTATAAACAAACAACTTCCCCCAGTTCAACATGTACCTCAAAGTCTAAAGTGAAAAGAGTCAAAAGAGTTTATTGTCATGTGTCCCTGACAGGACTATGAAATTCTTTCTTTGCATAGCACAACAGAACACAGTAGGCATTGACTACAATTATATACTTAAATACACACATTAATTAATAAATGAATAAAGTGCAAATAACAGATGGAGGGGTAGTAATGTTCAGAATTTTGTCCGAGCCAGGTTTAATAGCCTGATGGCTGTGGGGAAGTAGCTATTCCTGAACCAGGTCATTGCAGTTCTCAGGCTCCTGTACCTTCTACCCGAAGGTAGCAGGGAGATGAGTGTGTGGCCAGGGTGGTGTGGGTCCTTGATGATGCTGCCAGCCTTTTTGCAACCAGTCAGCAAGCTCTCTACTGTGCACCTGTAGAAGTTAGAGAGAGTCCTCCTTGACAGACCGACTCTCCGTAATCTTCTCAGGAAGTAGAGGCGCTGATGAGCTTTCTTAATAATTGCATTTGTATTCTCGGACCAGGAAAGATCTTCACAGATGTGCACGCTCAGGAATTTGAAGCTCTTGCCCCTTTCAACCATCGACCCATTGATATAAACAGGACTGTGGGTCCCCATCCTACTCCTTCCAAAGTCCACAATCAGTTCTTTGGTTTTGCTGGTGTTGAGGGCCATGTTATTGTGCTGGCACCATATGGACAGTCGCTCGATCTTTCTTCTGTACTCCGACTCATCCCCATCAGTAATGCGTCCCACAACAGTGGTGTCGTCAGCGAACATGATGATGGAGTTCGGATTTTAGATACCTAGCCGGAAGTTTGTACTTTCTCAAAAAGAGAAAGTGGAAGGACATGCAGAACTATTCAGACTATATACAAAGGGGGTAATAGAAAAAACTGTACATCAACCTCTTGAGTTTGTATCCAATGTCTTTACCAAAACCACTTAAATACCAATGGACTTTCAAAGCAATTTTCCTGTGAATACACGTTAGTACATTTATTGGCCCATATTATATTTTTCTTCTTCATAAATGCTGATTGATGTTGAAATAGATTTTCCACAACAACGCACACGTAAAATGTGCTCTCACACACACACACACACACACACACACACACACACACACACACACACACACACACCACACAACCATGAACCAATACGAAAACAATGTTAGGATTTAAGCAAACTTATACTTAATGATAAACATCTACATAGTTACAAGCAATCGGAAGGGCCATTCAGATCATTTAACCAGTAGTTTTCCACCCGTTCCTAAAAACTAAGTGTAACCGTAGATCATTCATGCTCCATATTTTACAGTAGAAAAATAATGGTGAATTTTACTTCGGAGTCACGTGAGTGACTTCGTGAAGACCCCGCCAGCACGCATGCGCAGCATATAATCGCGCGCACTCGCACCGGCAGGCTGGGGGGGGGAGTGCGCTCTTTCATCCGGCTCCTTCACAAGACCGGCAGGTAAGTATTACCTTTTTTCTTCACAGCATGGACAAGGGCCGGAGGACGACGCTGTCGAGGAGCTGAGCTGCGGCCAGCCAACGGCCCTTGTCCCCGGAGCTGCAAGGAACGCCGGCAGCTTTAGCGCACGGTGGGGGCAGGAATGCGGAAGTCGGGCGCTCCCCCTACTTTAGGGGCCGACTCACCCGAATGGGTTACCGCTCCGGAGCTGGATGCAATGGGTCCAGACTCCGAGCCCCCATCCCCCAAGAGAAGAAGGGGGGATACAGGTACGTGGCAAGGGGTCTTGTTCTTCACAGGCAACCTCTCCCCGAGCTCCAGAAGACCCGAGGGGGCTGGGCCGGGGGACAGCCGCACGACAGGGGAGCCCTGCAAAGTGCATTAACGTACCACAGCCAGGGAGATCTGCCATAGTGCAGTCTGGCAACATCACTGCTGCGTCGTGTAGGCCTGCTGGAGCAGATACCGCCGACAACACACACCGTCAGGCTGCGGTCAAGGGCGGAGGTGGCAGCAGGAAGCGGTCGGTCAGCTCAGCGCTGCGAGCGGCCGACCATGCGCCTCCACGTCAAAAGATGGGCATGTGTGGATGTAAGCCTGCACGGACTCCGGGGAGCCAGGTTCCGGGGGCCGGCGCCGATTCAACTCACCTGCCTTCATATCAGACAGGTGGGCCGCCACAGTCTGGGAGAAGACAGACTAGCGGAGAGTCCGTGCGGGAGTCGTATGATCCTACTTGGGCTGTAGGTCACGACAACCTGCCATTGGACCCTAGACAGCACCCTAAGGGGGTGTGGTCCGATGGTGGAAGCCCCAGTGAATTCGCAGGGCCTGGGGAAGTCGGCTTGTCCGCTGCGTATAGCAGGGACGGTCGCATTGAGCGGTTGGAGCTCTTAGTGGTGCAATGCCTCCAGCGGGACCGGGAACGAGAAGAGCGGGACTCGCGGGCATCCACTAGCCGTGCAAGGACACCACTCAGCACCTCATCGTCTCCAGCCAGAAGCATTAATGATTGCCCAGCTGCTGTGTTTGAAGACGACCAGGGACAGCCAGTGACCGCTGAGCCAGAGCATGAGGAGGATGCTGGATGTGGTGAGTGAAGTTTGCCGTTTCCACCCAGACAGGTGAACCCCTGCACCACGAATTGGCGGGCACCATTGATTGCCTAATTACGCACCAACTCCGGAGTCAGGTTCTCAATAATACCTTGGAGAAAGGTTCTCCACGGGCATAACGGCGTTTGCTAGGACCCTGGTCGGGGATAATGTGTCCAGTAAACAGCAAGATGCACTGGCACTCCTATGCAACGCCCAGTATGAGATAAACTGCCTGCGTAAGAGCTCCATGTAGCCCACACTCAACCCCAAATTTGCGGGGTTGTGCCGACCATTACCGCTCCACTGCCGCATCAGTTGTTTGGAGACCTGTCCAAACAGGTGAAGGGACTGGACAAAGGAGGCCAAAACTTTCTGCGGACGGCCCGTTCTGCAAGGCCGTTGCTCTGTGGGTACTCTGGGCTGCTGGTGAAATGCACGAAGTTCCACTTGTCGGCAAAACTTTTGAATTCTCGGCTTGTAAACTGCCTGCCGTTGTCAGTCTGCAGCCTGACAGGGGTCCCAAAAGTGGAGAAGTGTTTCCGCAGCTTGCGGATCACCATCTCCGACGTGAGGGATGTCAGCAAATCCACTTCGAACCAGTTGGAGTACGAGTCGACCAGGACAAGGTAGTGGTTACCACGCCACTCGAATATGTCGGCAGCCAGCGAGGACCAGGCCAAGGCAGGGGCGGGCTGTTGCAGCAGGGGCTGTCGCTGCTGGTGTGGTGCAAGACTGTTGCACGTGGAGCAGGCAGAAACTCGGTCTCGGATATATTTGGCCATTCCAGGCCAATAGAATTGGCACTGAGCGTGGGCGAGTGTTGCATCGACCCCAGGGTGTCCGCTATGGGGTGCACAAAAGTAAAAGTCAAACAGGGAGGACGGACTACAACTTTATGTCCCTTGACGATAACGCCATCCTGGAGCACCAGTTCGTCGCGGACCAGGAAGAAAGGCTGTGTTTCAGACGGCGCGGCGGAGCGCTTTGTTGGCCACCCTGCTTTAATCACCGAGGCAAGCTGCTGCAAAACCGGATCGGCAGCGGTGTGCTTGGCCAAACCCTGTAGCTGCTTGGTGGGAATAAAGTTAACGCCCAGTACGAGCAAGTCCTCTGTTTCGTAGGGGTGGCGAGCGCAGGAGGTCCACGGGGCGCGTGATAGGGTGTCCGCAATATGCATCTCGGTGCCCTTCTTGTAGATTATATCAAAGTCGAAACGCTGGAGCTGCAGCATCATACGCTGCAGCCTGGCAGGGGCAGCGTGAATCGGCTTGTTCAGGATTGTCACCAGTGGCTGGTGGTCGGTTTCGACCGTAAATCTGCTGCCGAACAGGAAGTCTCTGAACTTGGAGCAGGCGAACACCACCGCGAGCAGCTCGTTCTCGATCTGAGCGTACCGCTGCTCGGTGTCCGTCATGGTGCGGGAGGCATAGGAGACAGGATGTAGCGATCCATCGACAGACTGAAGGCAGGCCGCACCCAGGCCGAACTTGGAAGCGTCACAGGTGACGGTGATGGGGCGACCCACGTCGAAGAACCGCAACGTCGGAGTGCTAATCAGTTTCGACTTGAGGCAGTCAAAGGCCTGCTGGTGATGTGGGAGCCAGACCCAGGCGATATCCTTTTTTGTCAGCTGCCACAGGGGAGCACTCAGCTCACTGAGGTTTGGTACAAACTTTCCAAGGTAGTTCACCATGCCCAAGAATCGTTGCAGTCCTGGCACGTCAGTGGGGGCTGCCATCTCGGAGATGGCAGCTGCCTTCAAGGGGTCAGGTTTTAGTCCGTTAGAGGTGAAAACATGTCCAACATACGTGACCTCTGAGACACGAAACCGGCACTTCTTGGGATTCAGCTTCAGGTTCGCCTGTCGCGCCCGATCCAGGACGCGGCGGAGGTTCAGGTCGTGCTCGGCAATGTCCTTCCCATAAACCAGGATATCATCCACGATGATGGCACATGGCAGGTCCGAGAATATCTGCTCCATCGTTCGCTGGAACACCTCGCTAGCAGAATTGAAGCCGAATGGCATTCGCAGGAACTTGAATCTGCCGAACGGTGTGGCGAAGGTCGTCAGGTCAGAAGACGCTTTGTCCAACGGGATCTGCCAAAACGAGTTCTTAGCGTCTAGGACCGAAAAGATGGTGGCTTGCCCGACCTTTGCCGCCACATCCTCAACAGACCGCATGGGGTAGTGTGGTCGCCTGATGGCAAGGTTTAAGTCCTTCGGGTTGATACACACACGTATTTCGTTCTTGTCTTTCTTAATCGTGGCAACCATGGTGGAGACCCAATCGGTGAGCTCGCTAACTGCTTCTAGCACCCCCTTTTCGACCATCTTGTTGAGCATCGCCTCGACCCTGTCTTTCATGGCGTGAGACACCCTGTGAGGTGCGCGGACCACGGGTTGTATATTTGGGTCAATGGAAATATGGTATGTCAGTGGTAACTTCCCCAGGTCATCGTCGAACAGGTCCTGGTATTCTGCAACCGGGTCAAACGACAGTTGCACTTTGTGGACCGTGCGGTCGAAGGACACCAGGCCAAGATCCTGGCACGCACGGTTGCCCAACAGGGTTACACAGTCAGAGTTCAAAACATAGAAAACCAGGTTTCTTGTGGCCTTTTGCAGCACGCAAGTTAAAGTGGCCCTCCCCGCAGGCCTTAGAATCTCTCCACCATAGGCGTGCAGGGTAGCATCGTCAGCAACCAGAGGCTCATTATTCCTTATCTTGTTGAAAAGATTCATGGACAAAACATTGACCTTCGCACCTGTGTCTAACTTAGCAAGGAAGGTTACATCATTGACAGTCACAGATACGGAGGGATCAGTGCGGTGGGCGGGTGTCTGTAGGAGGGTAAACACATGCGAGTCCTCGGGAGGATTAATTGGATCTGCATCATAGGATTCAGCTAAGTTGGGCTGTGAGTCGTAACGGATATCAGATTGCCTCAGCATGTTTAGACTGGGTCTGGAGGCTTGTGCCTGTCTCCCACGGGAACGGAATAAGCGACAGGAGGCAGAGAAATGATTTAGCTTTTTACAGAAGTTACAGGCCTTACCAAAGGCGGGACACGTCGACAGTCTATGGTGCATGTAGTTACAGTTTGGGCACCTTTTTTGGGGCACTTCACCAGGACCAGGGTTGGCACGCGGCAGAAAAACATTGTTTCCCATCCGAGGCTGTGGGCTCCTAAACCCAGCCAGGTTGACAGATTTATTGCCCGAGTCCCGGTGGTCATCTGGCAAAACAACGACCTCAGACAATCTGCAGGCATGCATGGCTTTTTCCAACGTTAGATCCGGATTCCTCAAAAGCTCACATCGCAGCCTCTGGTCACGCATGCCAGTTACTAAAATGTCCCTAGTGAGCTGGTCTGTCATGTCACCAAAACGGCACCGCTGGGCGAGATGACGCAAATCAGCAATAAAACATTCAACAGGTTCATCCGGCAACTGTTTCCTTGTAAAGAACCGTGCCCTCTCTAGAATGCGGTTCGAGGGCAGGTCACAAATCTCCCTGAACTTATGTAGCAGGCAAGCGGGGTCGTCGGCAGACTCTGCAGGAGTAATCACCTCGTCGTTGTCGCCCAGGACCGCTGGAGCGTAGGTGAAAGTTCTGGCTCTCTTCATGGCATCAGGTCCGACAAGGTTGAGTAGGAGGGAAGCTTTAAGGGAGTCAGGATCAGCGCGGTGTGCGACGTTAACAAAGTGTGTGAAATCAAATTCAAACGTGGCCCAGCGCTCAGAGATGTCAGCATCAAAGACAAGCTGCTCGGGCTTTCTGCAAGAGGACGCCATGGCCAGAGAGATTAAGCACAAAAAACACAAATCAAAAAAAAGAAATAAAACCCGATAGACAGGAGACGCAAGTGTCTTCCAGCTTCGACACCATGTAAATAAACACTTTACAAGCTCTTAAAGTGTGCAACATCTTTTAATGATAGCACAGGGTATTACATACAGCTGCACGATTTGGACCGCTACACTACCGAAATTTACAAAGATAAAAAATCACAGCATTAAAAAACAAATGCTGGCCGCTTTGATCGGCCAATTCAGTTACCACCGGAAGCTAGAAATGAGCTACAATGGTGGGCAGATAATATTAAAGAATGTCATTGACCTATTATAGTGAGCAACCCTGATGTTGTGCTACTAACTGACGCAAGCGCACCAGGCTGGGGAGCAACTGGTACGATGTCCAGTTGTGGTGGCAGATGGAACTCTCATGAGTCTACATTCCTGGAGTCACATGGGATAAACTATATAGAAATGCTGGGGGGCATTTCATGGACTGCGGGCTTACTGTACTAATTCACGGGATTACATGTCCGCTTTCGAATAGATAATGCTACAGTAGTGGCTTACATCAATCATATGGGTAGTATCAGGTCGCTAGTTTGCGATGAATTGGCTAATACAATTTGGCACTGGTGCATTGAAAGAAATATTTCGATTACTGCGACCTATTTGCCTGGGAAGCTTAATTCAGTGGCGGACACCAGGTCACATGTCTTCAATGACAACATTGAGTGGATGTTGAACCCCCAAATTTTGGAGATATTATAGCTCATTTTGGGACACCAGATATTGACCTATTTGCATCCAGGCTGAACCATCGAATACCAACGTATGTGTTGTGGGAACCAGACTTTAGGGCAATAGCAATGGATGCGTTTTTATCCATTGGGGGAAATGGTTTGCTACGCATTTCCCCCATTCTGCCTCACCAGTCGGGTATTGCAGAAAATTAAACTAGACTCTGCAACTGGCATATTGATCATTCCCGACTGGCCTACACAACCATGGTACCCGATGGTTGTAGAAATTTTAAAACAACCATGGATGGCGATTGGGAAACATCCCAAATTGATTACTCACTCCATTACGGGAGGGTCAGTCATCCTTGCCACGGTCATTTAAGCTTGTTGGCCTGCAGGTTCTGAAAGACCACTCATCCGGGCAGGCATCTTGTTAAGAGCCATAGACCTTATCGCCGCATCATGCCGAGAATCAACTCGGAAACAATACCTCACCCAAATCAGGAAGTGGGAGGCATTCTGTGCCCGGACCAACAAGTCTTCCAACTCGGCAACAATACCTGATGTGTTGGAGTTTCTAGCAGGCCTCCATTTCGATGCTGGCCTCAGCTACAGTGCCATCAACAGCGCCAGGAGTGCGCTGTCCTCATACCTGGATATAGGTGTCGGCTCCAACCACCTGGTGTCTAAACTAATGAGGGTAGTGTTCAACACCAACCCTCCATGACCCAGATATACAGTAACGTGGGATGTGGGGATCGTGCTGACCCTACTGAGGAGCTGGGCTCCAATAGATGAGCTACCATTGAAACAGCTCACCCTCAAGGTGGTGATGCTTATGGCACTGACTACAGCCCAACGAGCCCAGATGTTACAGAAACTGCGACTGGACAGCATGGTGGCCACCCCTGGTCAAATAAATTTCTTTGTCAAAGAGTTATTAAAACAGCACAGGCCAGGGGCGCATGGGCTGCAGTTGGAATTTCGGGCGTACCCTGTAGATGCCACTCTCTGCATAGTCACCCATCTCCCCCACTACATCCGAGTTACTGGAGTTATCAGGATGAAGGAACAGGGGCTCCTCATCAGTCATAAACCTCCGCATCATCGGGTGACTACACAGACGATCGCCAGGTGGCTCAGGGTGGTGCTGGATGCAGCAGGAGTTGCTACTAACATTTTTAAGTCTCATTCCACCAGGGCTGCAGCGAGAGCCATGGAGGTGCTCATGGACCACATTCTCGCCACCGCGGGCTGGGCCAGTGGGGAAAACCTTTCAACGGTTCTATAACAAGCCTCTGGCCGCCCCTGCGACATTCGCAGAAGCTATCCTGGGTACCGCTCAGTAAATGTCTGGCCCCGATTTAGGGGTTTGTTGTTTATTTGATTAATAAATTGTGTTGATTTTTCAGCCGGTTTCGACTGAACTCCATTAACAGCCTTCCTCCATCAGACTGGCGGCAGTGTGATAAGCATGGACGTTGTCCAGGGCGTGAAATCACAGAGCTTTGAAATCTTCACGAAGTCACTCACGTGACTCCGAAGTAAAATAGTAAGATTAAACGAGAACTTACCAAGTTTGAAGGTTGATCTGTATTTTACGAGGAGTCGCGGTGAGGGATTTCGTGCCCACCGCTCCCACCCTCTATCATAAGGTCAACCAGGTAGTTCTACGGTTTTCATCTTACTATTTTCAGTCATGGTTGGTTCTGTGATTCCACACCGCTGCTTTGAAGGATGCTGCGCATGCGTGCTGGCGGGATCTTCACGAAATCCCTCACCGCGACTCCTCGTAAAATACAGATCAACCTTCAAACTTGGTAAGTTCTCGTTTAATCTTACTATTTTTTGAAGCGGTTACTAGGGAAATTGATGAGGGTAAAGCAGTGGATGTTGTCTATATGGATTTCAGTAAGGCCTTTGACAAGGTTCCCCATGGAAGGTTGGTTTACTAGAATGTTGCCTGGGTTCCAGCAACTATGTTACAGAGAAAGGTTGGACAAGTTAGGTCTTTATTCTTTGGAGCGCAGAAGGTTAAGGGGGGGACGATTGAGGTCTTTAAAATGATGAAAGGACTTCCAGTGGCGCTATGGAGCCCTAGAGTATAGCGCCAGCCAGCTCCGTAAAAAATCGGAAAAAAACGGGGTTTAAAAAGACTTACCGGCTGTCTGCTATACACTGCCTCCGTTTCTATACCGACTGTGCCGAGTGACGTCATCAGCCCTGCGACTAACTATGTCGACGCAACGGAGCCCTACCGACAAGAGTAAAACTCGTTCAACCCGACAGAAAGCGGCAGAAGGCCGAGGTGAAGCCTCGGATTCGAGTAGGACTAGCTCCATTGAAGATGTTTCCAAGAAACCAGGCACAAAAACGGAAGGTGAGGATTTGAAAACTTTTATATCTCAACAGATGGCTAATTTAAAGCTAGAATTAAAGGAAGAAATGAACGGTATAAAGGAAGAATTAAAGGAAGAAATATGTCAAATAAACAGTCAGATGGATCAGATGAAAAATCAATTGAATGAATTTCAAAAAGAAACAATGTTAAAAATTGAAAAAAAAGGTCAAGAAAGTATCGGAAGATTTGAAGAAAGAATTTATTGAAATGCTTAAGGATATGGAAACTAAGATGGAGAAAAAACTTGAAAAGGTTAAAAAAGACTTTCAAAATAAGATTAATCCTATTGAGAATGTGCTGGAACAACAGGCAGCTGGCATGAAGAACCTTGAACAGATAGCGGGGGCAAGTACTGAGTCTACAGCAAAGCTGATAACAGAACATGAACGTCTAATGACTTTGCTGACTAAAACAACAGAGAAATGTACTCAGCTAGAAGGCTATCAGAGAAGACAGAACTTGAGGATCGCAGGGATTCCCGAGGGTCTCGAGAAACACGAAGATTCTCGAGAATTCACTGCTAAACTACTCCAAAAGGTTTTATCTCTGGATGAAATGCCTTTATTAGCTCGTGCACATAGAGTCGGCAGACATCAGACCAGTATAAATGCCCCCCCAAGACAAATGATCATAAAGCTACAATATGATTTTGTCCTGGAGGAGATCATGCGGAAAGCTGCGAGAAATAGGAATTTGACATTTGAAGGACAAAGGATCAGTATCTATCGAGATTACCCTCCAGAGGTTGCTAGAAAACGGAAGGCTTTTAATGAAGCCAAAAGCCTAATAGAAACATAGAAACATAGAAACATAGAAATTAGGTGCAGGAGTAGGCCATTCAGCCCTTCGAGCCTGCACCGCCATTCAATATGATCATGGCTGATCATCCAACTCAGTATCCCGTACCTGCCTTCTCTCCATACCCTCTGATCCCCTTAGCCACAAGGGCCACATCCAACTCACTCTTAAATATAGCCAATGAACTGGCCTCAACTACCCTCTGTGGCAGAGAGTTCCAGAGACTCACCACTCTCTGTGTGAAGAAAGTCTTTCTCATCTCGGTCTTAAAGGATTTCCCCCTTATCCTTAAGCTGTGACCCCTTGTCCTGGACTTCCCCAACATCGGGAACAATCTTCCTGCATCTAGCCTGTCCAACCCCTTAAGAATTTTGTAAGTTTCTATAAGATCCCCTCTTAATCTCCTAAATTCCAGAGAGTATAAACCGAGTCTATCCAGTCTTTCTTCATAAGACAGTCCTGACATCCCAGGAATCAGTCTGGTGAACCTTCTCTGCACTCCCTCTATGGCAATAATGTCCTTCCTCAGATTTGGAGACCAAAACTGCACGCAATACTCCAGGTGTGGTCTCACCAAGACCCTGTACAACTGAAGTAGAACCTCCCTGCTCCTGTACTCAAATCCTTTTGCTATGAAAGCTAACATACCATTCGCTTTTTTCACTGCCTGCTGCACCTGCATGCCTACTTTCAATGACTGGTGTACCATGACACCCAGGTCTCGCTGCATCTCCCCTTTTCCCAATCGGCCACCATTTAAATAATAGTCCGCTTTCCTGTTTTTTGCCACCAAAGTGGATAACCTCACATTTATCCACATTATACTGCATCTGCCAAACATTTGCCCACTCACCCAGCCTATCCAAGTCACCCTGCAGTCTCCTAGCATCCTCCTCACAGCGAACACTGCCCCCCAGCTTAGTGTCATCCGCAAACTTGGAGATATTGCCTTCAATTCCCTCATCCAGATCATTAATATATATTGTAAATAGCTGGGGTCCCAGCACTGAGCCCTGCGGTACCCCACTAGTTACTGCCTGCCATTGTGAAAAGGACCCGTTTACTCCTACTCTTTGCTTCCTGTTTGCCAGCCAGTTCTCTATCCACATCAATACTGAACCCCTAATACCGTATGCTTTAAGTTTGTATACTAATCTCTTATGTGGGACCTTGTCGAAAGCCTTCTGGAAGTCCAGATATACCACATCCACTGGTTCTCCCTTATCCACGCCTAATGAGGGGTGTAGAAAATCTGAGATACGGTTTGAATTACCCAGCCATTCTAAGAGTTACTTTTAACACAGTGGAGCATTTCTTTAAAACCCCAGAAGCAGCCTTGGATTTCGCAAAGCAGTTCAAGCCTTGAAAAGTATTTACAAGCAAACATACTGACTTTTACTATTTTTAGAGACCGAAAATGAAGTCTCAACACTACCAGCAGCCTTGGATTTCGTAAAGCAGCTCGAGTCTTGAAAAGTATCTACAAGCAAACATACTGACTTTTTCTACTTTTAGAGACCCAATACGGACACTCAACATTCGTGAGATTTCATATGATAATATGGGACTAGAAGTAATGGAAGTAATGGACAATGCCGTACGGAATGAAGAGGAAAAAACTGGATTGGAAGACGTTTTCTGGATACTGACAATTAGTCTTAACATATAACTAATATAAACAAATAACACACATATTAAAATCAGAACGCGGTTTTATTATCACTATGATTATTATTAATCAAGATTGCTCACTTTTGCTAATTAATATCACTAATAATTAATAACTAATGTCTCGTTAATGAATGGAGTTAAATTTAGCTATGGATCTCATTTGGAGATCCTTTTTTTCTAATAATAATTTTTATTTTGTACTTTAAATTATATTTTTTATGTTTAATACTGCTTAGATTTCTAAGTTAATTTTAGATATAGATACCCTTATATGATGACTATCACCACTTTTTTTCATTCCTTTAATATTACACCCCAGTTAAAATATATTGATGGAATAATAATTCCTCAAATCTAGGAGCTGGCCAAGTTAATAACAACAATGCCGGAAGTCCTTAGATGGATAGCCAAGTTAATATGGCTAACACAAACTACAAATACTTTATTTGTAGTTTTTTCCTTCTTTACACAAACTATTAATTTCTTTAACTATTCTTTACTATCCTTTTATATCTATTGTATTTTTCAGTTTGAATGGAGTTACACATTGGACCAATGGAGATATATTCGTGAGGTATATAAAAGAGATTTAAAATTCATCTATTCGGTGTTCGGGTATAAGGTTAGGTCTACTGCGCTGACCCTTAGACTCTATTGCAGATTCCCACAAACTTAAAATGCAAGACTTAAAAAGAAATACGGGGAATGAGGGATTAACATTTTGCAGTTGGAACGTTAAAGGTATTAATGAACCAATAAAGAGAGGAAAAATATTGACACATTTAAAGGCAATTAAAGCTGATGTAATTTATATTCAAGAAACCCACTTAAAAAAAGACGCTGAAAACAGGTTGAAAGCTAAATGGATAGACAAAATATATCATTCTTCTTTTACGCATAAATCAAGAGGTGTAGCAATATTATTTCGTAAAGGTACTTTATTTAAGCATACATCAACTATATCTGATAAAGATGGTAGATACATTATTGTGATAGGAGAAATAAACACAGAAAAAATGATTTTCGTTAATATATATGGACCAAATTTTGATAGCCCTTTGTTTTTTAAGAAAGTACTTAACAATATTCCGGAATTAACACATTATAATTTGATAATCGGAGGAGATTTTAATTGTACATTAGACCCTTACCTAGACAGATCTTCAAAACAAAGAAAAACTAAATCACATTCTAGTGATTTATTAAATGCATATATTCAAACGACTAATATTAAAGATGTTTGGAGAATAGAAAACCCTACTGGTCGAGAATACTCTTTTTACTCACCAGTACATAAAACTTACTCAAGAATAGATTATTTTCTGGTAGATGCAAAGCTTATCTCACTTACTTACGAACCCAAATATCATAATATTATAATCTCAGATCATGCACCATTAACATTTAAAATTAAAATAAATGGTAAAACAGAAAATTGTGGACAATGGAAACTTAATCCACAAATTTTTAAAAATAAAACCACTCAGGAATATATTATAACTCAAATTAAGATTTTTTTTTGAAACAAATGATCAACCAGAAATATCTCGCTCTTTATTATGGGAAACATTTAAAGCATATCTTCGAGGAATTATGATTTCTTCACAAGCATTCCATAATAAAAAGATTCGGAAGGAACAACAGGACTTGGAAAGGGAGATTAAACAATTAGATATACAGAATGCAATAAAACCAGATATAATAATACATAATAAAATTGTAGCATTGAAATATAAATTAAATAAAATATATACTGATCAAGTTTTAAAATTTTATCAACATACTAAACAATTACAGTTTGAATTTGGAGACAAACCCCAAAAATTATTAGCTCGACAATTAAGGAAAATTGAAGCTGAAAAAATTATACATAGGATTAAATCACAAAATGGTGATTTATTAATACAACCTAAAGATATTAATGATAGATTTATGCAATATTATAAAAATCTATATACTGCTAAAGCGACAGTAAATAAAACAGAAATAGATGCCTTTTTAAAAATATGTAACTTAAAAGGTTTGGATTTACAAAATAAAGAACTATTAAATGCTGATATTTCAATAAAAGAAATCCAAGAATCTATTAGATCATTAAAAAATGGTAAAACACCGGGACCGGATGGTATTGGCTCGGAATTTTATAAAATTTTTCATGATCATATGGTCCCATATTTGAAATCATTATATGAACAGATATATACACAACAGAAATTACCAGATACGCTGAACGGGTCTATTATAACACTTATACCTAAAATAAATAAAGACTTGGATGAACCAGGATCATATAGAGCAATAGCTCTATTAAATATGGATCAAAAGATTTTAATAAAAATATTAGCACAAAGATTAAGTACAGTTGTCAATGAATTAATTCATCCCGATCAAACAGGATTTATATCTAAAAGGTATTCCTCATATAATCTAAGACGGTTATTTAATATTATATATTCGAAAAGAAGTGATAAAAAAGATTTAGTAGTTATCTCGCTGGATGCAGAAAAAGCTTTTGACCAAGTGGAATGGCCTTATCTATTTTCGGTGATGGAAGCTTTCAAGCTCGGTGAGAAGTTTACTACTTGGATTAAATTGTTATATGCAAACCCAACAGCTAGAATAACAACAAACCGTATGTTATCTACTAAATTTAGTTTATCTCGAGGTTGTAGACAAGGCTGTCCTCTATCACCTTTATTGTTCGCGCTAGCAATAGAACCTCTCGCCCAAAGGGTGAGATTACATCCGGAAATACATGGATATGATACTAAAGATACTAAGAATAAAATAGTAAGATTGAACAAAAACTTACCAGTTCGAAGTTTGATCGTTATTTTATGAGGAGTTACGATGAGGGATTACGTGAAGAACCCGCCTCACGCTTGCAACGGCATACTTCAAAGCAGCGGCATGAAAAACACAGAACACCAAAAGCCGGAGTAACATAGTAAGGCTCATAAAAGACTCAGAACTACCATTTGATCATTTATTTTATGAGGGTGGGAGCGGAGGGCACGTAATCCCTCATCGTAACTCCTCATAAAATAACGATCAAACTTCGAACTGGTAAGTTCTTGTTTAATCTTACTATTTTACTTCGGAGTCACGTGAGTGACTACGTGAAGATTTTAAAGCTTTCTGTGTTTTTTATGTCGTAGAATCAATCCGTACGACAGTCCGGCTAAGTAAACACATACATGAGAAACCAGACTAATGTTAGATCATTTCACAATTAACTTTTTAATGGTTTAAAGACCATATAATAACCCTCCTTATATCTGAGGGAAAATGATTACGTGATAAAAGATAGAAGTGACTACACCATTGATTATAGCAATTAATAGTAAACAAAGCAGGTGATTATAGTGCTCCCAACACCGCGTGTCCAAAGCTTGTCATAGTGTGAACAGGTTTATTGTAGAACTTTGAAAAAGTTTCTTCTCTACTCCACCCTGCGACTTTTAAAATATGCTCGAGAGGTACGTCCCGCCCCTTTGCCGCGGACGTAGCTGCCGCCCTGGTGGAGTGAGATTTGAACACATCAGTGTCTACTCCCGCTAAAACCAACACCTGTTTCAACCATTTTGAGATAGTTTGAACTGAAGCTTTTGTGTGTGGTTTTTTTGTGCGTAACCATTAACGCTTTTTCATTTCCTCAAAGGGTGTCAGTAACTTTAATATATTTGTTCTAATGTTTAACCACACACAAAGTAGGATCAATATGATAAGCTTGAAAGGTTACCTTTGTTCCAGATCTCCCTGGTCTGCTTTGTTTGATCAACTCGTAAACATAGAACACAACATTATCTGTAGTCACATGCATACAGTCTAAATGCAACATTTGTAAAGTTTGCACTCTTTGAGCTGAGACCAGTGACATTAACATGACTAATTTCAATGTCAATCTTTCCAATGTCAACCCTTCAATTGGAGTCCATTGTCTAAGTAGCGTAAGTACAATGCTCACATCCCAAATCTCTGTGTATCTTGGTTTGGGTGGATTAATATTAAAGATTCCTTTCATGAATCTAGATATTAATGGATGCGACCCAATTGATCTCTGATCAGTCATAAGCCCTAAATAGGACGACAAAGCACTGCGTGCAGTGTTAATGGCACTGTAACTTAAATGTTGCTGAAAATGCAAATTGGCAAGGAATTCCAAAACATTTGCAATATTGACAGTATCATAAGAAATATTTGACTGTGTGCAAAAGTCTTCCCATTTCTTAATATGTGTCATATATTGCTTTTGTGTGCTATTGCGCCATGATGCAACCATAACTTTCATAGTTTGGTCCGACAATCCCAGCTCCTGTAGTGGTCTGGTCAAAACCTGCAGATTAACAAATTCATATATGCATACAATGGGTAAATCTCTTTAGTTACCGGATTAGTCAAGATATCACTACAGTTAGGAATCGACATATATGGTTCTTTAATCATATTCAGCATTACTGGGAACCAAGGTTGAGTTGCCAATTTGGAACTACCAACAATCCAGAAGCAGAATCTTGTTCTATCTTCTTCAGGCATCTCTGAATCAAAGCAAATGGTGGAAAAGCATAAAAGAACATCTTTCCCCAGTGTAATGAAAAAGCATCTACTGCTACTGCATCTGGATCGTGTTCCCAAGACACATAAGTAGGCAACTGATGATTAAGCCTAGATGCAAACAAATCTATTTCTGGCCACCCAAATTGGTTTACAATATTCTTAAATATTGCTGGCTTAAGCATCCATTCCGTATTATCTTTAAAAATCCTGGACCTTTCATCTGCTACCACATTGTCCTTACCCGGAATGTAGCTTGCTGAAATCCATATTTGGCGACCAATACACCATTGCCATATCTCATTGGCCAGACAATCACATGATACTGACCTAACTCCCCCCATGTGATTAATGTATGCAACAGCCGTTTTATTGTCTAACTGTATTAACACATGTAGACCTTGTTTAGCACAACAATATGCTTTAAGTCCATAAAAAGCACCCAATAACTCCAAATAGTTAATACCATAAACTTGAAGAAACGCTTCTTCTTGAGCTTTCCATCTACCTCCACAACTGGAGGACGAATCTGTAGCCCCCCATCCGAGAGCACTAGCATCCGTTTGTAAAACCATTTCAGGTTGTTTAATCATGATATTCTTAGCAGCTTGTGGGACATTTTCAACCCACCATTGTAATTCCAACACGGCTTCTTTTGTTAATTGCATTGGCCTGTCAAAGTGACCTGCCTTCTCCTTAAGAGCCCTTGTTTTGTCCCTTTGAAGATTTTGATAATGTAATGGACCAAATTCCACTGCCGGAAATGCTGCTACCAGTTTCCCAATGGTTTTTGCCACTTCTCGGATGGAGGGATAAGGTTTGTGAATGAGATAATTACAAGTCATCAAGATGTCATTGGCCTTCTCTGTTGGCAAAGTAACTAACATAGTCACTGAGTTAATTACAAACCCCAAAAAGTTAATTGATTGTGCTGGCTGCAGCTGGGACTTAATTGGATGAATCAAAAACCCTAGCTTTTCAAACAAAGCTTTAGTAACTGAAACTGAGTGCTCAGCTGACTCTTGAGTATCACTAATGATCAGAATATCATCCAGATAAGCCATAACAATGTGTTTCTGTGCTCTTAATTGGGCTAAAACTGGTTTCAACAGTTTTGTAAAGAGTCTAGGAGCCGAACTCAATCCATTTGGTAAAGCTTTAAACTGCCATAATTGTCCCAGCCAATTAAATTTCAAATACCTCCTGAAGCATTGATGAATTGCTACAGAATAATAGGCATCCTTCAAATCAATCTTAGCCATATAACACCCTGCTGAAATAAGATATTTTGCAGTACTGAATGTCTCCATCTTAAAATGTTTGTATTCTACAAACTTATTCAGATCTGTAAGGTCCAGAATAATTCTGCAACCACCATCTTTTTTATCTCTTCGAAATATATTAGAGACAAATTGATGCTTATGTTCATAAGTCTTTTCAATTACGCCTTTTCCAGATAATTTGTCAATTTCCACATTAATCTCCATTCTTTCCTCTGCAGAAAACACATAAGCATAAGCAGGTCTATTCTGTACAGGAGGATTAACCCCTTCTTTAAAAATAATAATGGCTCCCGAAACTGCTTGTAATACATATCGATCAGAAGTAATGTTAAGCCAGGCATTATAAAATTTTTGCAATCTCCCTCCAACTGGAGAGTCATCCACAGTTTCTTTAAGTACATAAGTCTTTAATACCTCTGCGTATGAGCGTGGTGGTCTCCTTCTTCCCGAATACAGGGAAGCACTTGCCTGCACAGCACGATAGTATTTTCGTGACAAACTTCTGCTTCTATAACGGAAATCTAAACCCCTTCGGGTCGAAAAACCCCTTCTTTGTCCAAAAACAAAAGGTTTAACATTGCTAAAATATTTAGCTTCTTCATCCAACTCTTTCAGCTGTTTCGGCAGATTTTCTCCAAACAAATACCCAGGAGCTTGAACTCCACTTTCTTGACACAGGCTTGCAAATCTAGGGTGAAATATGGGCCGAATCGCCGTTTTCCTCATGCAATTAATTTCATAGAATGAATTACATAATAAGCCCAAAGTATCCTTTTGAATCTTTTCCATTTCCAGATTCTCCATTTGCCTGCCATAGGCCGTAATGGCGGCAGAAATTAATTTGAGCACCTTTTGAAACTTCACTTCTAGGGCTCTCATACTTGGAGTCATAGACGTCCATATCATCGGATTCACCGTAGGTACTTCCAATGAGGCACAATTTCTTGGAGCTTTATATAATTCTGATGTTTCATTCATCACAGAATTGTGAAGTTGGTGAGATACCATATAATTTATGTTTGCAGCTAGGATTTCTTCCATAGCCTCACCACTTCCTTCAGGTATAGCAAAATCTTGTGCTATCCCAGGCACATTAGGCCTTTTCTTTTTACTTTGTGGTGTGCTTTCAAAAGCCATATAGCCACCAGCAGGGTCTGCCTTCTGCAGCCCTAAATCAATTGGGATATCATCCCATGAGACTTCTTCCAGCCCAAACCCTGGGTCCGGAGTATCATATTCCCAACTTGGCCCACAGCCATATTCATCATATTCAAACCCCTCAGGGATTTTTTGGGATTCATCTGGGTACTCTGACCCTTGTCTCATTATTGTTTGGAGAACTTTCTCCATATGCTCCATTTTTAGCCACATAGTTTTTATTGTCTGGAGGTCTTTCAATATCAGAGTCATCAGAAACCACGGGCCTCTCAGATTTCTTTTTGCATTTTTTAGGAACATTTTCCTCCGTGGTCATTATTTCTGGAGAATCTGGAAACTCACTATCGGGTACATTAGCGGCCAACGGTATCGGAACCGGGTCCGCACTAACTTCGCGTCCCGTATTTTTACTTTCACCCCGGGAACATCTTTTTACCCGCGAAAACTTCTTTCCCGATTTCTCCATTTTTCTTTAATAATCAGTGCTCAATCAGCACGTTAACGTGGCTCTAAATTTTCCTTTTGGTTTCGTTTTGCTGGAGCCACCCAGCGTAACCTAAAAAACGCCCCGGTGTAACTGCACTTACCTGCGGGCCGATCCGACCGCTGCCGAGGAGCTGCTCCTTACTGCAGCTCCTCCTCGCGCCGTCAGCGTTGACGTCATGCCGTTGCCAGCGTGAGGCGGGTTCTTCACGTAGTCACTCACGTGACTCCGAAGTAAAATCTCCTTATATGCGGACGATGTATTACTTTATATCACTGAACCGGAAATAAGTATCCGAAATTTGTTAAAACTAATAACGGAATTTGGATTAATCTCAGGATACAGTATCAATTGGAATAAAAGTGAACTTATGCCAATAACGATGAATAATTTACAGATATTACAACAGTTTCCTTTCAAGATATGAAATGAAAATATTAAATATCTTGGCATTTTTGTTACAAAAAGATTTGATTCTTTATTTAAATCTAACTTCCCGTTATTACTGAACAAATTAAATAAGAATATTTTATACTGGAAAAGTTTACCTATTTCAATGTTAGGTAAAATCAACGCGATAAAGATGATTTTTCTCCCACAATTATTATATTTATTTCAATTAATACCGATATATCTCCCTAAAAATTTTTTTAAAAAATTAGACTCCCTAGTTACTAACTTTATTTGGGATTATAAGAACCACAGAATAAATAAAAAACACTTATGTAAAGCTAAAATAAATGGGGGATTAGCATTACCAAATTTTATGTTTTATTATTGGGCAGTTAATATCAAAAACATGAATTTTTGGCTAGAAGAAATAGATAATAAACCAAACTGGTTAAAAATGGAAAAAGAAGATTGTTCTCCATTTGAAATTAGTTCTATAATATTTGCTAATACTAACGTGACTAAGAAAATTTATAATGGAAACCCGATAATAGAAAACGGAATCCGCATTTGGAAACAAATAAAGAAAACATTAAAATTAAAATCTATACCGTTAGGTCTTACCATTGCCAATAATTTTACGTTTAAACCTTCAACGATGGATAAGGCTTTTTTACAATGGAAAAATAAAGGAATTTTAAACATAGGGGATCTTTATAAGGAAAGCTCTTTTCTTTCATTTCAAGAGTTACAACAAACTTATGGACTACAAAACAATGAATATTTTAGATATTTACAAATCAGAAACTATATCTCTGCAAATACACAAGAACTTAGAAATAGAAAGACTGAAATTTTAGATGAATGCTTGAATAAACATCCAAATACAGAAAAAATGATATCATATATTTATTTTATTTTATTGGAAAGTGATATCCCATCAACGGAAATACATAGACAGATTTGGGAAAATGAATTAGGTCAAATAATAAGCTCAGAAATATGGGACGAAAGCTTACAACACATACATCATTGTTCGTTAAATGCTAAACATGTGCTTATACAGTTTAAAATTCTACATAGACTACATTATTCCAAATCTAAATTACATAATATATTTCCAAAATTATCGCCTATATGTGATAAATGTCAAATCTCAGAAGCAAATTTGTCACATTCATTCACTAATTGTATTAAGATTGTAGAATATTGGAACGAAATATTTAAGATAATTCCGAATGTTATTAATATTACAAAGTTAATAATACTTGGAATACTTGAAACGGACCAACTAGTTACAATGACCCAAAGAATTTTTATCGATTATTGTCTAATAATTGGGAAAAAATTAATACTAAAATTTTGGAAAGGCCCTGCATCCCCAACAATTAAAATGTGGAATACAGAAATGTCGGAGACACTTCATTTGGAGAGATTGAGGCTTGTCCTTATGGATAGGTTAGATCTCTTCAGAGAGATTTGGTCTCCATATATTAAATATTTACAGGGTCATAATGGTTTGGCGCGAAGACTTGACTGAGGCCTGAATATCTGAATGGATGAAGAAACATATATAATAAATCATGAATATATCTCCAAGGACGAATTAATGAATAATATTTCAATCTCCATCAAACTTTCAACACTCTCTTTTCTATTTTCTATTCTTTTTTTTTTTCTATCCTTAATTAGAAAAAAAGTATAGAAACACATTATATTAAATTTTTAATATTAATGCGAATATAGATATCATTACTTGTATGAAAATATTATTGATGTCCTGTATTTTTAATTACATAAAATTGTGTAGTTTCAACTATACAATAATTTGGAAATATAAAGTCAATAATAATACAAACACTCTTATTATTATGAAAATATAATGAATATTATAGAAGTTCGGTTAATATTGTGTATTATACAATTATAACATGGGGGACTTGTATTTTGAGATTAGAGGAAATATGGACATTATGACTAGTATGAGTATATTGGTAATACTAGGATGATACTATACAGACTTCCAATTATACAAAATAATTAACCTTGATATGTATAATTGATAATATTATAAATAATATAAACAGTATCAATTTATCATTAATATTATATAGTTTTTATCGTTGTATAAGAGTGTATTTTGTAATTACTTTGTTTCTATAATAAAAAAATAAAAAATAAATAAATAAATAAAAAATAAAATGATGAAAGGGATAGACAGAGTTGACGTGGATAAGCTTTTCCCATTGAGGGTAGGGAAGATTGAAACAAGAAGGCATGACATTCGAATTAAGGGACGGAAGTTTAGGGGTAACGTGAGGGGGAACCTCTTTACTTAGAGGGTGGTGGCTGTGTGGAATGAGCTTCCAGCTGAAGTGGTGGAGGCAGGATCGATTTTAACATTTAAAAGTAAAGTGGATAGGTATATTGACGTGAAGGGAATGGAGGGGTATGGTCTGAGTACAGGTAGATGGGACTAGGGGAAAACAAATGATCGGCACAGACTGGAAGGGCCGAGAGGGCCTGTTTACGAGCTGTAATTGTTATATTTTTATATGGTTATATGATCACCTCATAGGAAATTAATATCCCTAATATTAATATTTGTATTATAATAAATAAAATACAATGTTCTATATTAGAATATATTGTGAACGTCTTCGCGTTCTGCTTTGCGTAGATTACACCGACAACGTTCCTCTTGAGGACTATGAGGAAGACAGAGACAACATCTGGACAACCGCTTCCATATTCATTATCCTGTTCTTCCTGAGCATTTTCTACGGCACTGCTGGTGAATTCATAGAAACACAGACATAGCAACATTGAAAATAGGTGCGGGAGTAGGCCATTCGGCCCTTTGAGCCTGCACCGCTATTCAATATGATCATGGCTGATCATCCAACTCAGTATCCCGTACCTGCCTTCTCTCCATACCCCCTGATCCCCTTAGCCACAAGGGCCACATCTAACTCCCTCTAAAATATAGCCAATGAACTCGCCTCAACTACCTTCTGTGGCAGAGAATTCCAGAGATTCACCACTCTGTGTGAAAAATGTTTTTCTCATCTCGGTCCTAAAAGACTTCTCCTTTATCCTTAACCTGTGACCCCTTGTTCTGGACTTCCCCAACATCGGGAACAATCTTCCTGCATCTAGCCTGTCCAAGCCCTTCAGAATGTTGTAAGTCTCTATGAGATCCCCCCTCAATCTTCTAAATTCGAGCAAGTACAAGCCGAGTCTATCCAGTCTTTCTTCATATGAAAGTCCGGACATCCCAGGAATCAGTCTGGTGAACCTTCTCTGTACTCCCTCTATGGCAAGAATGTCTTTCCTCAGATTAGGAGACCAAAACCTTATGCAATACTCCAGGTGTGGTCTCACCAAGACCCTGTACAACTGCAGTAGAACCTCCCAGCTCTTTTACTCAAATCCTTTTGCGATTAATGCTAACATACCATTTGATTTCTTCACAGCCTGCTGCACCTGCATGCCTACTTTCAATGACTGGTGTACCATGACACCCAGGTCTCGTTGCATCTCCCCTTTTCCTAATCGCCCACCATTCAGATAATAGTCTACTTTCCTGTTTTTGCCACCAAACTCACAGGTATCCACATTATACTGCATCTGCCATGCATTTGCCCACTCAGCCAACCTATCCAAGTCACCTTGCAGCCTCCTAGCATCCTCCTCACAGCTAACACTGTCCCCCAGCTTTGTGTCATCCACAAACTTGGAGATGTTGCATTCAATTCCCTCGTCCAAATCATTAATATATATTGTAAATAACTGGGGTCCCAGCACTGAGCCTTGTGGTACCCCACTAGTCACTGCCTGCCATCCTTAAAATAACCTGTTTACTCCTACTCTTTGCTTCCTGTCTTCCAGCCAGTTCTCTATCCACATCAATACTGAACCCCCATAACCGTGTGCTTTAAGTTTGCATACTTATCTCTTATGTGGGACCTTGTTGAAAGCGTTCTGAAAGTCCAGATCTAACACATCCACTGGTTCTCCCTTATCCACTCCACTAGTTACATCCTCAAAAAATTCTATAAGATTCGTCAGACATGATTTACCTTTGATAAATTCATGCTGACTTTGTCCAATGATTTCACCACTTTCCAAATGTGCTGCTATCCCATCTTTAATAACTGACTCTAGCAGTTTCCCCACTACCGATGTTAGACTAACTGGTCTGTAATTCCCCGTTTTCTCTCTCCCTCCCTTTTTAAAAAGTGGGGTTACATTAGCTACCCTCCAATCCTCAGGAACTACTCCAGAATCTAAAGAGTTTTGAAAAATTATCACTAATGCATCCACTATTTCTGGGGCTACTTCCTTAAGTACTCTGGGATGCAACCTATGTGGCCCTGGGGATTTATCGGCCTTTAATCCATTCAATTTACCTAACACCACTTCCCGGCTAACCTGGATTTCACTCAGTTCCTCCATCTCATTCGACCCTGGGTTCCCTGCTATTTCCGGCAGATTATCTTCCTTAGTGAAGAGAGAACCAAAGCAGTTATTCAATTGGTCTGCCATGTCTTTGTTACCCATGATCAATTCACCAGTTTATGACTGCAAGGGACCTACATTTGTTTTAACTAATCTTTTTCTCTTCACATATCTATGTTCATTCCACTTACTTTTCCACCTGGTTGAAGAGTACGGCAAAATATCGATTATCGTAGTCTTTGGATGTCCAGGCATCTTAGTCACAGACTGCTAATACACTTTCATATTCTCTCCCTCTCTTTACATGTCAAGTAACGATTGAATGTTGAAAACTGCGTATTTTTCTGACCGGTAACCGCGACTAAACCATGAATATAGGAGCAGGGAGGTTCTACTGCAGTTGTACAGGGTCTTGGTGAGACCATACCTGGAGTATTGCGTACAGTTTTGGTGTCCTAATCTGAGGAAAGACATTCTTGCCATAGAGGGAGTACAGAGAAAGTTCACCAAACTGATTCCTGTGATGTCAGGACTTTCATATGAAGAAAGACTGGATAGACTCGGCTTGTACTTGCTAGAGTTTAGAAGATTGAGGGGGGATCTTATAGAGACTTACCCAATTCATAAGGGGTTGGACAGGGTAGATGCAGGAAGATTGTTCCCGATGTTGGGGAAGTCCAGGAGAAGGGGTCACAGTTAAAGGATAAGGGGGTAATCTTTTAGGAACGAGATGAGACAAACATTTCTCACACAGAGCGTGGTGAATCTCTGGAATTCTCTGCCACAGAAGTTGAGGTCAATTCATTGGCTATATTTAAGAGGGAGTTAGATGTGGCCCTTGTGGCTAAAGGAATCAGAGGGTATGGAGAGAAGGCAGGTAAGGGATACTGAGTTGGATGATCAGCCATGATCATATTCAATGGGGGTGCAGGGTCGAAGGGCCGAATGGCCTACTCCTGCACCTATTTTCAATGTTTCTATGTTTCTGTTTCTATGTTTACGAGTGTAAAGTAACCAAGCAAATCGACTGGCATCGTGAACCAGTACACCGATTCACATCAACAATTCCCCTCGCAGACTGTGCACCTCAAACGGCAGTACTTTTAAATATGCTCCCTTACGAGTGTAAAGTAACCAAGCAAATCGACTGGCATCGGCTGGTTCTTCTACTGGAGCTTGTAAGAGTAGTTGAAAAAAGAAACTCTGGCTGCTGCACAGAAGAATCCAGTACACCGATTCACATCTACAATTCCCCCCGCAAACGGTGCACCTCAAAAGGCAGTATTTTTAAATTAAAGACTGGATAGACTTGACTTGTACTCGCTAGAATTTGGAAGACAGAGGGGGGATCTTATAGAAACTTACAAAATTCTTAAGGGGTTGGACAGGCTAGATGCAGGACGATTGTTTCTGATGTTGGGGAAGTCCAGAACAAGGGGTCACAGTTTAAGGATAAGGGAGAAGTCTTTTAGGACCGAGATGAGACAAACATTTTTCACACAGAGAGTGGTGAATCTGTGGAATTCTCTGCCACAGAAGGTAGTTGAGACCAGTTCATTGGCTATATTTAAGAGGGAGTTAGATGTGGGAGTTAGATGTGGCCCTTGTGGCTAAAGTGATCAGGGTTTTGCAGAGAAGGCAGGTTCAGGATACTGAGTTGGATGATCAGCCATGATCATATTGAATGGCGGTGCAGGCTCGAAGGGCCGAATGGCCTACTCCTGCACCTATTGTCTATGTTTTTCTGTTTCTAAAGTTATTGGGCCCAGAGTCAATTGAATAGATATTGGGCCTACTTTCTGTAGCATCATGCAACACCAACACTGAATGGGCCTTGTGTTTTCGGACCATACGTTGTTTGACTGCTGATTGAGCCTGTCGTCATGGGCCCCAATATCGGGCCCGTGTTTCCCTCTATAGTTACCACCTTAGGAGACATAGAGTTAGATGTTTTACCACCAAAGTGGGAGGAAGTGGAAGCAGCAATATGGCGTGAAAAGGCTTCTTTGGCACCGGGACCGAATGGAGTCCCTTACCGGGTACATAAAAGTGCACCTGATGTGCTTAGATTCTCGCGGAGGCTCCAGCGAATAGTTTAGTAGAAGCAGGTCATACCAAGGGTTTGGCTTTCTTCCCTAGAAGAAAGTCTCCAGAGTTAAATCTGTTTAGGCTATTTGTCTCCTAAATGTAGAAGGCAAGATTTTCTTTAGCATAGTGTCACAGAGGCTAGCAGGTTACATAGAAAGGAACTGGTTAATTGATACCACGGTGAAGAAAACAGGTAGACCAGGGTTCGCAGGTTGCTTAGAACACATTAGTAAAATATAGAAACATAGAAAATAGGTGCAGGAGGAGGCCGTTCGGCCTATCGAGCATGCACCGCCATTCAATATGATTATCCAAAATAATTACCCCATTCCTGCTTTCTCCCCATATCCCTTGATTCCATTAGCCCCAAGCGATATATCTAGCTCTCTCTTGGAAACATCCAGTGAATTGGCCTCCACAGGGCTAGCCTTAGGAGGTGCGAGGCCCAATTAGGAACAATTTTCATAGAAATATGAATATATAATTATAAATGAGACATATTCAGGCACGAGTCGTGAATAATATGACAGTCAGTCGGCGTTAAAAAAAATCTTAAACCACGCATGTGCAGATTGTTCTCCGTAAAAATGAAAATAAAAATAAATAAAGTAACAATTCAATTTGCCCAAGGCTACGAAATCTACTTCTTTCTGAATTACTGAATGGGCGGGGGGTGGAGGGAGATGGCAGGTGGAAAGATGGTGGGAAAAACAGGAGCACACCGGGACAACATGAATCAGTTGTCATCTCATAGCAATGTTACAAAATTTTGAGATTTAAAAAATCAAGTCTGCAATTTATCCCATCAGATAAAGCATGAAAAGAAGTTTAAGTTTTAATTTTCCATTGACTTAATACAAAAGCTGTGATCGGGGACCATCAAAAGTTCATAACTTTCTTAAAAATTAAGAGAACTGAATGAAATTAAGATCTAGGTAGACGTTGGATTTGGCAAGATGTGAATGTTCCATTAGCTGCTTTGCGCTCCTGACAGCAAGCTCTATGAAACCGTTGGTGTTAGGTACTTCCCCCTCATCTGGTGAATGCTATGTACTTAACTCTTTTGTTTCTCTCCTGAGTGCAGGCCCCGTGGCTGGGAGTCAGGAATCAAGGGGTTAAGGGCTCCTGTACCCGATTGGCTAAGCTGCGTCAGGTGACGGGTGACTCATCGGAAGCTTAAATACCAGAAGCTCCCAGAATTCTCTCTCTCTTCAATGACCCTGACTCGTGAGCAGATTGCTGGTGTGAGCTGCAGGAGGCCTGGCCACATGGCATAGAACTTTGTGTATTATTACCTACATTTGTCAATTAATATTGAATTGGGACAGATAAGGACTGACCTGAGTGTTTTCGTGTATTTTGTTTCAGGGTTATTTCCATTTAGGCAGTTTAGAGACTAGTTCGACGGCCCATTGCGAGGCTGGCTGGAGCGCTTTATCTTTGTTTATTAGTTTATTCTTGTCCTTGACTGGGTTGTTGGAATCAGGTTAGGGTTTCAAACTAAATAAAAGACTATTTTCTTGAACTTGAGCCTGGTTTTTGACTATGTTACGCGGCTCTGAAGTACCTGCATTCGGGAGTCGTAACAGTTGGATTGAGGGTATTTGGGGCTGCTGGTGTCATGCTGAAAGTTCCATTGTCTTGCAAAGTTTTTAAATGCTTGGTTGGTGAATTGTCTTCCATTGTCAGTTTGCAATCGAACCGCTACACCGAGTACAGAAAAATGTCTTTGAAGCTTTTGTATTACCATCTCAGACGTAATGGTAGGTAGCAGATCAAGTTCAAACCAATTGGAATAGGAATTGACTAGAACTAGGTAGTGTTTGCCGTGCCACTCAAAAATGTCTGCAGAGAGGGAAGTCCAGGGTATTGCTGTAGTGGGTTGTTGCAGTAGAGGCTGTTTCTGTTGGTGGGCGCCAAGCTGTTGCAAGTGGAGCAGGATGCTGTTTTACTTCGGAATCACATGAGTGACTTTGTGAAGACCCCTCCAGCACACTTGCGTGCCATATCGTCGCTCGCATTTGCAGTCGACAGCTGGAGGGGGGAGTGCGCTCCTCCACCGGCACCTTCAAAAAGGCCCTCAGGTAAGTTATAATAACCTTGAGTTGGTTAGTTCCTGTAGGAGACTTGTTTTGCTTACAGGAACGATGGACAGGAAGACCATAGTGAAGGCATCGAAGCATTCCTCCAGGGACCGCGGGACTTCGGACAGGAGTCGGCGGCCGCAATCCCTGGAGCTGCCCGCCACACCGGCAGCACCCGCACCGCGGGCCGGGAAAAGAACGCGGAAGTCGGGGAGCCCTGTTCAGTCGGCAGGGCCCGACTCCATCACAGCAGGCCAGGGAGCTGCACGTTGGTAGGAGGACCACGCGGGAGCAGGGTAGGCAAGACGCTGACTCCCTACCGCTTTCACCCGAACAGCACCGGGCCAGCGGTAAAAAGGTGCGTAAACCTGTGCCTCCTTCAACAGCACGTTCTGTTTCCCCTCTATTACAGGTCACCAGAGGGCAGACCGGGGAAAAACCGCACCTAGGTCGAGTAGACCCGCTGCAGCAGCTGGCATCGACTCACCACCAGAGCAGGCTGCCAGATCGGCGACCGGTGAGGAATCAACACACAAGTTGAGGAGCCCCGCAGTAGTGGCCGGCACCGACTCACCACCGGCACAGTCTGCCAGATCGCGGGCCGGTGGCAGTACATACAGGTCGTGTGGCCCTGCTGGAGCGGCTGGCAGTGACTTTGCGTTGCTTCAGTCCTGGCGGCAAGCCCGTGCGGATGTCGGGGAGCCCCGCTGAGGCGGCTGGCACAGACTCGTCGCCGCTGCTGTCGTACCAGACAGGCGGACCGCTTCAGTCCGGAAGACCGCGGACTAGCGGCAAATCCGCGCGGGAGTCATGTAGCCCCGCAGGAGCAGCAGGCAGCGACTACCTACCTAGGTTCCCGAGACCTCACCTCGACGAGGTGCGGACCGATGGTAGAAGCCCCAATTGTTCTCCAGAACTTGGGGAAGTCGACTTACCGTCCGCAGATAGCGGTGGCGGTCGCATGGCCCGAATGTAGCGAATGGTGGAGCAGCTGCTCGTGCGGGGCCTTCTCCAACAAGAGCGCGTGTCCCTAGGATCTAGGAGACACGCAGCAGGACCACCAAGTATCTCTCCCTCGTCAATAGGGAGTGCCAGGAGTCAGCCGTTAGCTGACTTTGAAGAGTGGTTGGCACAAGAACCGGTGTTGCCAGAGATGCCTGAAGAAGAACTACTGGAGATAATATCAAAATTTGCCCAACCTGGACATACAGGGCAACCTCTTCAGCCCAAACTACTGACCAGCATCAATTACCTAACCACACACCAGCTGCAGGAGCAGGTGCTTACGGAGGCTATCAAAACGTACAAAGCCCTGGGTAATTTTGTGGCGCTAAATGTCCCGACCGTCAACAGTCACGGTTTTGTTGACATCCTTCCTAAACTAGGCGACCAAAATTGTACACCATACTCCAGAATTGGTCTTACCAATGCCTTGTACTTCCCTACTCCTATATTCAATGCTCTGATTTATAAAGGCCAGCACACCAAAGGATTTCTTTACCACCCTATCTACATGCGATTCCATCTTCAGGGAACTATTTACAGTTATTCCTAGATCCCTCTGTTGCACAGCATTCCTCAATTCCCTACCATTTACCATGTACGTCCTATTTTGATTTGTCCTGCCAAGATGTAGCACTTCACACTTAACATCATTAAACTCCATCTGCCATCTTTCAGCCCACTTTTCCAAATGGCCCAAATCTCTCTGTAGACTTTGAAAATCTACTTAATTATCCACAACTCCACCTATCTTAGTATGCATCCATGCCCTTCGAGCTTAGTATCATACTTACTTATCCAATTTTCCACCCCATCATCCAGATCATTGATGTGCATGACAAACAACAGTGGACCCAACACAGATCCCTGAGGCACCCCACTTGTCACCGGCTTCCAACCTGACAAACAGCCATCCACCATTACTCTCTGACATCTCCATCTTGCTACTCCGCCATTAACTCCCAAAGATTGAACCTTCTTAACCAACCTTCCATGGGGAACCTTGTCAAAGGCCTTACTGAAATCCATATAGACAACATCCACTGCTTTACCGTCATCAATTTCCCTAGTTACTGCTTCAAAAAATTCAAGAAGGTTTGTCAAACATGACCTTCCATGCACAAATCCATGTTGACTGTTCCTGATCAGACCCTGTTTATCCAGATGCTTATATATATTATCTCTAAGTATCCTTTCCATTAATTTGCCCACCACTGACGTCAAACTAATAGGTCTATAATTGCTAGGTTTATTCTTTGAACCCTTTTTAAACAATGGAACAACATGCGCAGTACGCCAATCCTCCGGCACTATTCCCGTTTCTAATGACATTTGAAATATTTCTGTCATAGCTCCTGCTATTTCTACACTAACTTCCCTCAATGTCCTAGGGAATATCCTGTCAGGACCTGGAGACTTATCCACTCTTATATTTTTCAAACGTGTCAGTACTTCCTCCTCTTTGAATCTCATAGTTTCCATAGCTACTCTACTTTTTCCCCTTAACTCACAGAGTTCAATATCCTTCTCCTTGGTGAATACCGAAGAAAAGAAATTGTTCAATATCTCCCCCATCTCTTTTGGCTCTGCAGATAGCTGTCCATTCTGGTTCTCTAATGGTCCAATTTTATCCCTCGTTATCCTTTTGCTATTAATATAGCTGTAGAAACCCTTTGGGTTAAATTTCACCTTTCTTGCCAAAGCAACCTCATATCTTCTTTTAGCCTTCCTAATTTCTTTCTTAAGATTATTTTTACATTCTTTATACTCCTCTAGCACCTCATTTACTCCATGCCTCCTATAATTATTGTAGATATCTCTCTTTTTTCGAAACGTGTCCAATTTCCCTTGAAAACCATGGCTCTTTCCAATTTTTACTACTTTTACCTTTCAACCTAACAGGGACATAAAGATTCTGTACTCTTACAATTTCCCCTTTAAATGTCCTCCATTTCTCTTCTACATCCTTCCCATGAAACAAAGTGTCCCAATTCACTCCTTTAAAATCCTTACACATTCCCTCAAAGTTAGCCTTTCTCCAATCAAAAATCTCCACCCTAGGTCCAGTTCTGACTCTCTCCATAATGTGATGAAAAATCGTAGTGCTATCGGGTAGCGTTTTTGCGCAAATGTAAATGCAATGTAAACTGGAAGAGGACAAGATGAGAGTTTTAGTAAAGTATAGATAGGTATAGATAGTAGATAGATGTAGACACGTGTATATATTTATATATATGAAATGCTAATATTGTGAATAAAATATCCATGAACACATGTCACGATGTAGTGCATACATATTTACATATTTAAATTCAACCAATAAGTTGGTCAAATAACATGGGGACATCTTTTTTTGATACATGGATTTTTAAAAATGTGAATGTCTCATAATAGGTATGTTACAAAACTTACCTTCAGCAGCGCTGCAGTTCGGTCAGTCTGTGTGCGCTACTTTGGCGCCTTTGGGGAGGGGGCGGGGTTAAAATGTTGTTTTCCCCAGCCTTCCGGAATTATATTTTCTCGTAGTGCGAGCTTTTGCTAAAGATTCTTTCCAACTGCTGGTAGGTACAGAGGCCTAGTGAGACCACACCTGGAGTATTGTGTGCAGTTTAGGTCCCTTAATTTGAGGAGGGATATTCTTGCTATTGAGGGAGTGCAGCGTAGGTTTACAAGGTTAATTCCCGGGATGGCGGGACTGTCATATGCTGAGAGAATGGATCAGCTGGGCTTCTACACTCTGTAGTTTAGAAGGATGAGCGGTAATCTCATTGGAAAAGATTGTTAAGCGTTTGGACACGCTAGAGGCAGGAAACATGTTCCAGATGTTGGGGGAGTCCAGAACCAGGGGCCACAGTTTAAGAATAAGGAGTAAGCCATTTAGAACAGATACGAGGAAACACTTTTTCTCATAGAGAGTGGTGATTCTGTGGAATTTTCTGCCTCAGAGGGCGGTGGAGGCAGGTTCTCTTGATGCTTTCAAGAGAGAGCTAGAGAATCCACCTTCTATATCCTACAGACTGATGTTAGTGCTCTAGGTTGGGGTGCTACTGATATGTCTTCCAGTTGTGGAGGCAGATGGAATAATGATGAGACATCCCTTCTGCAATTGCAAGGGATCAATTATTTAGAGCTTTTGTGAACCTTTTATGGGCTTAAAGCTTATTGCCCTGCCAAGAGTCACTTGCATGTGCAGGTTCAAATTGACAATACTACAGCAGTGGCATATGTTAATCACATGGGTGGAGTCACGTCATAATCTTGTGACAGATTGGCTAATCATATCTGTAGCTGGTGCATTGACAAAAACATCTGGCATTCAGCAATCTACTTAGATTCAACATAGTGGCAGACACAAGGTCACGCCAATTCAATGACAACATAGAATGGATGTTGAATCATGACATGTTTAATGATGTTGTTGCTCGATATGGAATGCCAGATATTGATTTGTTTGCTTCTAGATTAAACCATCAGTTGCCTAAATACGTCTCATAGGAACCAGATCCTGGTGCAGCAGCGTTGGATGCATTCTCGCCGCATTGGGGTGGAATGTTTTTATATGCAAGGCGATGATGGACTACGTGCCCTTCACTCCCAACCCTCATAAATGTCATCTGGTGGTTCTAGTCTTCTGTTATCTTACTATTATACTTCAGTCACTATTACCTGTGATTTCACGCCACTGCTTTGAGGATTGACGCACGCGCGGCTGGATGGGCTTCTTCTTCACGTAGTCCCTCATCGTAACTCCTCAAAAAATAAAGATCAAACTTTCAAACTGTTAAATTCTCGTTTAATCTTGCTATTTTCATCCCAAATCTTCACTGGTTTCAGGGCTTCTGCAAACTTTGGCATCTGGGCAATAAGTGCATTACGGGGAAAGGAAACGCGTTACAGAGCAATAATGACCCATTTTTCAGTAAAGAGAACAATTATATGTAATTTGTAGACAGCGCTCCCAATGTGAATCGAATTCGTATAACAGGTCGCTCCAATTTGAGGTCAACACTCCCACCGTGTGGTGATCCACTGCACTGCAGGCCCATCCAGTTTGTGGTCAACACTGCCACCGTGTGGTGGTCCCCTGCCCTGCAGGCCTATCTGATATGTGGACAAAGTACTAGTTTGAATCGGAGAGTCAGGCAACATTGCTGGAGAACATGGATTTGGTTCATGAATGCCCCCACTTGGTTCACAAATTCTCCATTTGGTTCATAAATTATCCCAGTTGTTAACCTATAGTGAAAACCCCATAATATATAGTGGAATATGCATATTGAAACAATTAAAAAAGACACTAAAATTGGATAATTAACCACTACTTCTTTCCATTGTAAACAACCCTACATTTAAACCCTCAATGATGGATAAAGTTTTTTTACAATGGAAAAATCATGGAATTACAAAGATGGGTCATCTGTACAGGAAAGATACATTCCTCTCATTTCAGGAGCTACACCAAATTTATGGACTTCACTCAAATGACCACTTTAGATACCTACAACTTAGAGACTATGCTAAATCAAATACACAGGACTATAGAAATAGAAAGACAGAAATTCTTGATGAATGTTTGAATAAACACCCTAACACAGAAAAATTGATATATTATATTTATAATATCCTATTCGATAACGATGCACCCACGACGGAAATATATAGGCAATCAGGGGAAAATGAACTAGGCCAACCAATAAGGCAAGATATTTGGGAGAGAAGCTTACAACATAGACATCACTGTTCGTTAAATGCTAGACATTCTTTAATACAATTTAAAGTATAACATGGATTGCATTATTCAAAAACAAAATTATTTCTCTCTCGATTATTTCTCTCTCGATTATTTTCTATCTATATAAAAATGTAAAAATAAAAATATATAGTACAATTATTATACAATTGATAATGTAAACAATATTAATACTGTATGACTACTACAAACAAACTTTTTTATTATGTATTTTCTTCTAATAAAAATAAAATAAAAACAATTCTCCCAGTTGGTTCGCCAGTTCACCATTTGTTTACTGAATGCCCCTACTTGGTTCACTAGTTCTGCACTTGGTTCATAAATTCTCCCGTTTGGTTCATGAATTCTCTTGTTTGGTTCATAAGTTCCTAATTTGGTTCATGAAGTCTCCCGTTTGGTTCATGAGTTAGTCACTTGGTTCATGAATTATTCCGTTTGGTTCATGAGTTCGTAATTTGGTTCATAAGTTCTTCCGTTTGTTCATGAGTTAGTCACTTGGTTCATGAATTATTCCGTTTGGTTCATGAGTTCGTAATTTGGTTCATAAGTTCTTCCGTTTTGTTCATGAGTTAGTCACTTGGTTCATGAATTATTCCGTTTGGTTCATGAGTTCGTAATTTGGTTCATAAGTTCTTCCGTTTGGTTCATGAGTTAGTCACTTGGTTCATGAATTATTCCGTTTGGTTCATGAGTTCGT
>CM069135.1:44429-46929 GCA_035221665.1 Okamejei kenojei | reverse complement strand
TAAAAACTCTGAAGGGATCAAATTTAAAAGTGCTGCCGTTTGAGGTGCGCCGTTTGCGGGCTGAATTGTCGATGTCAATCGGCGTGCTGGTTCACGAAGGGAGCTAATTTAAAAGTAATGCCGTTTGAGGTGCGTCGTTTGCGGGGTGAATTGTTGATGTGAATCGGTGTACTGGTTCACGATGCCCGTCGATTCGCTTGGTGATTACTCGGAAGGGAGCAAATTTAAAAGTGCTGCCGTTTGAGGTGCGCCGTTTGCGGGCTGAATTGTCGATGTCAATCGGCGTGCTGGTTCACGAAGGGAGCTAATTTAAAAGTAATGCCGTTTGAGGTGCGTCGTTTGCGGGGTGAATTGTTGATGTGAATCGGTGTACTGGTTCACGATGCCCGTCGATTCGCTTGGTGATTAAAAACTCGGAAGGGAGCAAATTTAAAAGTGCTGCCGTTTGAGGTGCGCCGTTTGCGGGCTGAATTGTCGATGTCAATCGGCGTGCTGGTTCACGAAGGGAGCTAATTTAAAAGTAATGCCGTTTGAGGTGCGTCGTTTGCGGGGTGAATTGTTGATGTGAATCGGTGTACTGGTTCACGATGCCCGTCGATTCGCTTGGTGATTAAAAACTCGGAAGGGTGCAAATTTAAAAGTGCTGCCGTTTGAGGTGCGCCGTTTGCGGGCTGAATTGTCGATGTCAATCGGCGTGCTGGTTCACGAAGGGAGCTAATTTAAAAGTAATGCCGTTTGAGGTGCGTCGTTTGCGGGGTGAATTGTTGATGTGAATCGGTGTACTGGTTCACGAAACCCGTCGATTCGCTTGGTGATTAAAAACTCGGAAGGGAGCAAATTTAAAAGTGCTGCCGTTTGAGGTGCGCCGTTTGCGGGCTGAATTGTCGATGTCAATCGGCGTGCTGGTTCACGAAGGGAGCTAATTTAAAAGTAATGCCGTTTGAGGTGCGTCGTTTGCGGGGTGAATTGTTGATGTGAATCGGTGTACTGGTTCACGATGCCCGTCGATTTACTTGGTGATTATACACTCTGAAGGGAACAAATTTAAAAGTGCTGCCGTTTGAGGTGCGCCGTTTGCGGGCTGAATTGTCGATGTCAATCGGCGTGCTGGTTCACGAAGGGAGCTAATGTAAAAGTAATGCCGTTTGAGGTGCGTCGTTTGCGGGGTGAATTGTTGATGTGAATCGGTGTACTGGTTCACGATGCCCGTCGATTCGCTTGGTGATTAAAAACTCGGAAGGGAGCAAATTTAAAAGTGCTGCCGTTTGAGGTGCGCCGTTTGCGGGGTGAATTGTCGATGTCAATCGGCTGGTTCACGCACGAAGAAGGGAGCTAATTTAAAAGTAATGCCGTTTGAGGTGCGTCGTTTGCGGGGTGAATTGTTGATGTCAATCGGTGTACTGGTTCACGAAGGGAGCTAATTTAAAAGTAATGCCGTTTGAGGTGCGTCGTTTGCGGGGTGAATTGTCGATGTCAATCGGTGTACTGTTCACGATTGGTGATTCGCAAAAACTTTAAAAGTGCTGCCGTTTGAGGTGCGGCCGTTTGCGGGCTGAATTGTTCGATGTCAATCGCGCGTGGGTTCACGAAGGGAGCTAATTTAAAAAGTAGCTGCCGTTTGAGAGTGGCGTCGTTTGCGGGGTGAATTGTTGATGTGTTGTGTGAATCGTGTACTGGTTCACGATACCCGTCGATTCGCTTGGTGATTAAAAACTCGAAGGGAGCAAATTTAAAAGTGCTGCCGATTTGAGAAGTGCGCCGTTCGCGGGGTGATTATTTACCGCATACCATCTTCATATCCTTTTACACTACCGTCTCTCAATACAACAGTACATCCGTATTCTGAGCTACTATTGCGGTTATCCAATAATCATATACCACCCTTATACCATTACCCCCCTCAATCCCTACCCCTCAATCAATTATCAACCCCCCCACCTTCCTTTCTTCCCCCCAAACCCCTATCATCCCCTAATTTATCCCCCCCTAAATCTTTCCCATCCAATACCTCATACCCCCCCCACTTCCCCCTAATCATTAACCCCCCCCTCCTTTCTCCACCAAACCCACACCATCCCCCCTAAATTCTATCCCTAACCCTAAATCCTTTTATCCAATAATCTATCCACCTTAAATACCATTAACCCCCCCTCCTTCTTACAACCCCTACATCCCCTAAATCTTATCTACCCTAAATCTTTTATCCCAATACCCCCCCTCATACCCCCAACCCCTTACTATCATTAACCCCCCCTCTTTCTCACCAAACCCCCCACCCATCCCTAAATCTTATCCCCTACTAAATCTTATTAATCCATAATCAATATCCAACCTTATACCATTAACCCTCATCCCTACTCAATCAATTATCAACCCCCCACTTCCTTTCTCCCCCCAAACCTATATCCTAAATCTTATATCTCCTAAATCTTTCATCCAATACCCCCCCCCCCCCCTAATACCCACCTTCCCATCCTAACCCCTCCTTTATCACCATACC
>CM069135.1:0-43929 GCA_035221665.1 Okamejei kenojei | reverse complement strand
CCGACACACCCCCCCCCCCACCCACAGGGAAAGGGGATTATACCTCTTAATCGCGGTGTTGACCTGACAGGGGAGAGGATCTCAAGGGTTTTTAAAAAGACACTATAACTTTTTTATTTTTCATCGATGGAAAAAAATCTGGTGTCCTTGCTCAGCGGAGGAGAGGACTGTGAGTAAAGATGGCCAATAATCATTAGCGATGTTTATGGTAGCGTTTTTTTTTGTTTTTTTTTTTTTTTCAAAATAAATATATTAAGGTAGGACAGGAGGAATGGTGGTTCAAGATGCGACTTCTTTAATTTTATAGATGTGGGACCTTATCAATTGCTTACTGAAGGTCCAAGTTACATACATCCATGGCCTCTCCTTGTCCATTTTCCTAGTTACATACTCAAAAACTTCCAGAATTAGTCACAGCATGATTACTGCTGTTCATCCTTTTTATAATTGATTCCAGCAAATTCCCACCCCACTGCTGTGGCTAACTGGTCTATAATTCCCTAGTTTTCTCTTTCCCGCCTTTCTTAAATATAAAAAGTTGGGATTAACATTGGCTCTCCTCTACCCTCCAATCCACAGGAACTGATCCTGGAATCTATAGTATAGAACATTGGATAATTTCATCTCCAATGATCCATGAATGAATTTCTGGAGCACTTCCTTAATTTACCCTGGATGTCAGACCATCATGGAGGCCCTGGGAGGAAAACTTATCAGCCTTATGTCCTCATCAGTGATGGCTGCAACACTATTTCTGTCTAATGGGGATTTCCTTCAGTTCTCTCGTCACCCCATGTCTTCTGGTCCACTACTACATCAGGAAGATTGTTTGTTTATGCTCTTTGGTGAAGACAGTTCAAAGAACTGTTAAACCATTCTGCCATTTTCCTTGTTTCCCCCAATTAAATACACCGTTTTCAGTCTTTCAAGGGTAAACTTTGGTCTTTAACAAATGTTTTCTTTCGTTCACATACTAAGAGAAGCTTTTACTATCCTCCTTTATATTCTTGGTAGCTTTACCTTCCATACCTCTCTTTTCTCTGATATTGTTATATTGTCTTTTTAGTTACCTTTGCGGCTCTTTAATCATTACTCAATCCTCTTGCTTCTGCTCATTTCGGCTACGGTTGTACTTCTCTGGTTCTTTTTCTACTATAATTCATTGGATGGTTTTCAAGAGAGAGAGGGTTACAGTTACATTTAGTCTTGGGTTTCTATCGAAATCAATGGATATGCGGGAAAAAAAAAAACAGGAAGAGGTACTTGATTTTAGATGAACAGCCATTATCTATTGAATGGCAGTTGCTACAGTGCTGTCTCCAAGGACCAATGACTTATCCCTGCACCTTTTTCTATGTTTCTATGTGTTGAGTAAATGGCAATATAAAAAACTAGACCACTTGATTTTGAAGCATTCATGCATGGTTGGGAGGGTATAATTTTAATTGTAGTATTGTGTGGAAAACAAGTACCACTTCGGCGCAATGCCCAAACCCGCCCCAAACATGTCCCAGCTTACACTACCTGCTTTTGGTCCCAATATTCCCACCAAACCTGTCTATCCATGTGATCGTCTAAACTGTTTCTTAAATATTGGGATTAGTCCAGCCTCTTGCCTATCTACCTCCTCTGGAGCTTCTATTCATTCACCCACCACCCTTTATGTGGAAAAATGTTACCTCGCTCCCCCTATAATTGCTATAAAAAATACTTCAAACAAAACAAAAAACATTGAAAATCAAACTTTACATGCACTTTTTTAAAACAAGATTTGATACATCAATTTCAAAAAGTCCCAACCCATCCCACACCCCCTTCTTCCGCACTTGGTTGCTCCTCACTCCTCGCCGGGTACACCCAACCCGAATGGCCAGTGATCAGTGATCGCTCTGCCTCAACTTTCAAACCGCTCCGTGCCCCTGCCTGGTTCAGAGATGAGAGCACTGCCAGATTGGTGTTTTGTGAGCGGGTGGGGGAAAACTGAGGCATGTTGTCTGTGATGTCCAGATCCCAATGCTCAAGCGCACTTTATGTTTCGGAGTTGGCTGATGTTATTGATTTGTAATTAGCCTGATTTGTAATGGTTGACACAAGTTGACATTAATTTATTAATCGGCGTATATATCAGGGGTATGGGGATAGATAAGTGCAATATTAAAATGAACATGCAAGGTGTCAGGCTGTCAGTCACAACATATCAGCCCCCTAATAACCCATTATTTCCTTCACTTAAATATTGGGAAGATATCAGCACTATTGTCATTTGCCACTCAATCTATTATGTTTGTTTACCTCACTGACTATTCCAAAATCCCCCCCCCCCCCCAAATTCCTTTGACAGGTTCCGAATAGAAATGTCCCCATATATCATTGTTTTATTAATTGAACACGTAGATGAACATCCTCAAGGAGGTATCAGATGGAAAAATTGATTCAGAAGACGGAGTGGTTTAAGAGCTTATTCAAAGTAGGGGCATACAGTGGCTTGCAAATGTATTCATTATCCTCATTAGTTGTCTGTAACCATTTTTTTCCACATTTTGTCACATTACAATCACAAACGTAAATGTATTTTTTTATTGGAATTTTATGTGATAAGACCAACACAAAGTGGCCACATAATTGTGAGTGGAAGGAAAAATGATACATGGTTTTCAAATTTTATTACAAATAAAAAATTGAACAGTGTGGCGTTGGCAAAAGTATTCAGTCCCCCTGAGTCAATACTTTGTGGAACCACCGTTCGCTGCAATTACAGCTGCAAGTCTTTTGGGGTATGTATCTACCAGCTTTGCACATCTAGCGACTGAAATTTATGCCCATTCTTCTTTGCAAAATAGCTCAAGCTCAGTCAGATTGGATGGAGAGCGTCTGTGAACAGCAATTTTCAAGTCTTGCCAGAAATTCTCAATTGGATTTAGGTCTGGACTTTGACTGGGCCATTCTAACACATGTAACGTGACAAAATGTGGAAAAGTTCAAGGGGTATGAATACCTTTGCAAGCCACTGTATGTTAAAGGAGTGACAGAGACACTTGCAGGGGAACGTGTGAGGTGGTTATTATTTGTCTTTAGTTTTAGCTTGAACCAGGACATCTGAAGATTCAAAGTTTAATATAGTAATTGTGCTGATACTGACTCCACCCAACCACGTAATGAATATCATCCATTCCGGAGGTTTTATTTTTCTGATGCCATTTAAACTTCACTTGGATTTCAATCACTTCAATGTAAAAGTAATTGGGAATGGGGAGCATTGAAACAAAAATTTGCCCTCGGTACATATTAACTGTAATATAATATTGTATGCATGTTGGTAGGTGCAATCAAAACAAAGATCTTTTTATCATTGTTGTGTTATGAATACCACAAGAAAAAAATGTAATCTCAAGATCACATTTAATAGAATAATATTGCTTAAAAATATATTGTTATGTTATTTTTTTTTGACTTTGCATTTTGGAAAAGTCCCCGCTGAGAGGAAGACAGCAAAATACTCAAAATATTGGGGGTGAAAATGACTTCAGGACAGTTTGTTAGGAAAATGAAGGAAATGGTAACAGAATACTTATACATCTGAGTGAGTATAATTTTATGGTTGAGAAATTGTGTTCAACCAATTGATGACTTATTTGACAAAGTAACTAGCATGTTAGACAACAAGGAAGCCAATGGATGTAGCAAATTTTGTTATGCAAAATTTGGTCTGTGAAGTGCCCCATAAAAGATTACCACATTAGATAAGCACCTGTGGACTTGAACGTAATAAGTTAAGTCCAGGGGGTCAGACATGGGGCTTTATGTGTGGGCCAGATATATTGTCAGTGCAGAGGGGCTAGGAGCAAGGCCAAGTGTGCATCCATAGTCAAGGTCTGGCATAGTACTAGGTGTGCAGTCAACGCTGGGACAATGGGAGTGTTCAGCACTGGGAACCTAAGCAGAGAAGCAGCTATGATCAGGGTAGAATGGGGGCCAGGTGTAAGGCTGGACTCAGGGTCAGGAATGAGAGAAGGTGTGCAACTGGAGTCAGGGTCAGGAGTGCAGTGAGACCCAGGTTAGTCAACATGGGCCAAGTGTTTCATTATAATCTGATTTCCATACATGAATATACTAAGATATTTCATGTGCTGCACGTTGATCAGAGCCGGGCTCTACTGTGGAATGGAATCTATATTACTAAAAGTCTGATCTTGACCACTTCCTGTTGTTCTGTATATTGATTTTAGAAAAAACGCTGCCACTTACAGCTGTGATTTTTGGCTATCTTACTCAGAGTCCCCCTCCGCTGCGCGGGACAAGAGGACTTTTTCCATCGATGAAAAATAAAAGAGGTTTTAATGTTTAAAAAATGTTGAGATTCTCTCTCCTGAAGGCCACGCTCCTTCCGGAGGGACTATAAAACCCGGAAGTGTTGAGTGCCTTGCCTTCTATTTAATTAATGTCTAATCTTGACCATTTCTTGTTTGCATCCCCCTCCGCTCATCAGGTGCCGAGGATTTTTCCCATTGATGAATTATTAGTGTTTAAAAAATGTTGAGATTCTGACTCCTGTGAATCACGCCATGAAGGCCACGCCCCTTAAGGTGGGAAGGGGGAGGTGCTATAAAACCCAGAAGTATGGGCGTGGCTCAGTCTCTGCAAGATGGAGGAGGGAGAGGTCACGGCTCGCTGTCTTTAGTGGCCGTGCACCCTGCTTGAAATGGTATGAAACTGCACTTGAATTTGGTGGCCTTGCACCCTGCTTGAAGTAGTATGAAACTACACTTGAGTTTGGTGGCCTTGCACCCTGCTTGAAATGGAATTTCAAGGGATAGCCGTGAGTCAACTGCCAGCCCCCCCAGCCGTGAGTGAGTGAGCTGCCAGCACAACAGGCTTGAGTGACTGAGCTGCCAGCCTAAGAATCCATTCGGTCCACAATGTCCATACTAGCCCTCTGGAAACAGTCCCTTCAGCCCACAACACCCATACTAGTGCTCCAGAAAGCCCCCACCCCCCACTGGCCACCAATATTGGAATTGGTGGAGAGGTGGAATATTGCGTTGGGGGACCAGCCCTCCCGTGTGATGTTGGGACCCAACGGGTCCCACTTAGTCTAGTTTGGAATGTAATTTAACCTAACCTTATTCATAGCTAATCCAATTAAAGCATAAATATTGCATTCAAATGTAAGTTAAAAGACTCGCTACAGTATGCACCAGATTGCACAATTTCAAGCTGAAAAATGCGAAAGCTCCATTACCAATGATGGGGGCGGGATGCCCCGCTCCAACACCCTAATCGCCCCCCCCCCCCCCCCCCCCCCCCCCCCCTCGGTCGTTACGCTCCTCTCGGGCTTTGTCTCTCGCAATTTATCACTCCCAACTCTCATCCAATGTTGGCAGCGATGGGGGTTTGGCGGAGGGGGGTCACGTGAGGTGGGTGAGGAGGGGAGGATGGTGGTCACGTGGGGGGTGGGTCATGTGGGTTCCAGGTGGCTGCTGAATTGGTCACGTGGGTACCCGGTGGCGCGAGGTGAAGGGGGTCACGTTCTATATGCTGGGGCGGGGAGGTCACGTGGGCTCTGCTAGTTTTCTCCCGTCGCGCGGGGGGTGGTGGGTGGTTCTTACGGTCACGTGGGTCACGCTGGGGTCCCGCGGCGGGAATTATCTCATGAAGGTGACGTGCATGCAGTAGGGGGTCACGTGGGTCCCACTGGAGGGGGCTGGGGTCATGTGGGTCTCGCTGGAGGGGCGGTGGTGTCACGTGGGTTTTGCTGGAAGGGGGCTGGTGTCACGTGGGTCCCGCTGGAGGGACCCTGGAGCAGGCCCTTCGGCCCACAATCTCTGTGCATCAGCATGATGCCAAGTTAAACTGATCTCCATCCGTCTCTACATGGCTCCACCTGCCCCCCACGCTGTCTTGGCAAGACCAGCAGCAAAATCAAGGACCAGTCTCACCCCGGTCATTCCCTCTTCACAAGCGTAGGAAGGACACTGCAGATGCAGGTTTGCACCGTAGGGGGACACAATACTGGAGTAACTCAGAGGGACAGGCAGCATCTCTGGAAAAAAGGAGTAGGTGACGTTTCGTCATCCATTCCTTCTCTCCTGACCCTCTTCTTAAGTGATAGCATCATAGCTTGGTTTGGGAGCAGCTCCCTCCAAGACAAAAGAAATTGCAGAGAATTGTGGCCACAGCCCAGACCATTACCCAACCCAGACCATTAAAGTCATCTATTATAAACCTACAAGGTTTTGTGACATGCAAGAGGAGGCTGTTGTCTTGACACCAGAGTGCCAGATCAGCCACCTCCTCCCGTTAGGCCTTCTCATCTCTATCGGAGATCAGGCCCACCACCACTGTTTCATCAGCAAACTTGATGATGGAGTTGGAGCTGAGCCTGGCCACACAGTCGTGTGTACACGGATTACAGTAGGGGCCTGAGGACGCAACCCTGGGGGGGGAACCTGTGTTCAGGGGGAGGAGGTTGGAGGTATGTCTACCCATCTTCACCATCTGGGGCCTGGCGGTGAGAACGTCCAGGACGCAAGGGGAGTGTTCAGTCCCATTTCCAGCAGCTTCTCAGCAAGTCTGGTGGGGACTATGGTGTTGAAGGCTGAACAGAAATCAATGAACAGCAGCCTCACATAGCCCCCCTTCTGGCTGTCGAGGTGAGAGTGTTTTGCAGAACCTGGGAGTCTGCATCATCCGTGGATCTGTTTGGACGGTATGTGAACTGCAGCGGATCCATGGTGCGAGGGAGGAAGGCGCAGATGTAGTCCTTGATCAGGGGACAGAGTTCCCCCTTGTCCTGACCTTTTACCCCATCAGCCGTCGCATGCAGCACATAATCCTCCAACATTTTTGCCACCTCCAACGGGGTCCTACCACTAGCCACGTCTTCCCATCTCCATCGCGTTCCGCAAAGACTGTTCCCTCCGCAACACTCACTGTTATTTAGGCGAGAACGAAACTCATGGGTGGGGGAGGGGTGGAGAGATGGAAAGCTGGGGTTACTAAAGTTAGAGAAATCAACAGTTATACCTGTCCATTGTCAAGGTGAGGCTAAACGCAAATTGGAGGCATCTCATATTTTGCTTGGGCAACTTACAATTTCTCTAACTTCAAGTAACCCTTGCTTTCCCTCTCTCTCCACCGCTCCCCCATTCAATTCTTTCGTTCTCACCTAGCTGCAGCTAACAATGCCCTGTTTCCTTTATCATTGTTACTTTGTCGCGTATCTTTCATTCATTTGTTCTACATATATCTCTACAACATCGTCTTGCCATTGAGGGAGTGCAGCGTAGGTTTACAAGGTTAATTCCCGGGATGGCGGGACAGTCATATGCTGAGAGAATGGAGCTGCTGGGCTTGTACACTCTGGAGTTTAGAAGGATGAGAGGGGATCTGATTGAAACATATAAGATTGTTAAGGGTTTGGACACGCCAGAGGCAGGAAACATGTTCCCGATGTTGGGGGAGTCCAGAACCAGGGGCCACAGTTTAAGAATAAGGAGTATGCCATTTAGAACGGAGACGAGGGAAACACTTTTTCTCACAGAGAGTGGTGAGTCTGTGGAATTCTCTGCCTCAGAGGGGGATGCAGGTTCTCTGGATGCTTTCAACAGAGAGCTAGATAGGGCTCTTAAAAATAGTGGTCAGGGGATATGGGGAGATGGCAGGAACAGGGTACTGATTGGGGATGATCAGCCATGATCACATTGAATAGCGGTGCTGGCTCGAAGGGCCGAATGGCCTACTCCTGCACCTATTGTCTATTGTCTTTTGTCTATATCTCTCATTCCCCTTTACCATGACTTTCAGTCTGAAGAAGGGCCTCGATCCGAAATGTCACCCATTGCTTCTCTCCAGCGATGCTGCCTGTCCCACTGATCTACCCCAGCATTTTGTCTCTATCCCTTATCATGTTTCTGTACACTGTGGACAGTTTGATTGTAATCATGCATTGTCTTTCCGCTGATTGGATAGCACGCAACAAAAGCATGTCACTCCCTCGGTAGGGTGGGAGATTGCAACCTTCACGTGGTCCGCCCTGTTTCGACGAATGCAATCAACCCGGCGTGCACAGTCAAATAAGATCAAATAGAACAAGATGTCCTACAACTTTAGGCTGTGCTCGCCATACGCTAGAAGAAGAAGACTACATCGGTACATGTGACAATAAACTAAACTGAACGTTAACTGAGAACAGTTAAATTTTTACCTGCTGCAGTTTTACAGGCCCATTAATGAAATAACAAATAAATTTACAATGATCAATAATACAATAAATTATCAGTAATACTAGGTATCCAGACCATAATAGTGCAAACTGAAGTAGGTGGTGCAACCTATACACAGTCTGTAGTACGTTGTTGTTGTGATAGGGCGTGGTTAGGGTTGTGCAGTATAGTTCAAGACCTCCGCTCGGTCCGCAATAACCAACCTGACCTCCCAGTGGCTCAGCACTTCAACTCCCCCTCCCATTCCGTATCTGACCTCTCTGTCCTGGGTCTCCTCCACGGCCAGAGTGAGCAACACCGGAAATTGGAGGAGCAGCACCTCATACTTGGGGAGCCTGCATCCTGGTGGCATGAACATTGATTTCTCACAATTCTGTTAACCCTTGCGGTCTCCTCTCCTTCCTACCTTTCCCTCAGCCATCAGGATCCTCCTCCTTTTTCCTTTCTTCCCCCCTGCTTCCCCCCACCCCCCATCAGTCTGAAGAAAGGTTTTGGCTCAAAACGTTGCCTATCTCCTTTGCTCCATAGATGCTGCTGCACCCGCTGAGTTTCTCCAGCATTTTGTGTACCCTAGTTCAAGAGCTTGCTTGTTGATGGAAAGATGCTGGTCTTGAATCCCAATGTCAGGGTTTTCAGGTTTGCATACCTTCTTCCTGATAGTTGTTTAAGAAAGAACTGCCGATGCTGGAAAAATCCAAGGTAGACAAAAATGCTGGAGAAATGCTGGTAGTTTGCACCCCAGCGGGATGAACTTTGACTTCTCCAATTTCAGGTAGTCCTTGCTTTCTTCCTTCTTCCCCTCCCCTTCCCAGCTCTCCCACAGCCTACTGTCGCCGCCTCTTCCTTTCTTCTTCCCGCCCCACCCACCCCCACATCTGTCTGAAGAAGGGCCTCGACTCGAAATGTCACCTATTCCTTCGCTCCATAGATGCTGCCTCATCCGCTGAGTTTCTCCAGCATTTTTGCATACCTTCTTCCAGAGGGTCGCAGCAAGGTGAGATTGTACCAGGGTTGTGTGGGTCTTGAGTGATATTAGCTGCCTTTTGTGGTGGAGCATACTGTAGGTCCCTTTGATGCTAGGAAGTTCAATACCCATGATAGATGAGGCAGTGTCTACTACTTTCTGCAGCCTCCTTCGTTCTTGGCATTCAAATTACCGAAGCAGGCTGTGATTACGGTCTCTACCTGTCACTGTGGTCGCTACCAGACAGCTGAAGACATTTGAAAGTGTATTTGTCAACATAGCAAATCTCCAAAATCTTCACAGGAAGTGGAGGCATCGATGAGTTTTGTCTCTGATTGCATCAATGAACTGAGCACAGGAAAGATGTTCAGAGTTGTCCACGACCCAGGACCTTGAAGTTGTTGACTCCACATGAAGACAGGTTCTCAGATGCTCAGCTTTCCTGAGTCAGATCCTCCTGAAGTCAACAATCAGCTCCTTGGTCATGCTAACGTTGAGAGCAAGATTGGTCTTGTGGCGTCAGTCAATCAGATTATGGATCTGCCTCTCGTACACTAAAGGGCCTGTCCCACTGTACCAGGTAATTCAAGAGTTCTCCCGAGTTTTCCCCTGATTATGTTACAAAACTTACCTTTAGCGGTGCTGCAGTTCTGTCACTGGCCGTGTGCGCGACTTTGGAGCCTTTTGGGGGGGGGGGGGCGAGGTTAAAATGCGGTTTTCCCTTGCCATCCAGAGCTTTATTTTCTCGGAGTGCGAGATTTTTCTAAAGATTCGTTCCGACTGCCGGTAAGTTAAAAAAAAAGTTTTAATCGTCCGACTATTTCAGCGACTATTTTCAGCTCCTAAAGCTGTGAACGCCGACAACGGGGACGGATTTTACGTAGGGGACAGGTAAATGAAAGCTGTTTATTTTTTAATATAAACTTGCTTGTTTAGATGACCTTAATCAACATTTCATGTTGCAAAACGGTGATTTATTCCCCATACGAACCGGCAGTATTTTTCCTGCCGATATGGGGTTTAAATTCACCGCAACCGCAACGCTCCAATCCATCGCGTTCCATAAAATCCCACTCGCAAGCTGATTTAAATGGCCATTAATTTACAGGCATTAAACACTAAATTCCTTCAATTTGGCCTATAAATTAATGACAATGAGATTTCATGTTATATTGTGAATTCTTGTGTGAATGTTATTTGGACACTTAGGCTTTAAAAAAAATGTTAATTTTTTCTTAAGAAATGGATAGATGTTTAGATCTAGTAATTGAATTTTGTAATTAGCTACAATTGGGTAACTAACTAATTATATGCTTTAATTTCAGGTCATCCAAGTAAGATTGTTTCATTTTTATTTCAGAATGCTTCAATCTATAATAATTGAAAATTTCTTAATTTTTAAGAAAGTTATGGACTTTTGGCTGTCCTCGATCACAGCTTTTGTGTTAAGTCAATAGAAAAGCAATAGGAAACGAGTTGCTAATTTCCGAGTATGAAAATGGCCATAACTTATTTAATACTGAAGATATGAAAGTGAATTCGGTGTCAAATTAAACTTCTTTTTATGTTTTATCTAATGGGATAAATTGCAGACTAAATGTTTTAAATCTCAAAATTTTGTAACATTGCTACTGTACCTTCTCCCTGATGGCAGTGGTGAGATGAGTGTGTGGCCAGGATGGTGTGGGTCCTTGATGATTTTGGAAGCCTTTTTGAGGCAGCGACTGCAATAGATCCCTTCGACGGTGGGGAGGTCAAAGCCGGTGATGGACTGGGCAGTGGTCAGAACATTTTGCAGTCTGTTTCGCTCCTGGACGTTCAAGTTGCCAAACCAGGCCACGATGCGACCTTTCAGAATGCTCCCTACCGTGCACCTGTAAAACTTTAGGAGAATCCTCTTTGACATGCCGAATCTCCGTAATCTACCCCACTATTCATCCAACAACAGTGATATAGTTGGCAAATTTGAAGATGGTGTTGGAGTTGTGTCAGGTGGTGCAGACATATAAATATCTGGGAGTCCACCTTGATAACAAACTGGACTGGTCAGTCAACACCGATGCCCTCTGCAAAAAGGACAGAGCAGACTCTTTCCTCAGAAGGCTCAGATCCTTCATTGTGCGCAGTGACATGCTGTACCTATTTTATTATACCGTGGTTGCACGTGTCATTTTCTACGCTGTTGTATGCTGGGGCAACAACATCAGTGCTAAAAACAGCAAGAAGTTGGACAAACTGGTAAAACGAGCTAGCTCAGTGCTGGGGGGGAGAGTGGACGGAGTGGTGGATGTGCTTGAGAGCCGTATGAGGAGCAAGTTGCAGGCCATCCTCAACAACTCAGGGCACCCCCTCCATGAAATTCTGGAGGGTCAAAAGAGCACACGGAACAACAACCGGCTCCTCTCCCTGCGCTGTAGAACGGAGCAGTTCAGGAGATCCTTCACCCCTGCAGCCATTAGATTATATAATACTGACCGCTAGGCTGTATGGGGATGCTTTGCATTTTTGCTAGTTAGTTATAGGGTATTTTTAAGTATTTATTGCTTTCAGGTATTGTCCATATTGTATTTTATGTTTTTTTTTGTCTGCTTTCGTTCTGGTCGTGTGGGTTTGTTGGTTGTTGGCTTCTGGACATCTGAATTTCCCTGAGGGGATCAATAAAGTATTTATTATTATTTTTATTATTATTATATTATTATTATTATTATTATTATTGCACAGTCACGGTCTAGAAACAGTTTAGCAGGGGAGTGAACCCACAGCCCTGAGGAGCCCCGGTGCTGAAGGTCAGCAAGAAGGAAGTGTTGTCTAACTGTGCTTTTCTTTTCATGAATTCTATGATTCTCTCACATATATCTTATGGCTTAACCACATGGTCCCAGGCTCACCAGTCATCAATTAAGGCCATAGAGTGTCTCTATAACCGAGCCTTGAAAGTCCTGGACAAAAAAAGAATAAGGTATCATCACTGTCAAATTCTAAGCAAATATAAGATCCTAAGTTTTGCTAACTTTATTTCCTTACATTTAGTTAAATTGGTCTTCAGGTGCCTAAATGGCGCTGCTCCCCAGCTGCTGTGTAAAACAATAACAAGACTGCAAAGTGGTACCAGATCCACCACCCGAGCAGCGTCAAAAGGCAATTGTAGTATCCCCTTCTGCAGAACATCTTTTGCTCAAACTGCCTTTTCAGTAAAAGGGACAAAATTATGGAACTTACTGCCAGACCACTTGAAATATATCCCTACATATGTCACATTCAAAAGAAACACAAAATTGTGGCTAATTCAACAACAATCTTGTTCTCATATGCAGATGATACTAAGATAGGTGGTGTTGTGGATAATGAGGTAGATTTTCAAAAGTCTACAGAGAGATTTGGGCCATTTGGAAAAGTGGGCTGAAAGATGGCAGATGGAGTTTAAAGCTGTTAAGTGTGAAGTGCTACATCTTGGCAGGACAAATCAAAATAGGACGTACATGGTAAATGGTAGGAATTGAGGAATGCTGTGGAACAGAGGGACCTAGGAATAACTGTGCATAGTTCCCTGAAGGTGGAATCGTATGTAGATAGGGTGGTAAAGAAAGCCTTTGGTGTGCTGGCCTTTATAAATCAGAGCATTGAATATAGGAGGCAGGGAAGTAATGTTAAAATTGCACATGGCATTGGTAAGACCAATTCTGGAGTATGGTGGTACAATTTTGGTTGCCTAATTATAGGAAGGATGTCAACAAAAATAGAGAGAGTACAGAGGAGATTTACTAGAATGTTGCCAGGGTTCCAGCAACAATGTTACAGAGAAAAGGTTGAAACAAGTTAGGTCTTTATTCTTTGGAGCGCAGAAGGTTAAATGGGGGACTTGATTGAGGTCTTTAAAATGATGAAAGGGATAGACAGAGTTGACGTGGATAAGCTTTTCCCATTGAGGGTAGGGAAGATTCAAACAAGAGGGCATGACATGAGAATTAAGGGACAGAAGTTTAGGGGTAACGTGAGGGGGAACTTCTTTACTCAGAGGGTGGTGTCTGTGTGGAATGAGCTTCCAGCAGAAGTGGTGGAGGCAGGATCGATTTTAACATTTAAAAGTAAAGTGGATAGGTATATGGACGTGAAGGGAATGGAGGGGTACGGTCTGAGTGCAGGTAGATAGGACTAGGGGAAAACAAATGGTCGGCACGGACTGGAAGGGCCGAGAGGGCCTGTTTCCGTGCTGTAATTGTTATACGGTTATATGGTTATATTTTAGTTTTTACACTGTGCTCTCTCTGTATGTCTTTTTCTCTTTTCCATTTTTTACCTAATTTCCATTTTCCTATTTTTAATAATGTTAATCTGTATTATCATTTTTAACCAAAAGCCCTACTAGGGACGTGTTGCGAATTAGCTTTGGCTAAAAACACTATGATGCATACCTCAGATGACTGTTTCAAGTGTATCTATCTTTTTGTATCTGTCCCTATTTAAATAAACCTTAATCAATCATTGTCTATTGTTATGCCAATTCATATCGAACGAGGAAGAGGAGAAACCAGATGCGTGGTGAAGAGCAGAGGCCCACTTCCTTGAGCTTGACGACATGTTCAGAGGGGATGTTTAAGAAAGAACTGCAGATGCTGGAAAAATCGAAGGTAGACAGAAATGCTGGAGAAACTCAGCGGGTGAGGCAGCACCTATGGAGCGAAGGAATAGGTGACGTTTCGGGTGGAGACCCTTCTTCAGACTGATGTGGGGGTGGGTGGGGGCGGGAAGAAGAAAGGAAGAGGTGGAGACAATAGGCGGTGGGAGAGCTGGGAAGAGGTGGGGAAGGAGGGAGCAAGCAAGGACCAAAGATCATCGAGCGGAGCAAGATAGTCCACTCCACGAAAAAGCAGTAGTAGGTCATGGGTAATCCTCAGCGCCATTTCCGTAACCGGCTTCCGTCTCCGCTCCAATCTATGATCTTTGGTCATGGCGTCTGCTCTATGATCTTTTTTAGTGGACTATCTTGCTCCACTGAATGATCTTTGGTTTACACCGAAGATAGACACAAAAAGCTGGAGTAACTCAGCGGTTCGGGCCAGGCAGCATCTCCGGAGAGAATGAATGGGTGATGTTTCAGGTCGAGACCCTTCTCATCCAGGTGTTAGAAAAAGTTAATTATTTTTCTTTTGACTACCTATAATTGTGCCATGCTCTAAAACTGCAAACTCTAGCTTCAGCTCCCAGCTCAATATGTATGAAATTGTTGCAATGCAGAACACAGTTCTGAATCGCTAAAGACCGATGCATTTCATTTGCCCAAGTGAGTTCTGCACACAGAACGGTCGCTGTGCCTAATGGATCCTATTGGTTGTCTAAAATCAAATTATAATCCAATGTTTCTAGATGCAATTTCTTGATTGTGAATTAGGAATTTATGCACTCAGGACATGTTTCCTCGATTTTTGTTTTGAGAAAATATAATTGGTTTCTATTTCAAATGGTTTACACCATTAACTAATCACAACTGAAGTAAACTCTTTTCAAAACATGTTGTTCCTGCAATTTATAATTTATGCGTTTTTTAAAAATTATATATGAATACTAATTAGCAGAATATAGGGTAACCAGCTATCACCATGTGTAACTATTTATTTTACAGCAAAGAAATATTTAAATTTTAAAACGCAGGCATTTTAAGCGTCGGATTATAGTAATGTTGCCTCAACATTAAGTGTTCCATTTCGCTATAAATTTCAAAATGCTACCCATAATTTAAAAAATATTTTGAGTTCCTTGTAAACGTCTATCACTTTTATTTATTCGATCCAAAATGAAAAGGCGAAATGTTAATAAAATGCTAATCATTACATCCTTTTTTGGTTGGTTGTGGCAAGAATCTTCATGTCGTATTATCGTTTGATTTTACGCGCATTGAAACGAGTAAAGAGAATAACTCTACTGGGCTAAGTGCAGCGAGATTCGGAATCGCTGTTTTTTTCACCCATTCAAACGGGCCCCAAAGCATTGTGTGCGCCGATTTTAGAAAGTCATACAAGTAATGAAAAGAGGGGAATGAAGCGTGTATTTACTGGTGATTAATAAACCCAGGGATCGGTTTCAACGTGGGATGAAGTTAAGTACAATAACTGGAGCCAGGTGCATTAATCATCCTTGAACACTCGCTGTTGTATTTCAATCGCCAATTGTACCCTCGACTGGACAGACTGATGTGTGTATAGGAAGGAACTGCAGTTGCTGGTTTAAACCAAAGATAGATACAGAATAGACACACCATAGATAGACACAAAAATGCTGGAGTAACTCAGCGGGACAGGCAGCATCTAGAGAGAAGGAATGGGTGACGTTTCAGGTCGAGACCCTTCTTCAGACTGAAAGTCACGGGAAAGGGACTTTCAGTCTGAAGAAGGATCTCGACCCGAAACGTCACCCATTCCTTCTATCCAGAGATGCTGCCTGTCCCGCTGAGTGACTCCAGCATTCTGTGTCTATCTTCAGTTTAAACTAGCATCTGCAGTTCCTTCCTAAGCATTGCCCTCTCCTTCATGCCATTTTTAATGTTCGTATTGCAGATAATATTGAAATATTGGTCTGACAGCAAGAAAACATTTGCTAAAATTAATTCCATCCTGGGCTGTAAGCCAAAGCTTTCATCCGTCCTCCTCAAAAACGCAATGGTTCCATGCTTCGATTCCATTCTAATTTAGTATTTCAGAACCTTTTTAATTACCATACCAAATCATTCCCTTGATAGTTTTCCTCATTTCTATTTTCAAATCAAGAAATCAACCCGACCCAACTCCGCTCTATGATCTTTGCTGATTACACATGGAAGTCGGGTCGGGTTTTGTAAAATGGCGGACGTCCTGCCCCGTCCCATACTACACGTTAGTCCATTGGATTTTGCAGGAGTGGACCATCTTGCTCCACTCTATGATCTTTGGCAAGGACTACCTGAAATTGGAAGTCAATGTTTATACCGCCAGGGTGTAAACTACCCAAGCAAAATATGAGGTGCTTCTCCAATTTGCGGTGGGACTCAAACTCTGCCAATGGAGGAGGCCCAGGACAGAAAGGTTGGATTCGGAATGGGAATTTCCGAATTCAGAGGGGATGATGATGTTGACGGCGCAGCTGGGAAGAAGGACCCATGGTCCGTAGAGGGAAGCCATTGAGCCCTGGTGGTGCTGCGGTAGAGTTGCTGCCCGACAGCGCCAGAGACCCGGATTCAATCCAAACTACACGTGCTGTCTGTGCAGAGTTTGTACGTTCTCTCTATCAACTGCATGGGTTTTTTCCAAGTGCTCTGGTTTTTCAAGTTGGCATCATGTTCAGCCACGTCAGGTCCAGCAATGAATATATCATATTGACAATATAATATATTGACAATGATGGTGTAGGCATACCCCGCAAATAATTGTTCCATTGTACGTTGGAATACCTCGCTGGCAGAGTTAATGCCAAAGGGCATCCGCAGAAATTAGTAGCGGCCAAAGGGAGTGCTGAACGTGGTGAGATTGGACGAGTCGGGGTCCAGCCAGAACAAACCTTTGGCATCCAGAACAGAAAACACGGATGCAGTGTCTATCTGAGCAGCAACTTCCTCTACTGTGCGCATCGTGTAGTGGGGGCGTTTTATCGCTGTGCTCTGGGGTTGATACAGATTCAGATTTTTTCCTTGTTCTTCTTTGTTGCAACCACCATGGGGGAAACCCAGTCGGATGGGTCAGTGACCGTGGCAGTGACACCCAGGGACACCATCCGCTGGAGCTCATTGTGTACTCTGTCGTGCATAGCATGTGGAATGTGGTATGGTGCTCGAACCACAGGTAAGACATTTGTGTCGGTGACGATGTTGTATTTGATGGGTAGCTTCCCAAGCTTGTCGTCAAATAGTTCCTTGTACTGGGAAAGTATCTGCTGGGTGGAGCCCTCGGCAGGTGGTATTTGATGGACAGCAGGCACAAAGGTTACTAGTCCTAGATCCGGGCACGCGTTAATGCCAAACAAAGTTGTAACTTCCCCAAGGACAATGAAAAAGTTCAGCTTGTGAGCTTGTGACTCCAGGCGGCAGTTCAGCTCAGCTTCTCCAAGTGAGTGCACCTCCCCTCCTTCATAGGCTAGCAAAGTGGCCGAAGTATTTTACAGTATGTTCGGCATTTCTGATCCGTGTAAATTCAGATAATGACATGACATTGCATTTGGCTACAGTGTCGATCTTTGCAACGGTAATGGTATTGTTGACATGAAGTGAGACTTCATGTGAAGGGTTGAGTTACTTGTTAGTGGAAGCAACCAGGGAGTTTATGTTATGACTATCTTCATGTTCAAGGAATATAACTGGAGGAGGCACTGCTAGCTCTTGGTACTCGCTATCAGATTCTTCATGTTTTAATAGGTGTACAGACTGCCATGGGAGTGAGCGTGTCGCATGGGTATGGCAGCATTTTGAGAAATTATTCCTTCTTTTGCAAAAGTGGCATATTTTTTCCAAAAGCAAAGCAGGGTGGGACCCACCACAGTTAGAACACTTTGCAATAAATCTTTGAGATTATCGAGATGATGTGTGGGGCTGTGAGCACTGGTTACGGTAGGAGGTGTCGGTAGCATCAACGTGGTACGAGGGAATGCGGTCCAGGCTCCAATGACCTAGTGTGAGAGGTCGTGATCTCAGCAATACAACAAGCATGTTCAGCTCAGGCCAGGGTTAGTTCAGTATCGTGGAGTAATTAATCGCGTACTTTATCATTGAGGATTCCACCCACTGGTCTGTCACGGATGAGATAAGAAGAAAGAAGAACAAAGGGAAGAGATAAGAGATAAGACATCACAGTGAGGAGGTGTTGGAGATTCACTGTGATGGATGTTTATGTAAACTGTGTTAAGTGTGGGTCTTGGGTTTTTTTGTAATGTAAAAAAAAACTAGAAAATGCAATTTCGTTCAAACCAATTTGTTTGAATGACAATAAAATGCATTCTATTCTATTCTATTCTATTCTACTACCACACTATTCATATCATCGCAACCCGACATGGGCAGTCAGTCAATGCTGTTATACAGTTGAAGCAACATGCTGCAGTGTGTTATATGAGTTACTCAATAAATACTATTGTACCAGATCAGTGAGAGTGTCTGATTTACTCAACATGGTGTCAGACGCGGTTAACTCACTCCGTGTTTAAGTATTTTGTTTTTTTCTATTTTATTCCCTGTGTTTTGTTTTCACCCATTTTGTCTCTCTTCTCGTGTTGCCATGGCCAGCCCACTCCGCAAGCCTGACCCTCTGATTTTTGACTCCGACATCGGTGAATGTTGGCGGGTTTCCTCTTATCTCTTCCCTTTGTTCTTCTCCCGTGGTCCAGCAGTCCAACCGCAGCGTCTAGGCGAACTGGGGCTCACGATGTTAAAGCCCCCGGCGGGCGATGGTAAGTTCCGCGGCCGTTAAGCCGCGTCGGGCGATATTAGGCCCCGGCTCCGTGTCCTTTAAACCCCGCGATTCCGGCGGGAGAAGTTGCTGTTGCGGGAGCTCCGAAAAGCGGTCTCCCACCAGGGACCTGCGAGCTCCCGAGGTTCCTGTCCATCGGGCCTGCAGCCAGAGCCTCCGAAGCTACAGTCGGGTCGCAGCCGCGCGCCACCACAGCTCTCCCCGCTCCGAAGACGGCCAGCTCCGCGATGGCGAGTCCGCAGGCTCCGCGACTGGAGCCCTCAGGTTGGTCCTGGCCGGGGGCCGCCGTCGGCTCCACGATGTTAGGCCCAGCGACACCGGAGACCCGACAGGGAAAAAGTTGGGTCCCCGTACAGGGAATAGATTAAACGGTTTCCCCCGCATCCCCTCCCTCCCTCCACCCCCCACATATACACAGCTAAAAAAAGAATAAAAACTATACTCAAGACATACATTTAACAAGACAAAAATTTAAAAAAAGAGGACGACTGTAGTCGAGCCGCTGCCGGGGCGGAGTAGGCGGAGCTTAGTGATAACAAAGCATTACATTGGTTAGTAAGTAAAGTGACCAATCTAGTTATAAGCTTGTAGCTTTGAAGCTTCATAGATCCATTTTTGAATTTGGTGTAATGTTCCAGATTTATCTACATGTACAAAGTTGGAAAATGCTGCATATCCCCAACATATCCCAATGCATCTATAGTGAGAGAGAGGTGGCACAGCGCCACAGTGGGGGAATTGCAGCCTTGCAGCACCAGAGCCCTGGATTAGATCCTGATCAAGGGTGCTCTCTGTACGGAGTTTGTACGTCCTTCCCCGGGTGCTCTGGTTTCCTCCCACACTCCAAAGATGTTTCAGGTTTATATGTTAATTGACTTCTGTAAATTGTAAATTGTCCCTAGTGTGTAGAATAGTTTAGTTTAGTTTAGAGATACAGCACGATAAAAGGCCCTCCGGCCAACCAGGTCCGCGCAGACCAGCGATCCCCACACACTCACATTATCCCAGGGACAATTTTTACATTTACCAAGCCAGTTAACCTACAAACCTGTGCGTATTTGGAATGTGGGAGGAAACTGAAAATCTCGGAGAAAACCCACGCAGGTGGGTTTTCCTCGGGAAGGCGACTCTGGACTGTCAAAGCTGCCACAGCCAGACATAAAACAGTTTTTATCCATGAGTAGTTGCTTTACTCAACAGCCAAAAATCTGTAGCCTCCCTTTGATCTGGTATTTTGTTGGTTCACATGCTTGATCAATGGTGTTTTATCATTAATGTTTTATTATTATTAATGTTTAGTGTTTTCGGAGTCATTCGTAAACTGTCACTGTATGTCATGTTGTTACTTGTGGGTGGAGCACCAAGGCAAATTCCTTGTATGTGAATACTTGGCCAATAAAACCTACTTACTTATGTTTACTGCCTCTAGCATAATCTTATATGTCTCAATAAGAATCAGAATCCTTCTCTGAATCACTGCCACAAGCATCTTGCATTCTGAAAAGTAATACACTGCCTAATATTTAACTATATGATCAGATAACTCAGCGTACAACAATAGAACCCGCTTGAGCTGGAGATTATTTCTCTTTCATGTCTGAATTCAAATCTGCTTCTCGATTTTCTGGAAGGCAGCCCAAATTGCATTTTCAAATGAAAATAATTAACTTCCTTCATTTTACAGCTCGCAAGTGCTGGCATAGAATAATAAAACACATCAGGTTCTACCATCAGAAACTAATCTCACATACCTAGCTTTGTAAAACAGGATCATGGACTATTTTAGATTCTACTGTAGCTCCAGGCCATTTTAGCTTGCATTTAAATCCCGGCTGCTTCGTAAATGCTAATTTCCTATTCTTTGTTTTAATTAATGCTGCCACCAGGCAGCTATGGAATACTTTCATTCTATTATGTCTTCATACTAACATTTTTCAGCAATATTGTCAATCGCTATATTGTCCCGTTCTGAGAAACATATCCTTGACAGAGTCTGAAGAACGTCTTGACCCGAAAATGTCACCTCTTTCTTTTCATCAGAGATGCTGTCTGACCTGCTGAGTTACTCCAGCTTGTTGTGTCTATCCTTGAAATACATCCCTTGACGGTGCCTCTATGAATAGAAATTCTGTCTTCAGAATATCTTTGTGTCTTAGTTATCCATCTGTCATGAAGAGATACGAGTAGACAGACTGTTCAAGTTCAGGTTCGCGTCTATTGTCACTTAACCAACTAAGGTACAGTGAAATTTGAGTTGCCATACAGCCCTACTAAGTGAAAAGAACACAATACACACATAAAAGAAATTTAACATAAACATCCACCACAGCGGAATCAACATTCCTCACTGTGATGGAAGGCAATAAAGTTCAGTCATCTTCCTCTGTGTTCACCCGTGGTCGGGACCTTTGAACCCTCCGCACTTGCCGTTGCTGATGGTCCGATGTTCGAACCCTCTTGTCGGGATGATGGAAACTCCGGCGTCGGAACACTCCGCGGCATGGAGCTCCCGACTCAGCCACTTCTTACCGGAGACCGCGGGCTTCACGGTGTTAAAGTCCACAGGCCCGCGGTCGGAGCTCTTCTTCTGCCGATCCTCGGCTTAGGATCCCCGGCCCGGCGATGGTAAGTCCGCGCTGCACCCGCAGCTTGAAGCTCCGGGCTGGTCTCCAGGAAAGGCCGCACAACTCCACATTGTTAGGCCACAAAGTGGGGGGGGAGGTGCAACACGGAGACAATCGTATCTCCTTCGGGGTAAGTGACTGAAAAAAAGTTTCCCCCTATTCCCACCCCCCACCCGCCACATAACCTAACCAAGAAGCATTGAAACAAACTTTTAGAATATACTTAAAATAATAAAAACAGTAGAAAGGACACACAAACAAACAGTTGGCGAGGGTGCCACGACGGTGACGCCACCTGGTGGAATAACCTTGTTTAATAACCCCCTCTCTGACATCGAACGGTCTGTCCTCAGCAGAGGTTTACCTTTGTCCCCCTCCGTCCCCACCTCAATGAGTTCCGCGCCCACCACGACTTGGAGCTCTTCTACCGTCGCCTCCGCCTCACAGCGTTCTTCCACGGGAAGAAGCCCTCGCCCCCCACTGATGATCCCTTTTCCTGTCTCCCACGTACCGCCTCCACTTGGACCCCCCCTCGTAGCCTTCCGGCTGTAGAACTATTTATCCAGAACTGCCGTCGGGACATCAACCGCCTCGACTTCTCCACCCCCTGTCTCACTCCAATCTCTCCAGCCTGAACGTGCTGCCATCGACTCACTCCGTAACAACCCAGACTGGGTTATCAAACCCGCCGACAAGGGAGGTGCCGTGGTAGTCTGGCGCGTTGATCTCTACAAAGCGGAGGCCGCGCGCCAACTCTCGGACACCTCCTCCTACCTACCCCTGGACCATGACCCCACTGACGAACACCAGGCCACCATCTCGAGCACCATAACTGACTTCATCAGCTCCGGCTCCCTACCCCCCCGATCCTCCGACCTCATCGTTTCCCAGCCCCGCACGGCCCGATTTTACCTTCTCCCCAAAATCCACAAACCCGACTGCCCTGGCAGACCCATTGTCTCTGCCTGTTCGTGCCCCACCGAACACATTTCCACATACCTTGACGCCATCCTATCCCCTTTTGTTAAATCCCTCCCCACCTATTTCAAGACACCTCAGACACTCTCCATCGGCTCCGTGCATTCATTTCCCCAGGCCCCATCCTCTCATCTTTACCATGGACGTCCAGTCACTCTACACCTCCATCCCCCACCAGGACGGTCTCAAAGCCCTCCGGTTCTTCCTCGACCAGAGGAGCAACCCATACCGGTCCACTGACACCCTCCTCCGCCTAGCAGAGTTGGTCCTCACCCTCAATAACTTCTCTTTTGATTCCTCCCATTTCCTCCAAACACAAGGCGTAGCTATGGGGACACGCATGGGCCCCAGCTACGCTTGCCTCTTTGTTGGGTACGTCGAACAATCCTTGTTCTCGGCGTACCAGGGCCCCATCCCCGACCTCTACCTCCGTTACATCGACGACTGCTTTGGTGTCACCTCCTGCACCCACACACAACTGACTGACTTCATTCATTTCACCACCAACTTCCATCCGGCACTCAAATACACTTGGACCATTTCCGACACTTCCCTACCATTCCTTGACCTCACCATCTCTATTGCAGGTGATACACTCCTGACCGACATCCACTACAAACCTACTGACTCCCACAGCTACCTGGACTACTCTTCCTCCCACCCTGCTTCCTGTAAGGACTCCATCCCCTATTCTCCAATTCCTCCGTCTACGCCGCATCTGCTCCCAGGATGAGGTGTTCCACACCAGGTCATCACAAATGGCCTCATTCTTCAGAGAACGGGGATTCCTCTCCCCCACTATTGATGAGGCTCGCACCAGGGTCTCCTCCATACCCCGCAACACTGCCCTCGCTCCCCATTCCCCCACTCGCAAACAGGGCAGAGTCCCCCTGGTCCTCACCTTTCACCCCACCAGCCGGCAAATTACAACATATAGTCCTCCGCCAGTTTCGCCACCCTCCAACGTGACCCCTCCACCCGCCACATCTTCCCATCTCCCCCCCTGTCTGCCTTCCGCAAAGACCGCTCCCTCCGCAACTCCCTTGTCAATTCTTCCTCCCCTCCCACTCTACCCCCCTCCCCGGGCACTTTCCCTTGCAACCGCAAGAAATGCAACACTTGTCCCTTCACCTAACATAGAAACATAGAAATTAGGTGCAGGAGTAGGCCATTCAGCCCTTCGAGCCTGCACCGCCATTCAATATGATCATGGCTGATCATCCAACTCAGTATCCCGTACCTGCCTTCTCTCCATACCCTCTGATCCCCTTAGCCACAAGGGCCACATCCAACTCACTCTTAAATATAGCCAATGAACTGGCCTCAACTACCCTCTGTGGCAGAGAGTTCCAGAGACTCACCACTCTCTGTGTGAAAAAAGTCTTTCTCATCTCGGTCTTAAAGGATTTCCCCCTTATCCTTAAGCTGTGACCCCTTGTCCTGGACTTCCCCAACATCGGGAACAATCTTCCTGCATCTAGCCTGTCCAACCCCTTAAGAATTTTGTAAGTTTTCTATAAGATCCCCTCTTAATCTCCTAAATTCCAGAGAGTATAAACCGAGTCCTATCCAGTCTTTCTTCATAAGACAGTCCTGACATCCCAGGAATCAGTCTGGTGAACCTTCTCTGCACTCCCTCTATGGCAATAATGTCCTTCCTCAGATTTGGAGACCAAAACTGCACGCAATACTCCAGGTGTGGTCTCACCAAGACCCTGTACAACTGAAGTAGAACCTCCCTGCTCCTGTACTCAAATCCTTTTGCTATGAAAGCTAACATACCATTCGCTTTTTTCACTGCCTGCTGCACCTGCACGCCTACTTTCAATGACTGGTGTACCATGACACCCAGGTCTCGCTGCATCTCCCCTTTTCCTAATCGGCCACCATTTAAAATAATAGTCTGCTTTCCTGTTTTTGCCACCAAAGTGGATAACCTCACATTTATCCACATTATACTGCATCTGCCAAACATTTACCCACTCACCCAGCCTATCCAAGTCACCTTGCAGTCTCCTAGCATCCTCCTCACAGCGAACACTGCCCCCCAGCTTAGTGTCATCCGCAAACTTGGAGATATTGCCTTCAATTCCCTCATCCAGATCATTAATATATATTGTAAATAGCTGGGGTCCCAGCACTGAGCCCTGCGGTACCCCACTAGTTACTGCCTGCCATTGTGAAAAGGACCCGTTTACTCCTACTCTTTGCTTCCTGTTTGCCAGCCAGTTCTCTATCCACATCAATACTGAACCCCTAATACCGTATGCTTTAAGTTTGTATACTAATCTCTTATGTGGGACCTTGTCGAAAGCCTTCTGGAAGTCCAGATATACCACATCCACTGGTTCTCCCTTATCCACGCTACTAGTTACATCCTTCGAAAAAATTCCACAAGATTCGTCAGACATGATTTACCTTTTGTAAATCCATGCTGAATTTGTCCAATGATTTCACCACTTTCCAAATGTGCTGCTATCCCATCTTTAATAACTGACTCTAGCAGTTTCCCCACTACGATGTTAGACTAAACTGGTCTGTAATTCCCCGTTTTCTCTCTCCCTCCCTTCTTAAAAAGAGGGGTTACATTTGCTACCCGCCAATCCTCAGGAACTACTCCAGAATCTAAAGAGTTTTGAAAGATTATCACTAATGCCTCCACTATTTCCTGAGCTACTTCCTTAAGTACTCTGGGATGCAGCCTATCTGGCCCTGGGGATTTATCGGCCTTTAATCTATTCAATTTACCCAACACCCACTTCCCGACTGACCTGGATTTCACTCAATTCCTCCTTTGACCCACAGTCCCCTGCTATTTCAGGCAGATTATTTATGTCTTCCTTAGTGAAGACGGAACCAAAGTAGTTATTCAATTGGTCCGCCATATCCTTGTTCCCCATGATCAACTCACCTGTTTCTGACTGCAAGGGACCTACATTTGTTTTAACTAACCTCTTTCTCTTCACATATCTATAAAAACTTTTGCAGTCAGTTTTTATGTTCCCTGCCAGTTTTCTTTCATAATCTATTTTTCCTTTCCTAATTAAGCCCTTTGTCCTCCTCTGCTGGTCTCTGAATTTTCTCCCAGTCCTCTGGTATGCTGCTTTTTTCTGGCTACTTTGTACGCATCATCCTTTGCTTTGATACTATCCCTGATTTCCCTTGTTATCCACGGATGCACTACCTTCCCCGATTTATTCTTTTGCCAAACTGGGATGAACAATTTTTGTAGTTCATCCATGCAGTCTTTAAATGTCTTCCATTGTATATCCACCGTCAACCCTTTTAGAATTAATTGCCAGTCAATCTTGGCCAATTCACGTCTCATACCCTCAAAGTTACCTTTCTTTAAGTTCAGAACCATTGTTTCTGAATTAACAATGTCACTCTCCATCCTAATGAAGAACTCAACCATATTATGGTCACTCTTGCCCAAGGGGGCACGTACAACAAGACGGCTAATTACCCCTTCCTCATTACTCAAAACCCAGTCTAAAATAGCCTGCTCTCTCGTTGGTTCCTCTACATGTTGATTTAGATAACTATCCCGCATACATTCCAAAAAATCCTCTTCCTCAGCACCCCTGCCAATTTGATTAACCCAATCTATATGTAGATTGAAGTCACCCATTATAACTGTTTTGCCTTTGTCGCACGCATTTCTAATTTCCTGTTTGATACCATCCCCAACTTCTCTGCTACTGTTAGGTGGCCTGTACACAACACCCACCAGCGTTTTCTGCCCCTTAGTGTTTTGTAGCTCTACCCATACCGATTCCACATCCTCCAAGCTAATGTCCTTCCTTTCCATTGCTTTAATCTCCTCTCTAACCAGCAACGCTACCCCACCTCCTTTTCCTTTCTCTCTATCCCTCCTGAATATTGAATATCCCTGGATGTTCAGCTCCCAGCCTACGTCACCCTGGAGCCATGTCTCCGTGATCCCAACTATATCATAATCATTAATATCTATCTGCACGTTCAACTCGTCCACCTTATTACAAATACTCCTTGCATTGAGACACAAAGCCTTCAGGCTTGTCTTTACAACGCATTTACCCCTTATACAATTTTGCTGAAAAGTGGCCCTTTTTGATTTTTGCCCTGGTTTTGTCTGCCTGCCACTTTTACCTTTCACCTTGCTACCTAATGCTTCTACCGTCATTTTACACCCACCTGCCTCTCTGCTCTTGTACCCATCCCCCTGCCACATTAGTTTAAATCCTCCCCCCTCCACTCCTTTCAGGGACCCAAGCAGTCCTTCCAGGTCCGACAGAGGTTCACCTGCACCTCCTCCAACCTCATCTACTGCATCCGTTGCTCCAGATGCCAGATGATCTATATCGGTGAGACCAAGCGGAGGCTTGGCGATCACTTCGCCGAACACCTCCGCTCGGTCCGCAATAACCAACCCGACCTCCCGGTGGCTCAGCACTTCAACTCCCCCTCCCATTCCACATCCGACCTCTCGGTTCTGGGCCTCCTCCACGGCCAGAGTGAGCAACACCGCAAGCTGGAGGAACAGCACCTCATATTCCGCTTGGGGAGGTCTGCATCCTTTGGGCTTGAATATTGAATTTTCTCAATTCTGTTAACCCTTACTGTCTCCTCCCCTTCCCACCTCTCCCTCAGCCCTCGGGCCCTGGCATTCCCTCTATCTCCATCTCCCTCCCCCACCCCAGTCGCACCAGCTTCTCATTTTCACACCACAAACAGCTTACAATGGCTTGTTCCCTTTATCACCGATACTTTTTTGCATATCTTTCACTCATTGTTCCTTATCTCTCCACATCACCGTCTATATCTCTCGTTTCCCTGATCCCTGACCAGTCTGAAGAAGGGTCTCGACCCGAAACGTCGCCTATCTCCTTCGCTCCTTAGATGCTGCTGCACCCGCTGAGTTTCTCCAGCTTTTTGTGTACCCTTTTTTAATAACAGATGCAGATGCTTGAAGATTGTTCCCGATGTTGGGGAGGTCCAGAACAAGGGGTCACAGTCTAAGGATAAGGGGGAATTCCTTTAGGACCGAGATGAGGAAAACATTTTCACACAGAGAGTGGTGAGTCTCTGGAATTCTCTGCCACAGAAAGTAGTTGAGGCCAGTTCACTGGCTATATTTAAGAGGGAGTTAGATGTGGCCCTTGTGGCTAAAGGGATCAGGGGGTATGGAGAGAAGGCAGGTACAGGATACTGAGTTGGATGATCAGCCATGATCATATTGAATGGCGGTGCAGGCTCGAAGGGCCGAATGGCCTACTCCTGCACCTATTTTCTATGTTTCTATGTTTCTATAACCTTAGTCATCCTGATAATGGGCCTGGGCCAAAACAGCACATTTTTGCTGTTTTGGCTTCAAACAGCGTTTCACAATGTTCCCTCAGCTCATTTATCTGGTTTAAATAAAAATTGTTTCGGCCCTTAGAGCCAGCACCCCATTCAATGTGATCATGGCTGATCATCCCTAATCAGTACCCCGTTCCTGCCTTCTCCCCATATCCCCTGACTCCGTTATCTTCAAGAGCCCTATCTAACTCTCTTGAAAGCATCCAGTGAATTGATCTTCTGAGGCAGAGAATTCCACAGATTCACAACTCTCTGGGTGTAAAACATTTTCCTCATCTCCCTTCTAAATGGCCCTTGTTCTTAAACTGTGGCCTCTGGTTCTGGACTCCCCCTACATCGGGAACATGTTTCCTGCCTCCAGCGTGTCCAAACCCTTAATAATTATATATGTTTCAATAAATCCAGGCAGCATTCTGGCAAATCTCCTTTGCATGCTTTCCAAAGCCTCCACATCTGTCCTGTAAAGGGGCGACCAGCTTTAATTTGCTAAGAGTTTTGCGTAATGTAGAAAATGATACGATCACTGTAGCTAACCTTCCCCTAGCTAACAATGATCTATTTTACAGTTTTTGAGCTTCGTCCCCTTTGATGTCTCGTTTTCACACCTTACCCTTCCTTATCTCTGGGTCTCCCTCTCCCCTGACTCTCAGTCTGAAGAAGGGTCTCGACCCGAAACGTCACCCATTCCTTCTAGCTAGAGATGCTGCCTCTCCCGCTGAGTTACTCCAGCATTTTGTGTCTACCTTCAATGTAAACCAGCATCTGCAGTTCCTTCCTACGTTCCTTCTCACTGTACATGTTGAGCATTCTTCTCTCCAGTTTGATCTCTAACGTATGAACAATAAAGAATTGGAGTTGAATATAATATAACAACTCTTGGAGGCATAAGGAACTGGAGTTTAGAAGGATGAGGGGTTATCTTATAGAAACATATAAAATTATAAATTAGATGCAGGAAAAATGTTCCCAATGTTGGGCGAGTCCAGAACCAGGGGCCACAGTCTTAGAATAAAGGGGAGGCCATTTAAGACTGAGGTGAGAAAAAACGTTGTCACCCAGAGGGTTGTGAATTTGTGGAATTCCCTGCCCCAGAGGGCAGTGGAGGCCAAGTCACTGGATGGATTTAAGAGAGAGTTAGATAGAGCTGTAGGGGGTAGTGGAGTCAAGGGATATGGGGAGTAGGCAGGCACGGGTTATTGATAGGGGACGATCAGCCATGATCACAATGAATGGCGGTGCTGGCTCGAAGGGACAAATGGCCTCCTCCTGCACCTATTTTCGATGTTTCTATGAACTGCATATGCTGGAATCGCAAGCAAAACACAAAAGTGCTAGAGGAACTCAGCGGGTCAGGCAGCATCTGTGGAAAGAATGGACAGGTGACGTTTCAGGTCGGGACCCTTCGTCAGGTTGATTCTTGTTAGAGTTACAGTTTGATTCTTATTTGCTGTGTGGTTCATTTACAAGGAGTGTGAAGGTGTCAATCAGTAGAAGTTAATTGGCCTCTGGACAAAAAATATGTCCATACTATTCGTTAAATATTCTGAACGCCCCACTCAGTTTCCTTTCAGATCGTAAAATGCAGAACATTCCTCAGATTAAATTGATTAGCTGCCGTCCATGCTAAACCGAATGATTAAGTGTGATTCATTAATTGATCCAAAAGCCAGAATATCTATCGCCAATTCCACGCTTTCCTCATTCCTCACTTGACATGAAATGGTTGCTCTAAAACAAAGACAGAAATCTAAAACCGAGAGAGACAGTAAATACAACCTGAGAGGCGATCTGTTTTATATTACAGCAAAGGGAACAATGAAGATAATTCGTTAAAGAAGGAACTGCAGATGCTGGAGAATCGAGGGTACACAAAAGGCTGGAGAAACTCAGCGGGTGCAGCAGCATCTAAGGAGTGAAGGAGATAGGCAACGTTTCGGGACCCTTCTTCAGACTGGTCAGGGATCAGGGAAACGAGAGATATAGACGGTGATGTGGAGAGATAAAGAACAATGAATGAAAGATATGCAAAAAAGTATCGATGATAAAGGGAACAAGCCATTGTAAGCTGTTTGTGGTGTGAAAATGAGAAGCTAGTGCGACTAGGGTGGGGGAGAGATAGAGAGAAAGGGAATGCCAGGGCCCGAGGGCTGAGGGAGAGGTGGGAAGGGGAGGAGACAACAAGGGTTAACAGAATTGAGAAAATTCAATGTTCAAGCCCAGAGGATGCAGACTCCCCAAGCGGAATATGAGGTGCTGTTCCTCCAGCTTGCGGTGTTTGCTCACTCTGGCCGTGGATTGATTTTTGGAAATCAAATAGGGAGATGGAATAGGGGCTCCGTCCACTCCACGTATTGACCCACTTGCAACTGCAAGAAATGCTACACTTGTCCCTTCACCTCTCCCCTCCACTCCTTTCAGGGACCAAGCAGTCCTTCCAGGTCCGACAGAGGTTCACCTGCACCTCCTCCAACCTCATCTACTGCATCCGCTGCTCCAGATGCCAGATGATCTATATCGGTGAGACCAAGCGGAGGCTTGGCGATCGTTTCGCTGAACACCTCCGCTCAGTCCGCAATAACCAAGCCTCAGCACTTCAACTCCCCCTCCCATTCCGTATCCGATCTCTCGGTCCTGGCCCTCCTCCCACGGCCAGAGTGAGCAACACCGCAAGTTGGAGGAACAGCACCTCATATTCCGCTTGGGGGGAGTCTGCATCCTCTGGCATGAACATTGAATTTTCCCAATTCTGTTAACCCTTGTTGTCTCCTCCCTTCCCACCTCTCCCTCAGCCCTCGGGCCCTGGCATTCCCTCTCTCTCTATCTCTCCCCCACCCTAGTCGCACTAGCTTCTCATTTTCACACCACAAACAACTTACAATCGCTTGTTCCCTTTATCATCGATACTTTTTTGCATATTTTTCATTCATTGTTCTTTATCCCTCCACATCACCGTCTATATCTCTCGTTTCCCTGATCCCTGACCAGTCTGAAGAAGGGTCTCGACCCGAAACGTCGCCTATCTCCTTCGCTCCTTAGATGCTGCTGCAGCCGCTGAGTTTCTCCAGCCTTTTGTGTACCAATGAAGATAATTCACTGCTTCAGTGCTTTGAGCAACGATGCAGTGGGGATGTGGGTCGTGAGCTAAATCCACAATGTTATTGCTTCATTCCTGGTGCTTATTCCATTCGGATGCATCGCAACACCATTGCACACCAAATGACACAGGGAGCAACAAGGAATGAGCTGAAATGGGCAAGAAAAGGCAGAAACAATTTTAGACCATTCCCGAAAGAAATGTTCCGAGCAGTTTTTGGGATGTGGCTTGAAATTTATCAATATGGCTGCTTTCTCAAACATCGCTTCCCGTTTGGCCGAATTGCTCCCACTCGATGTATAGGAATTTGTGACATATGTTGGCAAGGAAGGAGAAAGGAAAAAAAACGGTCGCGAACCCTCACCAAGAACAACTAATTTGAGGAAGGACATTCTTGCTATTGAGGGAGTGCAGCGCAGGTTTACAAGGTTAATTCCCGGGATGGCGGGACTGTCATATGCTGAGTGAATGGAGCGGCTGGGCTTGTACACTCTGGAGTTTAGAAGGATAAGAGGGGATCTTATTGAAACATATAAGATTATTAAGGGCTTGGACACGCTAGAGGCAGGAAACATGTTCCCGATGTTGGGGGAGTCCAGAACCAGGGGCCACAGTTTAAGAATAAGGGGTAAGCTATTTAGAACAGAGATGAGGAAACACTTTTTCTCAAAGAGAGTTGTGAGTCTGTGGAATTCTCTGCCTCAGAGGGCGATGGAGGCCGGTTCTCTGGATACTTTCAAGAGAGAGCTGGATAGGGCTCTTAAAAATAGTGGAGTCAGGGGATATGGGGAAAAAGGTTTAGTTTATTGTCACATGCACCGAGGTACAGTGAAAAGCTTTTGTTACGTGCTAACCAGTTGGAGTTTATCTTGCACTAAATATTATATCCTTTAGCTGTAAACTGTGGATAGCTTGATGTATAGTCTTGTATCATGTATAGTCTTGTCTTTGACTGGATAGCACACAACAAAAGCTTCTCACTGTACCTCGGTACACGTGACAATAAACTAGACTGTAGGCTGGAAACACATCTACCAGAGGCAATAGTAGGGGGTTATATCTGTGGGTGGCTCTCATAGTCCTTAACAAGAAGTCCCAATGGTAATCTGAACCAACTCTTCACTAAGGAGGACACAAACAATCTTCCTGAAATAGTAGCGGCCAGAGGATCTGGGGTGACGGAGGAACTGAAGGAAATCCACATTAGGCAGGAAATGGTGTTGGATAGACTGATGGGACTGAGGGCTGATAAATCCCCAGGGCCTGATGGTCTGCATCCCAGGGTACTTAAGGAAGTGGCTCTAGAAATCGTGGATGCATTGGTGATAATTGTCCAATGTTCTATAGACTCAGGATCAGTTCCTGTGGATTGGAGGGTAGCTAATGTTATCCCACTTTTTAAGAAAGGCGGGAGAGAGAAAACAGGGAATTATAGACCAGTTAGCCTGACATTGGTGGTGGGGAAGATGCTGGAGTCAATTATAAAAGATGAGACAACCAAACATTTGGATAGCAGTAACAGGATCGGTCCGAGTCAGCATGGATTTACGAAGGGGAAATCATGCTTGACTAATTTTCTGGAGTTTTTTGAAGATGTAACTAGGAAAATGGACAAGAGAGAGCCAGTGGATGTAGTGTACCTGGACTTTCAGAAAGCATTTGGTAAAGTCCCACATAGGAGATTAGTGGGCAAAATTAGGGCACATGGTATTGGGGGTAGAGTGCTGACATGGATAGAGAGGTGGTTGGCAGACAGGAAACAAAGTGTAGGGATTAAACGGGTCTCTTTCAGAATGGCAGGCAGTGACTAGTGGGGTACCGCAAGGCTCGTTGCTGGGACCGCAGTTATTTACAATATACATCAATGATTTGGATGAAGGGATTCAAAGTAACATTAGCATATTTGCAGATGACACAAAGCTGGGTGGCAGTCTGAACTGTGAGGAGGATGCTATGAGAATGCAGGGTGACTTGGACAGGTTGGGGGAGTGCCTGAGAGGGCGGTGGAGGCCGGTTCTCTGGATGCTTTCAAGAGAGAGCTAGATAGGGCTCTTAAAAATAGTGGAGTCAGGGGATATGGGGAGAAGGCAGGAACGGGGATGATCAGCCATGATCGTGTTGAATGGCGGTGCTGGCTTGAAGGGCCGAATGGCCTACTCCTGCACCTATTGTCTATTGACTTCCGGCTGCTCAACTTCCCCCTTGAGAATGTTCTGTTGTTAAGGCTTTATTGCTCTCACTGTTTTGCATTCTGCGACTAAATATCAATGTGCTCCACATGCACCCCAGTACCCCGGCCACTCCCTCTTCTCCCCTCTCCCATCGGGCAAGAGGTATAGAAGTGTGAAAACGCACACCTCCAGATTCAGGGACAGTTTCTTCCCAGCTGTTATCAGGCAACTGAACCATCCTCTCACCAGTTTGAATGGTGGGGTGGGAGATTGCAACCTTCACGTGGTCCACCCTGTTTCGACTAATGCAATCAACCTGATGTGCACGAACAACCTAAAACTTTAGGCTGTACACGCCATACGCAAGAAGAATCAGTTAGTGTGCGGTCCTGACTTACAATCTACCTCATTAGAGCCCTTTGAACTATCTTTAATCGGAGTTCAATGTTATAGCACTAAATGTTCTACCCTTTACCACTTATCTTTGCACTGTGGATGGCTTAATTATATTCATGTATTTGTATCATTAATAGTAAGATTAAACGAGTTCGAAGTTTGATCCTTATTTTATGAGGAGTGACGTTGAGGGATTACGTGAAGAAGCCCCGCCAGGCGCATGCGCTTCATACTTCAAAGCAGCAGCGTGAAAACACAGAAATCAAATAGCCGAAGTAACATAGTAAGGCTCGTAGAAGACCAGACGATCTTTTAGATTATGAGGGTGGGAGCAGAGGGCACGTAATCCCTCAACGTCACTCCTCATAAAATAAGGATCAAACTTCGAACTGGTAAGTTCTCATTTAATCTTACTATTTTACTTCGGAGTCACGTGAGTGACTACGTGAAGATTTCAAAGCTCTGTATTTTCATGCCGTAGATGCACACCATACGACAATCTGCTTCGGTTGACACAGTAGGGAATAAATAATATATTGAACATTGCTTCGAATTATTCAATAACTATTGTTAACAATAACAAACACAGGAATAACCCCTCTGTCTCAGGGAAAATTACAAACAATGATAGAAAACAAAGCAAATGAATTAAATGTGACCCAAAACAGCATGCCCAAACCGTGGCACGGTCTGTACAGGTTTGTCAGAAAATTGAGAAAATGTTGCTTCTCGAGACCATCCTGCGGCCTCGAAGATTTGGTCTAGCGACACGTCCTGAGCCTTCGCCGCGGAGATTGATGCCGCCCTGGTGGAGTGAGAGTTAAAGACAGGAATGTCGACTCCAGCATAATTGAGAACCTGTTTCAATCATCTAGAAATAGTTTGTGCTGACACTCTTGTATATGTCTTTTTGTGACTAATGAGCAGTCCTGTCTCAGAACCTCCGAGACTCTTTGTTACCTTAATATATTGGCTTAAGTTATATGGCGTGACTACATTTAACATTTGGTCAACAAGATAGGCTTTAAACGTCACCTTGATTCCAGCCAGACCGGGCCTGCTTTGTTTGATTAAATCATAAACATAGAAGGTAATGTCATTGACAGACAAATGCATACAAGGTATTCGTAAGAATTGTAATGTTTGTACACGTTGTGCTGAAACCAGCGCCATTAGCATAACCACAGCAAGAGTTAATCTCTGTGTAGATAATTGGAGCCCATTGCCGAAAGCATTGTGAGAACAGGAGTGATGTCCCAGATTTCTGTATAGCGAGGTTTCGGAGGGTTTGTATTAAAAAATTCCTCATAAATCGGGATACTAACGGATGAGACCCGCTAGAATGTTCTGAAGACTGCCCGCAATAAGAGGACAACGCGCTGGTAATGTCACTATAACGCAGGTGCTCATCAAAATGCAACTTAGCAAGGAACTCCAACACATCACATATGCTTGCATTATGATAAGACATATTGGATTGTACACAGAAACAGTTCCCATTTCTTTATGTGAACCATATATTGATTTTTGAGTGCTATTTCGCCAGCCTGCAGTGAGAACCACCATGGCCCTGTTCGACAATCCAAGTCCTTGGAAATGTCTGGTCAGAACCTGAAGACCAACAATTAATACGGTCATGTAAAGGGTGACTTTCTCATGTAACCAGATGCACCAACAAATTACTGCAGCTGGGAATCATCATGAATGGCTGAACCATCATTGAAAACACTAAGGGGAACCATGGTTGTGTTGGCCAATCTGGGACCACCAAAACACCTGTGGCGGAGTCTCGCTCTATTGTGGTGAGACAGTTCAGGATGAAAAAATGGAGGAATTGCATAAATTTTAGTGCCCCCAATGTAACGAGACTGCATCCACGGCAACTGCACCTGGATCTGGCTCCCATGAAACATATTTAGGCAACTGGTGATGTAATCTGGATGGAACAGATCAATGGCTGGCAACCCAAATCGAGTGACAATTGTGTGACAAAGTTTAGAATTCAACATCCACTCTATATTGGCATGAAACGTACGCGACCTATGGTCGGCCACCACATTGTCTATAGGTGGTGAATAAATGGCTGAAACGCAAATATGCCTTGACATACACCAATGCCACATGACGGTAGCCAAGTTAACACATGATACTGATCGTGCTCCTCCCATATGATGAATATATGCCACTGCTGTGGTGTTATCAATCTGGAGTTGAACGTGTAAATCCTTCATTGAGGAGCAATGTGCCTTTACCCATAAAATGCCCCCAATAATGCAAAATAATTTATCCCGTGTGTGTGGCGAATCAACCCTTCATGTTCATGACAGCTACCCCCACAGCTAGACTCCGTAGCCCCCCCATCTGAGAGCGCTGACATCAGTCTGGAAGATTAGTGAGGGTCTAGTACCCAAAATGTTATTTGTAGCTTGATTAACATTAACAATGCACCACTGCAATTCTGCGAGAGCTGTGGTTGGTAACTGCATAACCCGATCAAAATGGCCTGCATTCGATTTTAGTGCTAGTGCTCGTGCTCTCTGCAAATGTTGATAATGCAAAGGCCCGAATGTACTGCAGGAAAACCTGCTACCCATCTCCCAATGACCTTAGCGTCTTCTCGGATGGAGGGATAAAGTTTTGTGGGAGGCAAGTACAGACATCAACATCATTGACAACCTTGGCTGTTGGTAATGTTACTGTTATAGCAACGGAATTAATAAGAAACCCCAAATACTCAATATTTTGGGTTGGCTGTAACTTGGACTTAGTTGGATGGAGCAACCCCTAATGACTCAAGCACCGATTCTTCAGCTGACTCATTAGTGTTGCTGATAATTAAGATATCAGCTAAATAAGCCATTATAATGTGATGATGGGGTGAATAGCACCAGCACAGGTTTTAACAAATTAACAAATAGCCTGGGTGCTGAACTGAATCCAGGAGTCAATGCTTTGTATTGCCACAGCTGTGCCATCCAATTAAATTTCAAGTACCTGCGATAATGAGCATGAATTGGCAGTGAATAATACACATCTTGCAAACCAATAGTTGCCACATAACAGCCCTGTGATAGCAGGTGTTTAGCAGTAACAAATTTAAGTGATTGAGGACGAGAATGACTCTACAACACCCATCTTTTTGAGATCTGGGGAAATATTAGACACAATTGTGGAGGGTGATTAATGGCTTTATCAATCACTGTTATCTATCTGTTCAGGCTCTGGAGCAGAAAACACCCACATTTTATTAGGCTTGTGCTGTTGAGGTGGATCTATCCCTGAGATAAACTCAATGGGAGACATGAGACAGTAGTTAGTATAAACATATCATACATTATACAGCAACAGTCATTAGAAAACATTTGTAATCAACCTCCAATAGGAGATTGGCCACCAGAACTTTATCGTTAAGAAAAGTCCCTGTACCTCTACAATTGACCTGTAAAGCTGTTGTCTGCTCATATTGGGATTGTAGCCGGTCTGTCTCGGTGGGTACCCTCGTTGCCCCACTGGCCTCCCCCTGCTGAGCCCAGCACCTGGGTCTGACCTTCAGTATTAACCCAGGGTTGCGAATAGGTGGCCTCGAAATGTTTGACTACATTAACCAATTGCTTTGGCCTCATCATGAATTTCACAAATTTTCATGACAAGGTCCGTTCCAAACAATATTTCAGGCGTTTGTACATTAGTCGCCTTACATAGAGCAGCACATTTTTGGTTTAGTGTTGGCCTGATGGCGATATTCCCTGATGCAATTTCCTGAAAAATGCATTGCATAAAATATCCAACATATCTGTTGTGAGTTTGAGAAATTGTCCCTTGGACCATAGTGCCAAATGCAGTAATTGCTGCAGCCAACCAGTTGGAGGACGTGTTAACACCGAACTTCCTGTCCCGTTAAAGAAGGACTCATGGGTGCCCCAGAACCTATGGTCACCATAGGCACTTTCAGTGATGCACATCAAACAGGTGTCTCATATTTGTTTTGCAGTCACTTGCATCATATCTTGCTGGAGCTGGTGAGGTACTACATAATTGATACCGCTGGCAAGGGATTGTTCCATTGCTCACCAGTCCCCTCCGGAATAGCAACTCAGGCCATTTCCGAGACACCCGGAGCGTGGCTCTTGTGCGCGCGCTGGTGTTTGCACATAAGCAGGGACACCAGCATCAGGGTCAGCCTGCAATCTGCCCGCTTCTCCCAAATCATATAGTAGGAGGCATCCTCCAGTCCTAAACAAGGTGCTGGAAGGAACCCCAATATACGGAAACCCCCCATATGTTGTTCTTGGTATGGGCCCTCTTGGGCAGCACTGGCCCTTGGACCCTTATGTAATCAAAGGTTGGCGCATCAGCTCCGTGTTCCCATCCTCCCTCACATTGTTGTATGATCAGGGAAGAGTCACCATTGTTGTCAGAGAACCCAGGTCTGTGACTTTATATTTGCCTTTTCATGGCTCGGAGCAGCCTCAGTCTGCTAGCACCCTTGGAAGTAAACAGATGGAACCAGGCTCATTCTGAAGCAAATTCCAGTTGGCCTGCCTTTTGTAAATGGAGCTAGTGGTGAAGATTAGTGCGCTATTTTAACTGCTGCCGGTAAAACAGCACCCGGCATCGGAACCGGCGTTGCGCGCGGCTTAATCTCCCCGACCCGATCAAATTCGTGAATCCCTGGACCCACGCTAAGACGGATCTCCCGAAGTGACAGCTCCAACTCTCCACTCCTACTGACTGCTCGAGCCAGCTTTACGGAGTGGAAATACTTCTTGGTAAAGGTTGTAAAAACACTTACCTTAGTTCCTACTTACCCGCTGGTGGAGCTGCGCCCTCCAGCCCGTTCAGTGCGACATGCGCGGACGTAATGACGCGCATGCGCCTGGCGGGGCTTCTTCATGTAGTCACTCACGTGACTCCGAAGTAAAAGCGTTATTCCCTTTGCCCTGTATCTGTACACTGTGGGCGGCTCGATAGTAATCATGTATAGTCTTTCCGCTGACTGGATAGCACGCAAACAAAAGCTTTTCACTGTACCTCGGTACACGTGACAATAATAAGCTAAACTAAAACTAAATAATTATTTATGATTTATTAGGTGTAAATGGGTGATTAGAAATATAATATTTGAATCCTTTGAAGACCACCATGGGCGCCGGGAAGATGGCCGCCCAGAGCCGGCAGTCTGTTCGTTTTTTCCATTCTTTTTCTAATTTTTTTGTGTGTTTAAAGTTTTTTGAATGTTTTTCGGTTTGTTTTTATGTGGGGGGGGGGGGAGGGGAATCGGGGGATTTTTTTTAAATTCAAGTTCCTACCTTCCCGGAGATGTGATCAAATTTTCGGATCACAATTTCTCCGGGCTCTGCGGCCTACCATCGCTGGAGCTGGGAGCCGCCGCCTCGGACTGTCGTGAACCCCCACCGCGGGGCACGGACTTAACATCGGAGCTGGATCCCTTGCCTGGGATCGCTCCCACCGCGGCCTGCGGACTTACCATCAAGGGCTCGCAGTCTTCGCGGAGAGGCTAGTCGGGAGCTCCAATGCCGCAGAAGGTTGGACTAGTCCCGACGCGAGTTCGATCATCCAGCGCGGAGGGAGCTAACATCCCCCCGATGCGGGAGCGGATCGCCCTGAACATGGAGGCCCCGAAATGCCGCCGCAACGCGAGTCAAGATCGTCACGTCAACGGGGGCTCGAGGCCCACGCCCGAGGAAGGAACTAGGTAAAGGACTTGAACTTTATTTCGACCTTCCATCACAGTGAGGAATGTGCAGGAGTCACTCTGGTGGATGTTCATGTTAAAATGTGTTTGTGAGTGATCTGTTGCTTTTAATTGCATGACTGACTGGCCAGTGAAATTCCTCGTATGTTGCAAAACATACTCGGCGAATAAAGTGTGGCTTGATTCTGATCTGATTCTGATTGGTATGTTTAAGAGTTTCACCTGTGACAATTGCATATTGTATCATGTAAGTTCTCTGAGCAGCGTAGATTTTGGAATATGGTCATAAGTTCATAAGTGATAGGAGCAGAATTAGGCCATTCAGCCCATCACGTGGCCATTCAGCTTGTTTTGTGTGTGTCATTAATTATGTCATTTGCCTTTAACTTTTAGACTGCCCGTTATTATGTAGGTGGGATTTATGACGTATTCTAGGGCGTGTGTTTTGAGCTAGGTTTCTTGCACAGAAACTTCGTTTTTTCATTTAGTTTTGGACACATAAGGATGGGCATAGACCCCTTCGACCATGTGAAGTTGTAGCAGAGACACGAGTTTTTCTAACGTTTAAAGCGATATGCTGGAGTTTGACGAAGATGATAGTGTACGAGTCGGAAAGAGGTCGGATGTTTACATTGTTTATCTCAATCAATAAATAATCTATTAATCAAAAGTGTGTTACAAGATTTATCTGTGAAGCTCTGGAGTCTCATGGAGAGCTCGCGTGCATATTAACATATAAACCATATAACCATATTAAACAATTACAATTACAGCACAGGAAACAGGCCTCTCAGCCCTTCCAGTCCGTGCCGACCATTTGTTTTCCCCTATCCCATCTACCTGCACTCAGACCATACCCCTCCATTCCTTCACGTCCATATAACCTATCCATTTTACTTTTAAATGTTAAAATCGATCCTGACCTCCACCACTTCTGCTGGGAAACTCATTCCACACCGAGCCCCCACTCTTCTGAGTAAAGAAGTTCCCCTCACATTACCGCCTAAACTTCTGTCCCTTAATTCTCATGTCATGCCCTCTTGTTTGAATCTTTCCCCTACCCTCAATGGGAAAAGCATATCCACGTCAACTCTGTCTATCCCTTTCATCATTTAAAGACCTCATCAAGTCCCCCCCCATATTACGACATTCTCCTAATCATGTAGTCTACTTTAGTGGCTAGAGGGGAGTAATCTCTTGAACGATATAAAAATCTGTGCTACACGTCTATTCGCCATCCAATCATGGCTGAACTATCCCTTCCTCCTCGCCCATTCTCCTGCCGGTCTCCCCATAACCCCTGACACCCGCACTAATCAAGAATAGGTCTCTATCTCTGCCTTTGCAGCGATTGCTAAGCATAGGCACTTCTGCACCCCGTTGAATATCTATTAATAACAACAAAATTGCTGGTGTAAACTCAGCGGGAAAACCGGGCATTTTCTGGAGAGAAGGAATGGTGACATTTCGGGTTGAGAACCTTGTTCAGACCTCCTAACCCCATTCTCCTGCCTTCTCTCCCATAACCCTGACGCATGTAGCTGATCAAGAATCTATCTATTCTCTGCCTTAAAAATATCATTCACTTGGCCTCCACAACCTTCCGTGACAGAGAATTCCACAGACTCACCACCCTACTAAAGAAACTCCTCCTCATCTCCTTCCTAAAGGAACATCCTTTAATTCTAAGGCTGTGACCTCTGGTCCTAGACTCTCCCACTGGTGGAAACACCCACTTCACATCCACCCTATCCAACCCTTTCCTATTCTGTATGTTTTCAATGTGGTGCCACTCATCCTTCTAAACTCCAGTGAGTACAGGCCCAATACTGTTTAACATTATCATATGTTAACCCCACTATCCGTGGATCAGGTGCCAAGCTGCCCTGTAGATTTAAGTTGGGCACAATTCTAATGAAATGCCCAACTCTTACTTGGGTGATATATTTGCCATTCTGATAACTTCAACCGCAAGTGTATCGTGCATGCTTTTGATCTTAAATAAGTACAAGGAGCATTTGAAATCATTAACGATGGAAAAATCCAGTATGGGCAGCACGGTGCGCAGCGGTAGAAGTTGCTGCCTTACAGCGCCAGAAAACTCAGGTTCGATCCCAACTACGCGCGGTACAGAGTTTGTACATTCTCCCCGTGACCTGCGTGGGTTTTCTCCGAGGCCTTTCGATTTCCCATCCCACGCTCCAAAGACGTACAGGTGTGTAGGTTAATGGATTTGGTATAAATGTAAAATTGGCGCTAGTGTTGCATCGTGGGTAGTGTTAGTGTGCTGGGATGGCTGGTGGGGCGCAGACTGGGTGGGCCGATTGGCCTGTTTCCACGCTGTGTCTCTAAACCAAACCAAAAGCAGAAATAACAAACTTTGGTCGGTTCGAAGAAAGTAGGTTGTTGAACCACAATAAATCAATTAGTGCATTTTTCATAACAAACACTTGTCATCCCCAGAGGCTTTTCCTGACTTTTGGAAATTTATACTTTCGCTATAATATTTGTGTTGTCTTTAGCTGGAAGGTGTGCTTTTGGCATTGCCAGCACACATGGCCCTAATGTAGGGTATATAATGGCATTTTAATGACACAACCCATTATTAAGGTGTACCTCACAGAAAAACATCACAGAACAATGAAAAATAGTTTTGTGATGTAGCAATCAAGACAATGACAAAAAGTGGCAGAGTAGCCATTGGCCCTTTCGAGCCACACCGCCATCAATGTAATTCAATGGATGATACATCCCCAAGCATACCATCCCATTCCTGCTTCTCTTTCTCCATATCCCCTGACTCCGCTTAGCTTTAAGAGCCCTATCTAGCTCTCTTAAAGCATCCAGAGAACTGCCCTCCACCGACCTACTGAGGCAGAGAATATCCACACATCGCAACCTCTCTGTGAGAAAAAAGTTTTTTCCTCGTCCCGTTCTAAATGGCTTACCCCTTATTCTTAAACTGGTGGCTCCTGGTTCTGGACCCCCCCCAACATTCGGGAACAGTTTACCTGCCTCTATGTGTCCATCCCCTTAACAATCTTAAATATGTTTTCAATAGGATTCCCTCCATCCTTCTAAACTCAGAATGTACAACCCAGCCCGTTCCATTCTCTCAGTCATATGACATCACCCCCCATCCCAAATTAAACCTAAACGCTGCACTCCCTCAAAGACATCATAGGCTTTGTTAGAAATGTAAAACCATGTGTTACCATAATAATTAACAGATCCAATCCAATAGAAAAGTTTCAGCGACATAATGACATTTTTTAAGATTAAAACAGGAATGAAGATTTAATGAATAACTTAATTAATTTATTTAGTTTAGTGAGAAGACAGCGCGGAAGAACAGGTCCTTCTGCCCACCACGTCCGCGACAGCCAGCGATTCCTTGTACACAAAGCACTATCTGCACCAGGGACAATGTTACTAAAGCCTATTCTTTAAAAGGGGGGAGAAGGGTGGGAAGAGAGGGGGAGGGAGAGAGAAAGGGGTGGAGAGAAGGGGGGGGAAAGAAAAGGGAGAGAGGGGAGGGAGAGAAGGCGGGGAAGAGAAGGGGGGAAAGAGAAAGGGGGTGATGAGAAAGGGGGGAGGGAAAAGGGGAGGGGAACGAGAAGGGGGGAAAGAGGAAGGGGTAAAGAAAGGGGGGGGGCGATGAGAAGGGGGGGGGCACAGGTGGTGAAGGGGGTGGGAAAGAGAGGGGGGGGGGGGGACCCGAACTTCACTGTCCAATTTCCATTCACAGAAAGACAATAGACAATAGGTGCAGGAGTAGCCATTCGTCCCTTCGAGCCACCACCCTCCGCCATTCAATGGATCAGACAGATCATCCACATTCAGTGCCCCGTTCATGCCTTTCCTCCCCATATCCCTTCCCCTGACTCGCCGCTACTTTAAGAAGCCCTATCTAGCTCTCCTCTCTTGAAAGGATCCAGAGAATAGGACTCCAACGCCCTCCTGAGGCAGAGAAATTCCACAGACTCCAACTTCTCGTGTGTGAAAAATGTTTTCCTCCTCGTCCACAGTTCAAATGACTTGCCCTTTGATTCTTAAACTGTGCCCCTGTTCTGGACTCTCCCCCAACATCGAACATGTTTCCTGCCTCTAGCTGTCCAAACCCTTAATAATCTTCTATGTTTCAATGATATCCCCTCTCATCCTTCTAAAGTCCCAAAGTATACAGCCCAGCCGCTCCATTCTCTCGAGCTTATATGACGGTCCTGCCATCCCGGGAATTACCATTAGTGTAAACCTACGCTGCACTCCCTCAATAGCAGCGGGTCACTGCCTGACTGCTGACATCTCCAGAAGATTGCTAGTTTTCTCCAGATTCCTAGCGTCTGCAGTCTCTCTGACTGTCCAACTGGCAAACGACAACCATCCCATCCTCAAAATACCATGGCAACCATTGACGGGAGCTAACATGATGGTCAAAGCTGAGAGATATTTCTAACAGTTTGAAATGTGATAACTCAAAATGAAAATTGCTTTTGAAAAATAAAATAGACTGAAAGGCATAAGAACAGCATTGTGTTTGAGCTGCTACTGCCACAGGTTTGCCAACTTTCTCATTCCAAATAAGGGACAAAGGATCAAATAGCGGAAAAATTCCGACGGCAATTCCGTCTGACCGTGGCTGGGTGTGATGATGATTGGGCCCGGTGCTGGACTCAACACCAAGCCCAGCCGTGGCTCAACCTGAAGGATTTTGGCCCGGGCCAGTCCAACATCGTGAACACGATGATCGGCCATGAGAGAGGAGGGGCGGTGGTGTGGTGTCGGGGGTAAGTGAAGGTCCGAAGGTTCAGACAGCTGGACCGGGCTGGCCGACCGACCGACGGGGCCAGGCGAGGTGCTGCATGCGCTCTGCACGTCCACGGGCTGCACTACTCGGGATCGGGTGAGCGGGGGGCCGACACGGCGCTCCGACCCGACAGTCCCCTCCACCCGATATCCCGTCAAATACGGGACTAGGCTGTCCCGAACGGGAGTG
>CM069134.1:136506120-136559204 GCA_035221665.1 Okamejei kenojei | reverse complement strand
ACGGGGGACTGTGGAGGCTTTCCAGCGAACGACTGGTTCACCGAGGGAGGTCGAAGGCCATTTAGATAAAAATGATAAATATTTTAATTTGAAACTTGTGTTTGTTAAAATGCCAAATATAGGCATTTTCTGACTTGTTTTAAAGTTTTGTACTTGTTGATTTAATAATAAGCATTCTGTTAAAAATTAAACAAGTTTAAATAAAAATGGTCTCGAACCCGATCGAATATAGGACTACTGCCATCACAGAAATGCCCTGCCCACACAGACGTGAAAGGCCTGCAGCGATTTCCAGCTTGGCACCTCTATCTCGAGCAAGTACATACTCACGACACCAGCGAGGCGAATCGAAGCCCCAGAGCACTCGTCAGGAGCTGACAAAAAAGGACACAGCGATGAGTCAAGGTTCCAGCAACATCAGATTGCTTCGATATCTTAATGTCCAAACATGACCAGTGCACGACCCCGATTTTTTTTACCCTGAAACATCCGGTGACGATTCACCTGCGATACTTCGAAATTCGGGTGCTCAACGCAGCCTGCTTGCAACCATCTGCACGGAGGGCCACTCTACTACCTTCTCGTATGCCCTCTCGCAACATGGACCGACATGGAGCAGCCACTCGCTCGCACAAATCGTAAAAGGAAACTGTTGGCTGTCGTCTTTGCTTGCTCAAATTCACGACATCATCTGTGGCAACACCCTACACGGTCGAGACGGGCCCACCAACCCACTGGTGACCGATCCTGAACAAGCCCATCCACGCCGCGCCAGCTCGCTTGCCGCGTTTATGATGAGCAGCTGCAGTGCGCACATTTTCTCTATTACTACTTATGGGTAAGGACATGCACGTCCGTTAACACTCTGTCTCCCGTGCACCTCGGGCATCTTGCCAACCAAATCCACTCTATGAACAGGGAAAATGTCACTGTCCTTCTGGTGTCGACTTCGTCTCCAGCAAGCCAAAAGACTGCGCACCCTTGGCCCGCCCACACGCCACAGACGTAAGTTCAGATCCTCTCCTCCATCATCAAAACAGGCTGGCCAGACAGACAATCCAACACGCCCACAGGGTGCAGCCTTTCATCCCTGGTCCGCGATGAGAAACTAGGTAATCCAGGATGGGGTTGTCGTTCAAGGGTCAACCAGGTGGTGATCACTCCATCGCTATCGAGACGTATACATTCAAGGAGGCACACTCAGCGCGGTCACCCAGGAGCCGAAGCCCACCACTGGCACGATCCCGTAGCCTGTTTACTGGACCAGGTATGGCCAGTTACATCCGTGCCCATTGTAGCTCCTGCCCCGCTTGCAAAACCGCCTTGCGCCTCATCACAGCAGTGACAGCCCCTTCTTGCAACAACCTCCACCAGCTCTGCCCTGGACATCGCTGGTCGGTGGACTGGCACATTTTCAAATGGTTGCGGGAAGCTCATTACCTCGTTCTACTAGTCGACTCCTCTTTTATAATTGGTATGAACTTATGACCAACTCGACCTCCCTCCACATCGGCGGATGGTCTCGAGAAGCTGAAAAGACACTTCTCTACGTTTGGCAGCTCCATCAGCTTGAGAAAAGGAACGCCAACAGTCGGTAGTTTCACCAGCCACAAGTTCAAGCTTTTAGCACAGACCGAATGGACACTTCCAGCAACGTCACGAGAGTCACGCGTATCCACAGAGTAATGGTCTCACCTGACGCACTGTCAGAAGCGCCAAAACCTCTGCTGGAGGAGCACAGATTTCAAAGTTCAGACGCTTTCTTTTCTCGATACTCCTGAATCCAGAAACGTTGCAGAGGACGGAAACCCTGGGGATCGCCGGCACAGCGACAGATGTCGAGATGGACAAGCGCTCGGTACCCATCGCAACAACAGCAAACTGGTTCCGTCAAAGGTCTGAACTTGCCGGCCACTATCCAAACACGTCTACAAAGAAGCGCCACAACGTACCAGAAACGGTCACACGACAGTTCCAGCTGCGACCACTCAAGCCGCGCCATAACTCTTGAAAATCGTTACGGATAGCTCAGAGTCATCCACCTTACGAAACTTGCAACTAGGACATTCCCCGTCTGGCGGCACTGTGGGCACCCACTGACAGCCACGCAGTCTTACCGGGTTAGACTAGAGAGGGAACGGTGTACCAGAAGTCGACAACACCTGCTTGCTGTGAGGGAGCCTCGACCAACCTTCTCTCTGCTGGATCCTATGCACTCACCACGCTCAGTTCCAAGCGCCGAACCGTTTGCAATGTCTCACACCCACCGTCCCCACACCGCATGCCTTGTCCCCTCACTCCCACGCTTACCCCACGTCCTCCACTATCTCACGGCGCCTCCACCCACCGCATGTTCTATCCACCTTATCGAGCACCACAAGCCTTCCACCGCGTCATTCCTCACGCCATACAGCACTCTCCGCTCACCTTTCAGGTTGGGAGGGGGGGTGGGGAAGGTAGTGGTCAGCATCTGCTCGAGAGACCGGTGTATTATAGACCACCAACACGATCTGCACAATATCACCGTTAAAACCCCATTGCATGGGTGCCCTCTTCACACTTAACCTTTAGGGGGAAAACGATAGTAGATTTAGATGTGCCACTGTTCTAACCATCACACACACCACCAGCATCTCTAACTCCCACCCCACTGAAATACTTATACCTTACACTTGCTTATCCCCGCACAGACAGTTAGAGCAGCCCAGATGTACAGACAACTTATCACTATTCCCTTCACTGCAGTTAAGTTTCAGTGCTGATTAATGATGTATTTGAATACACGTCCATGAGTTAGGAGGTAATTTATACCACAAACCTAGGAATGAAAAAAGCGAACAAGAAGTGCTGGAGTAACCAATAAACAATAGTCTCAGAGTAGGCCATTCGCCCTTCAAGCCAGCACCGCAGAGTTGCTTTCACGCACGACATCTTCACAAGAGAACAGCATCTCTGTCGGAAACAATCCCTACGGATAGTGACGTTTCAGAGAGTCTGCTGAGTAACTCAGCGGGTCAAGCAGCATCTGTGGAGAACATGGATAGGTGACGTTTCACAGAGTGCTGGAGTAACTCATCGGTCATGGCAGCAAATCGGTGGAGAACAAGGATAGTAGACAGTTTCAAACAGAAGTGCTGGAGTAACTCAGCGGGTCAAGCAGCATCTGAGTGGAGAACATGGTAGGGCCGTTTCACAGAGTGCTGGAAGTAAACTCATGCGGGTCAAGCAGCATCTGTGGAACACGTATAGGTGACCGTTTTCACAGAGTGCTGGAGTAAACACAGCGGGTCAGTCAGCATCTGATGAGAACAATGGATAGGTGACAGTCTTCACAGAGTGCAGGTAGTAACTCAGCGGGTCCAAGGCCGCAATCAATCTTCATTCTTACAATTTTAGAACCAACACCAAATAACCTGCCAACCTGTATTCAGCTTGTCATACTATAAAAACTTTAGAACAGGAAGACCGGTGAGTCTTAATCTGTATGGACATTACTAGAGGCACGCGGAAACACTGATTCCCGATGTTGGGGAGACCAAGAACCAGTGCCACAGATTTTAAGAATAAGGATAAGCCAATAGAAAAGAGATGAGGAAACACGTTTTCCCAGCAGAGAAGTTTGTAGAGTCTGTGGGAATTCGTCTGCCATCAGACGGCGGTCGGTGGAGGCCCGGTTCTCTGGATGCTTTTCAAGAGAGTTAGTATAGGGCTCTTAAAGATAGCAATTCAGTAATATGGGGAGAAGGCATGAACGGGAGTAACTGATTGTGATCAGCCATGATCACATTGAATGACGGAGCTGGCACGATGGGCAGAATGGCCACTGCACCAATTGTCTACTACTTTGGGATGTGAACTGTATCCATCCTACCGGCAACCAGGAGAGCAGTCCCAGAACTACTATCTACCTCTATGGTGACGCCACTGCCCTACATCGATCGAACGCTGCTAGGCTTCACCTTGCACTGAACCTTCTGTCCCTTGACCATGTATCTGTACACTGTAAATATCGCTACCTTGAAATCAATGTGTATTAAGGTCCCTTTCCTCTGACTGGTTAGCACACAACTCAATCTTTTCAAACGTGTAGTTCGGCACACGTTCCAATAAACTACGGGAAAAAGCCCAACGTGGTCTTGTGGAGAAGGGACAAACTCCGTACAGACAGCGCGCCGTGGTCAGGATTGAACCCAGGGGTGTTCAGGCGCGGGGCGAGCAGCAACTCTACCGATGCGCCACCGTCTGTCGTCAATTAACCCTGTAAGTGCTTGGAATTCTTCACCCTCTATCACTGCAATCAAACAAGTTAACCTTAAACACAACACAAAACAGCCAGAAAAAGGAAGCAGGCATGCATGTACACTTCCAATTTATTTTAAATCAAACTATACACATTTGTGCAAGAATCGCACCATCCTGCGTACAAGAAATCCTTTCTTCCATTCTCATTGTACGCCAGGACTACTTTGAGAGGAGAAGTCCGTGGGGAGACCAATGTTTTTAACTTAATTCTTATCTAGTGCGTCTGCAAATCCCATATAGTCCTCAAAATTGTGTCCCACTACATAAGAATTAGGAAAGAACATAATTGAAGTAATGGTGGCACTGCTTAATAATCAAATCTCCAGAATCTATTATGGTATGAAATCTAATTCAATCAAGAACGGCGTGGATATGGGTACGTCAAACCTTTCTCCCAGGGTTGGAGTGTGCCAAAGACTCAGTGTGCATCTGAAGAATGGGTCTCAAGTCCAAATTTCACCCATTCCTCTCTCCATGGATTGAATAGAATAGAACAGAAAGCCTTTTCATCATGTCATTCAAACAGTCAAGGTTTGAATGAAATTCATTCCACAGTCCATAAACATTACAAAAAAAAAACCCAAGACACACAGCAGGTTCTCTGGATGCTTTCAAGAGAGAGCTAGAATTAGGGCTCTTAAAAATACTGCATCAGGGAATATGGGAAAAGGCAGGAACGGGTACTGATTGGGGATGATCAGCCGCTGATCACATTGAATGCGCGGATGTTGGCTCGAAGCGGCTCGCGAATGGCCCAATCCTCCTGCACCTAATGTTCTAACACAATTTTACCCAGAAAAAACATCCATCCAGTGAATCTCCAACACCTCCTCACTGGATGGAAGGCAAAAGTCTTTGCATCTCAGCAAAAGGATGCTGCTGTCCCGCTGAGTTCCCTCCGCAATTCCTGTCGACTCGATTGATTCTGATAAGGAGTGGCTCAGCGTAGAGTTGCCAGCCCTTACACCACCAGAGACCCGGCTCGATCCTGACCGGAGTTTGCCTAACGTTCTCAACCAATCCTGCGACCGAGTGCTGGGTTTTTCACCCGCGCTCCGGCTTCCTCCCGCACCCCAAACAGACGTACGTGGTTCACAGGCCAATTGGCTTCTGTAAAATGCTAAATTGTCCCTAGTGTGTATAGGATAGTGTTAGTGGTGCGGGACGCGTTTGGGACGGGGCACGGGACTCAGAGGGCTGAAGGGGGCCTGTTTCCACGCGGTATCTGTGAACGAGACAAACTCTCAGAATGGATTGAATAAATTTCATTCATCATCCCTCTTTAAATCATCTTACCAGTCCGAACAATCTAGGGTAGTAATACACAAGAATACACAATATTTAAACTAACTTAAAGTGCAAATATATATAATCTGCATTGTAATTCAAAGGTTGAAGAGTGATTGTACCATGGGGGTCTTTTTTTTAAATCCTGTAAAGAAATGCCGAGCTCCATAAAGAAACACACCCCTTCACTGCTTGGCAAAAGCGTAAGGTCTGAGTGTCACGGAATGATCACAGAATGGCAACTGTGGTCACAGAGTTGTCGCCCAGAGGAGTCCCCTATAAGGGAGTCCTTCCCCTTTACCTTGTGGACCTTGTGATGGAGATGGCTGACACAGAGCCGTGGTGTGTGATAAACGTTTGAATAGGTTCATATGCGCTCGCCAGCCTCTGTAACTTCTGCAGCCCAGGAAAGAGACCGTGTTCCACGTGTAACGGAGCGCGAGAGGTTGTCAAAGCCCCTGTCACAATAACTGAATGGGCTTTGCTCCACAAAGTTTTGTTTGCTTTTTAGTCCCGATGTGGTGTTTGGTAACAGGGCAGACGAGTGAGAGGGACGATCTGGGGGGTGGGGGGGGGTCTCCCCTGTCTATTTGCTCCTTGGGCCGGGCCGTGATGGCCATTCGCGGGTCGGCAGCGGCGGTCGATGGTCCCACCAGAGCGGCTGCCTGCCCCTACCTCCCGTGCTTGCGTGTCCCTGAGAGGGAAACACGCGGTGTCCACAGGGACACTGGGTGGCATTCCCGTCCAATGCTTGTCGCCGCGGGCAGCATCTCATTCTGGGAAATCGAAGGTCAGAGGACACAAAATGCTGGAGGAAACCGCGCTGTGTGAGTGCAAGCTCTATGGAGAGAAGGATTTGGCGATGTTTCGGGTCGAGAAGAAGGTGTCGACCTAAAATTTAAACATATAAGATGTTAAGGGTTTTGGACACAATAGAGGGCAGGAAACATGATCCCTGCGCCCCGATGTAGGGCCGAGTCCAGAACAAGGGGCCACAGTTTAAGAATAAGGGTAATGCCATTTAGAACGGATATGAGGAAACACATTTTCACACAGAGAGTTGTGAGTCTGTGGAATTTCTCCTGACTCAGAGGGCATGAGGCAGGATCTTATGGATGCTTTCAAGAGAGAGCTTGATAGGGCTCTTGAGAAATGAAAGCTTAGTCCAGCAGAGGATATGTGGACGCAAAAGGCAGAACTTGGGTAACTTGGATTGGGGATTGATCAGCCGTATCACATTGAAAGGCGGTGCAGGTTTCGAATGGGCCGAATGGCCCTACTCCTGCACCTATTGGTCTATTGTCTAAAACACCGCAAATTCCTTCTCTCGCACAGAGATGCTGCCTCACCCGCTCAGTTTCGTCCAGCATTTTGTGTCACATTAGCCTGCATAACATGCTTAGGGCCGTACAATGTCAATTGGTAAATTCACAAGGGAACAGCAAACCAGAGACACGAGAAGTTGCAAAAAGCCGATTTACAAAAAAAAGATAATTGTATCAAGGAACAATTTTCTACATTTTTCAGTTAGCAGAAAATAAATCTCCCTTACAATCCCAAAGAAGACCACTCACAAGTCAATCATAATTTTAAGCAAAGATACTAGAGGAGCGAGATAGACCACTAAGGCGAAAAAGCCAGTATGTCATGGGTATTGTATAGCGCCATTTTGGGAATCAAATATTAGGGTTTTTGAATCGCTCCTGTCAAGGGCCGTCCACATCCGCGAACTCCTCTGAATCTCTTTGGTTTTAAACCACCGCCGGTTTACAATTGCAGAAAGAATAGCATCTGAATTAGTAAGGCACCCTTGCAAATAAACTGCCCTACTATCACAGCTAACTTTCAATACATTTTTTTGAAAATGAAAATGACCATAAAAGTGACTGGAGCATTTTTCTGGCATCACTTTGGGTGCCAACGTCGACTCGGTGAAGCCAAGTCCACATTACAACACAAAACCGCGGACGGACTGTTGCAAATATATTTTACACTAATTTGTCCACAATTCTAGGCCGTGTACTTTCGGAACCGGGTGGCACTCAAGGACAACACCACACGTACTGAGCCAGCATTGAAACATTCCCCTCTGGAGGTTTGAGATTGGGACTGAGGCGAGGGACAACAATACGAGTCAGATACAATGGTCAACACAAAATGCTGGAGAAACCGTCAGCAGGTAGGCAGCACAAAGGAGAGGAAAGGAATTGGCAACGTTTTGTGGTCGAGACCAGAACGTCGCATTCCTTTCTCTCCATAGCTGCTGTCTCACTCGCTGAGTTACTCCAGCATTCGGTACTACCGTCGATTTACCACATCTGCAGTTTCTTTCTTAAACAGGTCATATACAATGGTGGTTTTGTAGGCAGGGTGAAGTGAAGGGCTTAAACATTCCCTCAGGAGGTCTGTGAGTTGGCTTGAAGAGAGTGACCACACCACGCAAGGCCAGATACACACAGCACCCGCATTGGGATTGGCTGCCAGTCAAGGATACATCTCATGGCACTGAGAGCAAGCATTGGAAACCATTCTCTCTGGAGGTTGGGAATGGGATGCAGAGAGGTCCAACAATGCAAGACCAGGTACACACGACTGCTTAGGGACTGGCATCAATCAAGTGCACACTGAATTGGACATGAGGCAGCTTGAAACATTCCCTTTGGAGGTTAGAGATTGATCAGAGAGGGCCAACAAATGCAAGACCAGGACAAGGTGGTTTTAAGGCTGGTAGTAACAAGGGAAAAGATTGCGCAGCACCGAGGTCAGAGTTGAAGCATCCCCTCATGAGGTGGAAATCGGCGCTGGAAAGGGGGGTTCACAATGCAAGTCGAGCTACAAGCGTTGGTATTAGCACTGGTGTCAATAAAGCTCACCGTACGATGCTAACACAGGTTGAAACATTCCTTTTGTAGGTTATGAGATCGGGTCCACGGATGCAAGGCCAGCAGCTTTAAGACAGGTCAGTCGAGGATACACCACACATACGAGGCAAGCTTGAAATATTCCCTCCGTAGGTTGAGAGTGGGGCGTAGAGAGGGTCCATGGTACAGGGTGTGGTTTTAGACAGTTGCAGTCCCCAACAGCACTGAGGCAGAGTTTATACATTCCCTCTGTGGCGAGACTCGGGATGCAGAAAGGGTCCTTAGTGAACGACACCGCTGGGCTGGGGCTGGGCTGGGCTGGCCCAGAACTCCTACAAGAGGCTTGCGGATTCTCCGGTGGCTTCTTGTTTTATTCCGCTGACGTATGCCTGGGTCGTCGAGGGTGCCGATAACGTCGAGCACTTCGTTCTGCCGCCCAGCTCAGACGTCCGTGTCCAGATCCATGTGTCCTTCAGCTTCCCGCAGGATCTGAAAGAACAGCAGGATGTGACAAGTCACAACAAGAGGGTCCCGGAACGGTGGCACAGCAGTAGGCTGGACCTTGAGAAGGACATTCTTGTTATTGAGTGGAGTGGCAGCAGCGTAGTTTACAAGGTTAATACCTCGGGATGGCGGACTGTCATATCTGAAGAATGGAGCTTGCTGGGCTGGACACTCTGGAGTTTAGAAGGAATGAAAGAGGGGAATCTTAAATTGAAATATATAGAGATATAAGGGGTTTGGCGTGCTAGAGGCAGGAAAACATATTCCCGAGTGTTGTTGGAGTCCATAACAGAGGGGCCACATTTTTAAAGAATAAGGGGTAGAGCCATTTATATGGAGACTTAGGAAACACTTCCTCACACAGAGATTGTGAGTCTGTGGAATTTCTCTGCCTGAGAGGCGTGGAGGCCGGTTCTCCTGGATACTTTCAAGAGAGAGCTAGATAGAGCCTCTTTAAAGATAAGCGGAATCAGGGGAAAATGGGGAGAAGGCAGGAACCGGGGTACATTGAATGGCTGTACTGACCTCGAAGGGCCGAAGCCTACTCCTAGCACCTAATCGTCAATTGGCAGCTGCATCACAGCGCCAGAGGCCCTTCAAATCCGGACTACAGCTCCTATCTGAATGGGAGTTTGCACGTTCCCCCTGTGCACATGAATAATGACTGAATGAAGTCCATGGATATTTTTAATGGTAAAAAGGGATGTTTTTTGGAGGCAATCGGCAAAAAGGGGAAAAGATTTAATAGGAACCTGATGGGTAACCATCTCACACAAAGGTTGGTGGGTGTATGGAACAAGCTGCCAGAGGAGGTAGTTTTGAGGCTGGTACTATCCCAACGGTTTAAGAACCAGTTCGACAGGTACACGGATAGGACAAGATTGGAGGGATAGGACCAGGCGCAGGCAGGTGGGACTAGTGTAGCTGGGACAAGTGTGCCGCTGTGGGCCAAGTTGGGCCGAAGTGCCCTGTTTCCCAAACTGTATCAATCTATGACTATCATGTGAGAAAGTGGCCGGAAGAGTGCGCAGCGGGTAGAGCCGCTCCTCACAGCTCCAGAGGCCTGGATAGAGTGGATGCGGAGAGGAATGATTTCCACTAATGGGAGAGTCTAGGACCAGTCGTAGTCTCAGAATTAAAGGATGTTCTCCTTAAGAAATGGGCGATGAGGAATAATTTCTTCAGTCACAGGGTGGGTGAATATCTGGATGTCCTTTGCCACAGAAGGCTTTAGGAGGCCCAATCATAGATATTTTTAAAGCAGAGATGAATTCTAGATTAGTGCGGGTGTCAGGTGTTACGGGGAGAAGGCAGGAGAAGTGGGGTTTGGAGTGATTAGATAGAAACATGGCCAGATGAAATGGAAGAGTAGACTTGATTGGCTGAATGGCTAATTCTGCTCCTACAACTTATTAGCGAATAAACAACAGGTGGGCTTTCTCCGGTGCTCCTGTTCCTCATGCACGGCAAAAACATACAAGGTTTTGCAATTAATGACTTAGGTAAGATTTAAAATTGTCCCCAGTGTGTATTATAGTGCCGAGTGTACGGGGGTTATCAACCGCCGTCGACTCGGTGGTTGATCACCGCCCGTTGTGTGAACACGGTGGGTTGAACACCGGCCGCTGCGGAATCGGTGTGGTGAACACTAAACGTACCCCGGCCGGTGTTAACTCGAGGGTGAACACCAGGCCGGTGCGGACTCGGGTGTGTGAACACCGGCCGGCACGGACTCAGTTCAGCCGGGTGAACACCGGCCGACTCGGACTCCGAGGGTGAAGGTGCTCCGTTTCCACGCTGTAATCTCTAAAGGCTGAGATCAACCAGGGCAGGAACAGTAATCACATCATAAAAGATTTAACTGTCACATGTACTAAAATAAAATCTATTTGCAGCTATGTAACATGTTCTAAAAACACAGTACTCATGGATAACAAATTAAACAAAATAAAATCAAATACATTTTTAAAAAAAGCAATATCTTGAGTGGCACAAGTATTTTCTGCCTCACATCGCCAGTAGGGACCCCGGGTTCGATCCTGACCTCAGCTCTGTCCGTATGGAGTTTTGCAAATTTCTCCCTGTGACTAGCGTGATTTTGCTCCAGGCTCTCCGCATTTTCCTTGCCACATCCCGAAGACAGTGCAGGTTTGTTAAGTTATTAAGTGGCCGTGCTAATTGGCCCTACTTTGCAGCAGTGGATGATGGAGGTGGGATAAAAAAGAAATATTAATGGATGGTCGGCGCATGGACTCGCTGGGCTGAAGGGCCTGTTTCCGTGCTGTAATTTCTGAAAAGATTTGGAGAAAAAAGGCCTGAAGTCCTTGCTGCATCTGAGACTGTTTCACCTTTTTTCCCCACCCCCCCCTGTCCTCTCCCACCTATATGCCTCTGCTCTGACCTTCAACATTTCACTCCTACTCTTTACCTGATCCAATACCCTATTGGCTCCTTCTTTCATAAATTGCAACGCTAGTTTTAAGACGTAGACATAAGGAACTGCAGAATTTCGAAACCTGCATAGTGTTTTAGTTTTCCAGTGGGGAAGAATGCTGGAGTCGATCAGTAAAATTTATAGCAACGCATTAGTGGAAAGCAGTGAAGGGTCAGTGAAAGTTTTTTTTCCGGCCATGGATTTAAGAAGGGAAAATCATGCCTGACTAATCTTCTGGAATTTTTTTTTTAGGACGTAACAAGTAGAATGGATAAGTGAGAGCCAGTGGGATCTGGGGTATCTTGGACTTTCAAAAAGCCTTTGACAAGTTCCCACACAAACAGATTAGATGCAAAATTATAACACATTGTATTGGTGGTACGGTATTTGTCATGGATATCGAGTTGGTTGGCAGACAGGAAGCTAAGAGTCGGAATTAATGGGTCCTTTTCAGAACGACTAGTGGAGTGCTGGACCCCAGTTTTATTTACAATCATCTATACTATTACTAAAACACTCGTATTTTGACCAACTTCTGGTTAGCTTTTTTTTTTTAAATATGCGCAAAACAGTACTCTAATCGCTAGTATTTTTTTTTCGCCAACCTTACACACCGTTCTCTTGCCTCCAAGCGGCACCAAGCTTTGTTCCGATGGGTGGAATATTACCAAAAATGATGAAGGTTAAAAAAATCCGTGAGATCATCAGATTGGTCTTCTCTCCTTCAATCACCAGTGAAGGTAACGCCCCTTCCAGGACGAGAGATAAAGACGCGGAGCAGGGCTAAGTTCACAAGCCGTGTGGAGTCGTGGGGAGCCGCTGGGTGTGAGTCGGGGAAGCCAATGAGTGGGAGCAAGGAGGTGCAGTGTGGTGCCGGGCCAGTAGCCACTGAGTGGAGTCCCCTCCCACACCACACACCCCCCCTCACGCGCCTACAAAACCTCAACCTAAACTCTTTAATAAACACCATACTGATTTCCCTCTCCAATCTCAAGTTTGGTTGAAGGTTTTTCACTGAAACTTAAGAAAGGACTGCAGATGCTGGACAAATCGAAGGTAGACCCCACATTAGTCATGAAGAAATGTTCTCGACCATGAAAAAGTCCCACCTATTCCATTCGCTCCAAAAGATGCTGAGTTTCTCCAACTTTTGTCTACCATTCCCCAAAACTTTATCATCGCCTTTCTCCACCACACAAGCTGCTTGCTCAGACCAACGGAGTTCCTCCGGCAGATGGTTCCCCACATTTTCACACGATCACCTCTTCTGACACATATCAATCTACATAGAACAATAACATGAACAGGTCCTTTCAGCCCTTGCCCATATTGACACCTGAACATGACTTTAGTCTTAGAGAGGTACAGCGCAGAAACAGGCCCTGTCGGGCCACAAATCCGCACCCCGGACCAGCAATCCCCCCCATACCTAGCACATCCTACCACACAGTATGGACAAATCCACACCGACCAGCTATCTCCGTACTCTAGCACTTATCCTACAACACAGTAGGGACAATTTAATTTGTACCAAAGCCAGACTACAAACATGTATTTATTTGGAGAGTGGGCGGAAACTGGTTGCACCTGGTAGAAAACCCAAACGCGGTCACAAACTACGTACAGACAGCATCCGTAATTAGGATTGAAACGGTCCTCCGCCGCTGCAAGGCAGCTGCTCTACCCGCTATGCCCTTTTCCACTCTGTGTTATCATGGGTGCGCTGGTTGTAACATTGTGCCAAAATGTAACTAACTGCGACTGTTAGCAGTTTTTGGCCCCATAAACTGAGGAAGGATGTGCCTGGCACTGGAAGAGATGGCCAAGGAGGTTACGAGAATGATCCCAGGAATGAGTGGGTTAACGCAATGAAGAACATTTGATGGCACTGGGCCTAAACTCGAAACATGTCCCAGCAACAACTAGTCCACCAACGCCTACACTTGGTTTTCATATCCCCTCCCCCAAACCTGTCCGTATCCATGTATCAGTCTAAACGGTTCTTACACGTTGGGATAGTCCCCGCAGCCTCCTGCGTGAACTGTGAGGAGGATGGCTATGAGAATGCAGGGCGTCTTGGACAGGTTGGGGGAGTGGGCAGATGCATGGCAGATGAAGTTTAATGCGGATGAATGTGAGGCAAAAACAGGAAGACAGATTACTATCTAAATGGCGTGAAGTTGGGAAAAAGGGAAGTACAACGGGATCTGGGGGTCCTTTTGCATCAGTCTATGTAAGAAAGCATGCAGAAAAAGCAGGCAGTGAAGAAAGCGAATGGCATGTTGGCCTTTATAATAAGCAGAATTGAATATAGGAACAAAGCATACAATTTAGCCAGAAAAAGCAGCCTACCAGAGGACAGGGAGAAATTCAGAGTTCAGCAGAGGAGGACAAAGGGCTTAATTAGGAAAGGGAAAATAGATTATAAAAGGAAATTGGCAGTGAACAAAAAAACTAACTGCAAAAGTTTTTATAGAAATGTGAAGAGAAAAAGGGTGGGATTGGTTAAAACATCCATATTAGGTTCCTTGCAGTCAGAAAACAGGTGAATTGATCATGGGGAACAAGGACATGGCAGACCAATTGAATAAATACTTTGGTTCTGTCTTCACTAGCAAGGACATAAAATAATCTGCCGGAATAGTAGGGTAACCGGGGGTCAAATGAGATGGAGGGAACTGAGTGAAATCCAGGTTAGCCGGGAAGTGGTGTTAGGTAAATTGAATGGTTAAAGGCCGATAAATCCCCAGGGCCAGATAGGTCTGCAAAAAATCCCCAGCCCCAGAAAAAATAGTGGATGCATTAGTGTAATTTTTTCAAAACTCCTTAGAATTCTGGAGTAGTTTCCTGAGGTTTGGAGAGGGTAGCTAATGTAACCCCACTTTTTAAAAAGGGGTGGGGGGGGATGAGAGAAAAACGGGGAATTGTACAACCAGTAAGTCTACATCGGTAGTGGGGGAAACGCTAGAGTAAGTTTTTAAAGATGGGATAGCAGCACATTTGGAAAGTGGTGAAATCATTGGACAAAGTCAGCATGGATTTAGGAAAGGTAAATCATGTCTGACGAATCTTATAGAATTTTTCGAGGATGTAACTAGTTAGAGTAGGATAAGGGAGAACCAGTGGATGTGTTATATCTGGGACTTTCAGAAGGCCTTTTGACAAGGTCCCACATAAGAGATTAGTATACAAACTTAAAGCACACGGTGTTGGCGGTTCAGTAGTGATGGGGATAGAGAACTGGCTGGCAGACAGGAAGCAAAGGGTAGGAGTAAACGGGTCATTTTCAGAATGGCAGGCAGTGAGTAGTGGGGTACCGCATGGCTCAGTGCTGGGACCCCAGCTATTTACAATATATATTAATGATCTGGATGAGGGAATTTAATGCAACATCTCGAAGTTTGCGGATGACACGACCCTGGGGGGGCAGTGTTAGGTGTGAGTAGGATGCTAGGAGGCTGCAGGGTCACTTGGATAGGTTGGGTGAGTGGGCAAATGCATGACAGATGCAGTATAATGTGGATAAATGTGAGGTTATCCACTATGGTGGCAAAAACAGGAAAATAGACTATTATCTGAATGGCGGCTCCGCGTGACCGGGATTAGGAAAAGAGGAGATGCAACGAAATCTGAGGTTGTCATGGTACACCAGTCATTGAAAGTAGGCATGCAGGTGCAGCAGGCAGTGAAAAAGCGAATGGTATGTGGGCATTCATAGCAAAAGGGATTTGAGTATAGGAGCAGGGAGGTTCTTCTGCAGTTGTACAGGGTCTTGGTGAGACCACACCTGGACTATGCGTTACAGTTTTGGTCTCCTAATCTGGAGGAAAGACATTCTTGCCTTAGAGGGAGTACAGGAGAAGGTTCACGAGACTGATTCCTGGGATGTCAGGACTTTCATATGAAGAAAGACTGGATAGACTCGGCTTGACTCGCTAGAATTTAGAAGATTGAGGGGGGATCTTATAGAAACTTACAAAATTCTTAAGAGAGGTTGGACAGTGCTAGATGCAGGAAGATTTTTTCCCGGATGTTGGGAAAGTCCCAGAACAAGGGGGGTCCACTGTTTTAAGGATGAGGAGGAAGTCTTTTAGGACCGAGATGAGAGAAGAAACATTTTTCAACACAGTTGAGTGGTGAATCTGTGGTAATTCTCGTGCTCTGCCACAGAAGGTAGTTGAGGCCAGTTCCTTGGCTATTTTTAAGAGGGAGTTAGATGTGGCCCTTGTGGCTAAAGGGGTATCAGGGGGTATGGAGAGAGGCAGGTACAGGATCCGATGAGTTGGATGATCAGCCATGATCATATTGAATGGCAGTGTGCAGGCTCGAGATAGGACTTACGAAATGGCCTACTCCTGCACCTATTTTCTATGTTTTAACTATGTTCTTGATTTCTGCCAGTAGTACAGAGCCCTATTGAGACGCACACCTGGAGTATTGTGTGCAGTTTTGGTCCCCTAATTTGAGGAAGGGACATTCTTGCCATTGAGGGATGTGCAGCGTAGGTTTACAAGGTTAATCCCGGGGGCTGGGTCACTGCATATGCTGAGAGGAATGGAAACAGCTGGGATTGTACACTGGGAGATCAGCAAGGATAAACTGAGGTTATAATCTCATTTGAAACATAAAGTAGTTTAGGTTGACACGCTAGAAGGCTAGGAAACCAATGTTCCGCGATGTAGGGGGAGTCCCGGAGAACCAGGGGCCACAATTACCAGAAAAAGGAAGTAAAGCCATGAGGGGGACCAATATCCTGGGGCAGGGAGATTTGCAAAGGCTACTGGGGAGACTTTAAACTAGAAAAGGGGTCAGGGTGTGGGTAAGAGGCAGAGAAGGGGAAGCACTCGGACCCAAAATGTAGACGAGAAAAGATGAAAAAAAAAGATAATAGGGACAGAGAATAATGGAGGTGGGTTTCTAAAATGTGTGATATATTTTAATGCTAGGAGCATTGTAAGTAAGGTGGATAAAGTTAGAGACTGGATTGACACTGGAAATATGATGTTGTGGAATCAGTGAAACATGGTTGGTTGCTAGGAGGGCTGTGATTGGAAACTAAATATTCAGCAACGTTGCTTCAGGTATAGAATGTTGGAGGGTGACCAGAGGGGGAGGTGTTGCATTGCTTTAATGCAGAGAAGAATTATCAGGCAGCAGTGCATTGGCAGAATTAGACGGGCTCGTACACTTTCTGTCTTGGGACGGATTTAATTTCCCTGCGAGAATTAAAAGAGTGGGACTTTTATAGCCACACTTTATGTTAGGGGCTGTATTTAGACCGCTAATGATGGGGGAGCGAGGAATTGGCATAAAGAGCTCTCCCCAAATATTGTAAGGAGGGATTGCTTGGAAGAAAGTTACTTAGTGAGGTTAAGCATCAGGGTAGTGATGTGTGGGGATTTTCAATTTGCAAAAAATAGACTGGAAACACATTCTGTAAATGGTGATGGAATATAGGTTTGGAGTTTGTTTCGAAAATGTGTGCAGGATAGTTTTTGCAGCTAGTAATAGAGATATCGCGACCAGAGTTAGGCAGGGTGCTGGACTCCTGTTAGGAAATGAGGCAGGTCCGTGGTGAGGTGTATGCGTTGGTGAGCACTTCAGGGACCAGGGATCACAATACCATTGTTCAATAATAATTATGGAGAGAGTCAGAACTGGACCTAGGTGTTGGAGATTTTTGATTGGAGAAAGACTAACTTTGAGGGAATGCGTAAGGATTTAAAGGAGTGAATTGGGACACTTTGTTTCATGGGAAGGATGTAGAAGAGAAATGGAGGACATTTAAAGGGGAAAATTGTAAGAGTAAAGAAATCTTGTATGTCCCCTGTTAGGTTGAAGGAAATAGTAAAAATTGGAACGAGCCAAGGTTTTCAAGGGAAATTGGACACTTGTTTCGAAAAGAGATTTCTACAATATTGATAGGAGGCATGGAGTAAATGAGGTTGCTAGAGGAGTATTATAAAAAAAAAAAAAAAAAAAAAAAAAAAAAAAAAAAAAAAAAAAAAAAAAAAAAAAAAAATAAAAAAAAAAAAAAAAAAAAAAAAAAAAAAAAACAAAAAAAAAAAATTTTTATAAAAAAAAAAAAAAATTTAAAAAAAAAAAAAAAAAATAGTAAAACAAAAGAATATAAAAATGAATCTTAAGAAAGAAATTAGGAAAGCTAAAAGAAGATATGAGGTTGATTTGGCAAAAAAGTTGAAAGTATATCCAAAGGATTTCTACAGCTATATTATAGCAAAAGGATAACGAGGGATAACATTGGGACCATTAGAGAAACCAGAAATGGACAGCTATCTGCAGAGCCCAAAGAGTGGGGGAGATATTGAAAACAATTTCTTTTCTTCGGTATTCACCAGGAGAAGGTTATTGAACTCTGTGAGGGTAAGGAAAAAAGTAGAGTAAGCTATGGAGAACACTATGAGAATTCAAAGAGGAGGGAAGTACTGGACACTTTTGAAAAATATAAAATCGTGGATAAGTCTCCAGGTCCTGACAGGAAATAGTTCCCTATGACATTGAGGGAAGTTTAGTGTAGAAATAGCAGGGAGCTATGACAGACATATTTCAAATGTCATTAGAAAAGGGAATAGTGCTGGAGGATTGGCGTAACTGCGCATGGGTTGTTCCATTGTTTTAAAAACGGGTTCAAAGAAAAACCGGAGCAATATTAGACTATTTAGTTTGATGTCAGTGGTGGGCACATTAATGGAAAGGATACTTTAGAGATAATATATATAAGCATCTGGATTAAACAGGGTGTCTTGATCAGGAACAGTCAACTTATGGATTTGTGCCTGGAAGGTCATGTTTGACAAAAACCTTCTTGAATTTTTTGAAGCGATGGTAACAACGGATATTTGATGAGGGTAAAGCATGTGGATGTTGTCTACATGGATTTCAGTAAGGCCTTTGACAAGGTTTCCCCATGGAAGGTTGGTAAGAAGGTTCAATCTTTGGGTGATGGAATGGCGGAGTAGCAAGATGGATTCAACAGTGGCTGAATGGGAGATGTCAGAAGTAAGTAAATGGTGGATGGCTGTTTTGTCAGGTTGAAAGCCGGTGACCAGTGGGGTGCCTCAGGGATCTGTGTTGGGTCCACTGATGTTTGCCATGTACATCAATGATCTGGATGATGGGGGTGGAAAATTGGTATGGATAAGTAGAGTATGCAGATGATACTAAGATAGGTGGTGTTGTGGTTAATGAAGTAGATTTTCAAAGTCTACAGAGAGATTTGGGCCCATTTGGAAAAGTGGAGCTGAAAGATGGCAGATGGAGTTTAATGCTGTTAAGTGTGAAGTGCTACATCTTGGCAGGACCAAAATCAAAATAGGACGTACATGGTAACATGGTAGGGAATTGAGGAATGCTGTGGAACAGAGAGATCTAGGAATAACTGTGCAGTAGTTCCCTGAAGGTGGAATCGCATGTAGATAGGGTGGTAAAAGAAAGCCTTTGGTGTGCTGGACCTTTATAAAAAAAAAAAAAAAAAAAAAAAAAAAAAAAAAAATCAGATCATTGAATATAGGAGTAGGGAAGTAATGTTAAAATTGTACAAGGCATTGGTAAGACCAATTCTAGCTTTATGGGTGTACAATTTTTGGTCGCCTATTTATCTCAGGAGGATGTCAATAAAAATAGAGAGAGTATAGAGGAGATTTACTAAGAATGTTGAGTTGCCAGGGTTCCAGCAACTGATGTTTACAGAGAAAGGTTGAACAAGTTAGGTCTTTTATTCTTTGGAGCGCAGAAGGTTAAGGGGGGACTTGATTGTCTTTAAAATGATGAAAGGGATAGAACAGAGTTGACTGTGGATAAGCTTTTCCCATTGAGGGTAGGGAAGATTCAATCAAGATGGAGGGTCATGACATGAGAATTAAGGGACAGAAGTTTAGGGTAGAGTAGACGTGTAGGGATCTTCTTTAGCTCAGAGGGGTGGTGGCTGTGTGGAAGAATGAGCTTTCCAGCAGAGGTGGTGGAGGCAGGATCGATTTTAAACATTTAAAAGTATAAAGTGGATAGGTATATGGACGTGAAGGGAATGGAGGGGTATGGTCTGAGTGCAGGTAGATGGGACTAGGGGAAAACAAATGGTCGGCACGGACTGGAAGGGCCGAGAGGGCCTGTTTCCGTGCTGTAATTGTTATATGGTTATATGGTTATTTAGAACGGAGACGAGGAAACATTTTTTCTCACAGAGAGGCGAGTCTGTGGAATTCTCTGCCTCAGAGGGCAGTGGAGGCAGGTTCTCTGGATGCTTTCAAGAGAGAGCTAGATAGGGCTCTTAAAGATAGCGGAGTCAGGGGATATGGGGAGAAGGCAGGAACGGGGTACTGATTGGGGATGTTCAGCCATGATCACATTGAATGGCGGTGCTGGCTCGAAGGGCCAAATGGCCTATTCCTGCACCTATTGTCTATTGAATCTTCTCTGAACCCTTTCAAGCTTAACAATATCTTTCCTTTAACATGGTGAAAGTGTTAATCGCTATTATCTAGGGTTACCTTACTTGGCCATTTCTGTATTGTTGCTTAATTGCTTACGTAGCTTTAAAACTACTGACAGAGGAAATGTACGACTGACTCATGTAGCAGAAAACTGAAATACTTCTGGTATTTAACCACCGAATAAACAAAGGACAGAACGACAGTTGACCGGACCAGATCTCCGCTCCTCCGAAGATAAAATAACAGTCACTGAAACAGATGTGCCGAAGTTAGTTTTTGGTCTCCAAATCTGAGGCAAGGACATTATTGCCATAGAGGGAGTGCAGAGAGATAGGTTCACCAGACTGATTCCTGGGATGTCGGGACTGTATTATGAAGAAAGACAGGAAATATAGACTCGGTTTATACTCTCTGGAATTTAGGAGATTGGGAGGGGATCTTATAGAAACTTACAAAATTTTTAGGGAGTTGGGACATGGGCTAGAAGCGGAAGATTGTTCCCGATGCTTGGGGGAAGTCCAGGACAAGGGGTCACAGCTTAAGGATAAGGGGGAAATCCTTTAAATGAGATGAAGAAAGACTTTTTTTCACACAGAGAGTGGTGAGTCTCTGGAATCTCATAGCCACAGAGGGTAGTTGAGGCCAGTCATTGGCTATATTTAAGAGTGGATTGGATGTGGCCCTTGTGGCTTAAGGGGAATCAGAGGGTATGGAGTAGAAGGCAGGTACGGGATACTGAGTTGGATGATCAGCCATGATCATATTGAATGGCTGGTGCAGGTCTAGGGGCTCGAAGGGCTGAATGCCTACTCCTGCACCTAATTTCTATGTTTCTATGTTTCTATGTTTTCTTGGAAATGCTCCTCGGCAATAGTTTTTGGAAGAATGACTAAGGCATTTACTTGACTTTAAGTGTATATAAGAAATTGTAAAACACTATATTTGAGTGGCTGCTGGGGGAGCATTGAGTATATTGGTATACTCTCTGTACTAGTCCCTGCCACTCCCATCATGACAAATTGGTTTACCTTTAACCATTTGTGTTATTGTCTCTATTAAAAAGTGAACTTTATCAATGGTGCCCAGAACTGAACCCAATATTCTAAATGCGGTCTCTCCAACATCTTATACAACTGCAACATGGCCTCCCAACTTCTATACTCAATACTCTGACTGATGAAGGCCAATGTGCCAAAAGCCTTTTTGACCACCTTATCTACCTGCGACTCCAGCTTCAAGGAACCATGCACCTGTACTCCTAGATCCCTCTGCTCTACAACACTCCCCAGAGGCCGACCATTCACTGTGCAGCATCCTGCGTCCCTTGCACGATGCGAGGTTCCCAAAAAATGCAACACCTCACACTTCTGTATTAAATTTCCATCAACCATTCCTACCCTCCCACCTGGCCAAATCGATCCAGATTCCTGCTGTAATCTTTTACAACCATCTTCACTATCTGCAGAACCACCCACTTTTGTTATCATCAGCAAACTTGCTAACCTTGCCCTGTATGTTCTCATCCAAATCATTGATGTAGATGACAAACAGTAACTGGCCCAGCACTGAACCCTGAGGCACACCACTAGTCACAGGCCTCCAGTCTGAGAAGCAACCTTCCACCATCACCCTCTGCTTCCTTCCATGGAGCCAATTTGCTATCCATTCAGCTATCTCTTCTTGGATCCCATGCGATCTACCCTTCTATAGACAATAGCTGCAGAAGTAGGCCATTCGGTCCTTCGAGCCAGCACCGCCATTCAATGGAGTAGATTTGTTGGGCTGAATGGCCTAATTTTACTCCTAGAATTAATCTCCTCTGCCTGCACGTGATCCATATCCCTCCATTCCCTGCATATTCACGTGCCTTTCCAAAAACGGATTAAACACCACTGTCGTACAAATCTGTCCCCCGCCATACTGTGCAAACCAAAAACCTGCCCCGCACATCTATTTTAAGCCACTCCATCAGCTCCATCTCTCTCACAGCCTTAAGTGTACGAATGCAAAAGACGTTTAAGAAAGAACTGCAGATGCTGGTAAAATCAAAGGTAGACACAAAATGCTGGAGAAACACAGCAGGTGAGGCAGCGTCTATGGAGAGAAGGAATCGGCGGCGTTTCAGGTCTCGACCCGTAATGGGAGCCCTGTCTCACTGTGCGAGTTGACCCACGACGGTACCCCGAGTGTGAGATGACAGACTCGTGGCTGTGCACGAGACTGCAGAGTTTATGATCAAGTGTGTAATACGGTTCCCTACGGGTATGTCATTGCTGCGGATGTTCTAGTTCCTCTCCGAGTTAGCAAGTTCCTCTCCGTTACTCTTGAGCCAACCGTGAATGAAGGTAATGTTTTAATAAAGCAACAATGTTAAAAAATACATCTCAATCCTGTGTTTTGTGAGTTATTTTCAGCGCGGATGGGAAAATGCGCATCCTCCAGTCAAAGCATTTCTTGTTGTTTTATGTTTTTAAAATACTTTTTGCAATGGATCTCTATTTTAAATAATTTTAAAAAAAAGGAAGCAGCCCGGGTGACTGACATTGAGCGGCCGCAGGACCCGACAGCAGGACACACACCCACCACACACACACACACACGCACACACAGAGAGAGAGAGATAACACACAGACAGCAGGCTGGCCACCACTTCAGAGGAATGAAGCAGCTCGGGTAAGCTGATGCGGTGGCCGCCGGGACCCGACAGTACACACACACCACACACACACCACACACACACCACACACACGCACACACAGACAGAGATAGACAGAGAGGGACGAGAGAGGAAGAGGACTACACACACACACAGATAGACAGAGAGGGAGAGAGAGAGAGAGACACTCACACACACACACACACACACATCACACACACACACACACACACGACACACACACACACACACACACACACACAGCAGCTGGCCACCACTTCAGAGGAATTAAGCAGCTCGGGTGACTGAGCGGCCGCCGGGAACCCGACAGTACACACACACACACACACACACACACACACACTGATAGACAGAGAGGGAGAGAGGAGAGACACAAACACACACACGACACACACAGAGATACACACAGACAGCAGCTGGCACCACTTCAGAGGAATGAGGCAGCTCGGTGTGGGTGACTTTGATGCGGCCACGGGGTGACCCCTCTCTGACCATCAGACACACACCGCTCACAGATACACACAGATAGACAGAGAGGGATAGAGAGAGGAGCTCCCCCACACCCTCCTTTCTCCCCCCACACCCTCCCCACAACAGATAGACCCCATCTCTCCGACACCCAATATTCTCCTCCTCGAGAGATACACCATTTCACAGACAGCAGCCAACACACCCAACCATGGCACCCGAACTTGCCCCACTATATCAGAGGATCTATGACAGCAGCTCGGGTCCTTTCATAGTGACTGAGCGGCCAACACTCTCCACCCCTGCGGGACACGCGACTGTACACACACAGAGACACACACGACACACACACACTCACAGACAGACAGACAGCAGCTGGCCACCACTCAGAGGGAATGAAGGGGTGGCAGTCTGGGTGACTTTGAGCGTGTCCGCCGGGGACCCGACAGCAGACACCCTACACACAGATATCCTCTCCCCATCACCCCCCCCTTTCCCATAAATCATCTCTAAGACCATTCCTTCCTACGATTTGTGCAGAGAGGGAGAGAGAGAGAGAGACGAGACCTACACACACAGAGATCTCTCTCGGCTCTCCCCCCCCCCACACACAGATCTGATAACTCAGATAGACAGGTAGAGGGAGAGGGAGAGAGCACACACTAATTGAGTCAACACCCATAAACACACCATAGAGAGAGAGAGATACTCTGAGACGAGTTGACTGAGGTTGCCTTGCACCAGCATCATAACCCAGGGGGGGGGCGGGGCAAAGTCTCCAGGGCAGGCTGAACAGACTGACTGTGGAGTACCTTAGAGAGCCTTCTGGGATGTCCTGGGGGGTGACTATATGAAGGTCCTGGGGGGCAGAGCCTGGCGACCGGGGGAGATGCCCCTTCTCATGGCGGCAGGGGCCAGTGTAGTTGTCCACTCTCTGTGTTGCCTAATAGAAGGCGATCTCCGCCTTTTGAAAAAACTGCCCCCGCGCGCCAGTCTCTCTCCTCAGTCGCTCGGGAATCTATAAAGTTTTTGCACATCGGGCATTGGCGAATCGCCTGCCCCCGGTCCCGTGCTGTCGCAGGTGATCCACCCTGACCAGTCTTACACCGTCCCGGGCCGGTCGTCCATCCTGGACAATATCCATCTGCTCCGGGACCTGATCCATCTGTCCCAGGGGGCTGGGGACAGTCAGTCGCCTATCTCTCCCTCGACCAGGAGAAGGCGTTCGATAGGGTGGAGCACGAATACCTTCTCGGGACTCTGCAGGCGTTCGGATTTGGACCGCATTTTGTGTCATGGGGCTGGTCCGACTTTTATACACTGCTGCAGAGTGCCTTGTTAAGGTCAACGGCTCTTTATTTATTAGGCCCCCATTCCCTTTGGGAGGGGGGTTCGTCAGGGATGTCCCATGTCCGGTCAGCTGTATTCCATCTGTGTAGAACCTTTCCCTGTTGCCTTCTCCGGAGGCGGTTGACGGGCCTGGTTGTGGCGGGGCCGGGGAGATGGAGGTGGTTCTCTCGGCCTACGCCGATGATGTCTCATTTTGATGTTCACGACCCTGTTGACCTGCGGAGGATGCGTGAGTGCCAGCAGGTTTTTCTCAGCTGCATCCTCCGCCAAGTCAACTGGGGGAAATGTTCTGGTCTCTTGGTGGGTCAGTGGGAGGTGGACTCCTGCCGGAGGAGATGGCAGGTTTTGCGTTTGGAGCACCTACGCACCTCCTCTATCTGGGGGTCTACCTGAGTCCCACTGAGGGGGGGGCGTGGCCGGCGCGAACTGGCAGGAGCTGGAGGCGAAAGTGGTCGCGCCGGCTGGGACGTTGAGTCAGGCCTTCCTTGGTGTGCTCTCTTACCGGGGCAGGGCTGTTAGTTATAAACCAGCTGGTGGCCTCTATGCTGTGGTACCGGCTGCCATCTATGGTCCACGTCCTCTTTATTTATAATCAGGATACAGAGGAGATTGGTCAACTTCTTCTGGGGTGAGAGGAACCACTGGGTCTCTGCGGGGGTTCTGAGTCTCCCGTTGGAGGAGAGGGTGGTCAGGCGCTGGTCTGTGTTCGTACCCAGGTGGCGGGCTCTCTCCGACTGAGGACCCTGCGTTGAGGTACGTCTACTCAGACTACCCTCCTAAATGGCACGTGCTGGCCACGTACTTTTTCCGCCAGGGGCGCTGCCTTCAGGTAGGGCTCAAAGCTCCCAGTAGCGGGGTATGAGTCGACGCGGCTCGGCGGGAGTTGCCTGGCTTTTACCGTGACCTCCTGAAGGCCAGGGAATTTGGTCACCTTCAGCCAGGGCGCTGCCTCCTCAGGGGGAGGGGGGCGTTGTGGCTGTGATGGGGGGTGTTGAGGAGAGAGCGTGTGCGTGGGAGCGATCCGGATGAGCTTTACCCCCGCTCCATCGGAATTGTTCATGGGACCCCATGGCCCGGCTCCCTCCCCGAGAGCCGGCCCCACGCAAACATGAGCCGCCTTTCCGAGATGCCCAGCGTGCCGTTCCGTTGATGCGGAGAGGCGCGTGTTTGTACCAGGTTGCTCTTGCACACTCTCCACTTCCTCGCCCTCGGCATCTTCCGTCCAGACACGCCCTGGCGGTCTGTGTTACCACCTGACGAGGGGCGAGGTCCTCAGTGGAGGTCTCTCTATAAGGGAGTCCATCCCCCTTTACATCGGGGGGACAACTGGGGTGGAGAGTGTTGCACAAAAGCCGTGGCATGCAACAGGTACTTGAGCCGGTTCACGGACTCGTCCGCCGCCTGTTCACTTTTGCGGCGAGGAGGAGACCGTCGTTCCATGTCCTACATGGAGTGTGAGAGGTTTTGCAGCCCTTGTTCGAGTATCTGAAGGGGCTGCTCCTCAAGTTTTGGCTCCATTTTAGTCCAACACACTATTTATTTTTTGGGCACCCGGTACAGAGGGGGGAGGGTCGGGAGGAGGAGGGGGGGGTCTCCCTGTCGGTTTTGCTCCTGGGCCTGGCCAAGATGGCCATTCGGGGTACAGGCAGGGGGCAGTCGTACGGCCGCACAGCAGTTCGGCTGCCTGCCCCTCTTCCGGGGTTACGTCCGTGCCCGCGTGTCCCTAGAGAGGGAACACGCGGTGGTCCACGGGGACTGTGGAGGCTTTCCGTGAACGCTGGTCACCGAGGGAGGTCGAAGGCATTATAGATAAAAATGATAATATTTTAATTTGAAACTTTGTTTGTAAAATGCCAAATATAGGCATTTTCTGATTGTTTGAATGTTTTGTACTGGTTGATTTAAATAAAAAGCATTTGTTAAAGGGAAAAAAAAAAAAAAAAAAAAAAAAAAAAAAAAAAAAAAAAAAAATAGAGAGAGAGATACACACAGACAACAGCTGGCCACCACTTCAGAGGAATCAAGCAGCTCGGGTGACTTTGGAGCGGCCACGGGACCCGACAGCAGACACACACACAGATAGACAGAGAGGGAGAGAGAGAGAGACACATACACACACACACAACACACACATAGAGAGAGAGATACACACAGACAGCAGCTGGCCACCACTTCAGAGGGAATGAAGCAGCTCGGGTGACTTTGAGCGGCCACCGGGACCGACATCAAGACACACACACAGATACAAACAGATAGACAGAGAGGGAGAGAGACACACACACACAAACTCAGCGGACCAGGCAGCATCTCTGGAGAAAAGGAATAGAGTCGAGACCCTTCTTCAGACTTACCCGAAATGCCACCCATTCCTTTGCTCCAGAGATGCAGCCTGTCCGCCGAGAGTTACTCCAGCATTGTGTGTGTCTATCTCCGGTGTGAACCAGCATCTGCAGTTCCTTCCCAATCCCACCACTCTCGGCCCCGGGGGGAGTGGATGGAGCATCACACGTGGACACATCCCACCCACCACCCCAGACTTGCCCTTGGCAGGTCTTTAAGCCGTTCATTGAGACACGGGGGCAGGCGCCTCAGTAATAAAGGACAAGTGGCAGAAAGGCCGAAGATGAGACACAAAATGCTGGAGTAACTCGGCGGGACAGGCTGCATCTCTGGAGCGAAGGAATGGATGGCATTTCGGGTAAGTCTGAAGAAGGGTCTCGACTCTATTCCTTCTCTCCAGAGTTTGGCTGCCTGGTCCGCTGAGTTACTCCAGCATTTTGTGTCTATCTTTGGTTCAGTCTTTACTCGAGCAAAAGAACAGTATTATTAAAGTTCCCACGGTTAGACTCACGAGACACTAAGATAAACGCACGGGGCCACTACGTTATTACAACGAGTTTAAATGTTTCCATTTTTAACTTGAACAGTTAAAATTTGACTCGTGGAAAAAATCAAACATGTTTGATTTTTTTCACGAGTTAAACAAGTTTCCCGCGTACCTGCCGTTAGCGCAACTGAGTCGATAAGTTGCTCGTGCGAGTTCCGACGTTCCCGCTACGTGATCACCACGAGTGAAAACTCGGGGGTCACTCGTGGGCCAACTCGCACAGTGAGACAGGGGTTTAACATCGCCGATTCCTTCTCTTCATAGACGCTGCTTCACCTGCTGAGTTTCTCCAGCATTTTGTGAATGGAAAAGATCTTGGGCGATACACTCACCTGTCTTAGCTCTTCAGCCTCGGCCTCAGAGACGGTCTGCTCGCACACCTGTTGGGACACCTGTCCACCGCTGGCTGAAGCAGGATGCATTACCCTGCCCAAGAAGCCCGTGGCTGGGGAAAGAAGCACAAGCGGCTGCTTACGGCGTTTAAAATCTATTTTGAGTTGAGCATAGGAGCAAAGAGGTTCTTCAGCGGTTGTACAGGGCCCTAGACAGAGACCACACCTGGAGTATGTACAGTTGTACAGAGACCACACCTGGAGTATTGTGTGCAGTTTTGGTCCCCTAATTTGAGGAAAGACATTCTTGCTATTGAGGAAGTGCAGCGTGGGTTCACGAGGTTAATTCCCGGGATGGCAGGACTGTCATATGTTGAGAGGATGGAGCGGCTGGGCTTGTATACTCTGGAATTTAGAAGGATGAGAGCATATCTTATTGAAACATATAAGATTATTATGGGTTTGGACACGCTAGAGGCAGGAAACATGTTCCCGATGTTGGGGGAGTTCAGAACCAGGGGCCACAGTTTAAGAATAAGGGGTAAGGGATGTAGAACAGAGATGAGGAAATACTTTTTCACACAGAGAGTTGTGAGTCTGTGGAATTCTCTGCCTCAGAGGGCGGTGGAGGCCGGTTCTCTGGATACTTTCAAGAAAGAGCTAGATAGGGCTCTTAAAGATAGCGGAGTCAGGGGATATGGGGAGAAGGCAGGAAAGGGTACTGATTTGGGATGATCAGCCATGATCACATTGAATGGTAGTGCTGGCTTAAGGGGCCGAATGGTCTACTCCTGCACCTATTGTCTATTTAGACTTTAGGAACTTCTGAGAAAGCGGCGCAGAAACAAAGCCCTTTTGCTCACCAAGTCCACACAAACCAGCATTACTCTGTACGTTAGCATTATCCTACACACTAGCAACTATTCATCATTTTACCGACACCAATTTACCTACAAACCCGTACGTCTTTGAAGTGTGGGAGGTGACTGACTAGCACTTTGTGTCTAGTTTAGTTTGCTTTAGTGATTCAGCAAGGGGACAGGCCCTTCGGCCCACCAATTCCGCACCAACCAGCGATCATCCCGTACTAGCACTCTCCTACACACACTAGAGGTCATTTTACAATTTCACCGAAGCCAATTAACCTACAAACCTGTACCTCTTTGGAGCGTGGGAGGAAACCAGAGCACCTGGAGAAAACCCACCCAGTCACGGGGAGAACGTACAAACTCTGCACAGGCAGCCCCCATTGTCTGGATCAAACACAGGCCTCTGGCGCTGTGAGGCCGCAACTCTACCGCTGCGCCACCGTGTCACCCTTTGAGGTATCCATGCCTACTCATAGAAAGTTAGTGTAGAAGTAGCAGGAGCTATGACAGACATATTTCAAATGTCATTAGAAACAGGAATAGTGCCGGAGGATTGGCGTACTGCGCATGTTGTTCCATTGTTTAAAAAGGGTTCAAAGAATAAACCTAGCAATTATAGACCTGTTAGTTTGACGTCAGTGGTGGGCAAATTAATGGAAAGGATACTTAGAGATAATATATATAAGCATCTGGATAAACAGGGTCTGATCAGGAACAGTCAACATGGATTTGTGCCTGGAAGGTCATGTTTGACAAACCTTCTTGAATTTTTTGAAGCGGTTACTAGGGAAATTGATGAGGGTAAGCAGTGGATGTTGTCTATATGGATTTCAGTAAGGCCTTTGACAAGGTTCCCCATGGAAGGTTGGTTAAGATGGTTCAATCTTTGGGTGTTAATGGCGGAGTAGCAAGATGGATTCAACAGTGGCTGAATGGGAGATGTCAGAGAGTAATGGTGGATGGCTGTTTGTCAGGTTGGAAGCCTCAGGGATCTGTGTTGGGTCCACTGTTGTTTGTCATGTACATCAATGATCTGGATGATGGGGTGGAAAATTGGATAAGTAAGTATGCAGATGATACTAAGATAGGTGGTGATGTGGATAATGAAGTAGATTTTCAAAGTCTACAGAGAGATTTGGGCCATTTGGAAAAGATGGCAGATGGAGTTTAATGCTGATAAGTGTGAAGTGCTACATCTTGGCAGGACAAATCAAAATAGGACGTACATGGTAAATGGTAGGGAATTGAGGAATGCTGTGGAACAGAGAGATCTAGGAATAACTGTGCATAGTTCCCTGAAGGTGGAATCGCATGTAGATAGGGTGGTAAAGAAAGCCTTTGGTGTGCTGGCCTTTATAAATCAGAGCATTGAATATAGGAGTAGGGAAGTAATGTTAAAATTGTACAAGGCATTGGTAAGACCAATTCTGGAGTATGGTGTACAATTTTGGTCGCCTAATTATAGGAAGGATGTCAACAAAATAGAGAGAGTACAGAGGAGATTTACTAGAATGTTGCCAGGGGTTCCAGCAACTATGTTTACAGAGAAAGTTGAACAAGTTAGGTCTTTATTCTTTGGAGCGCAGAAGGTTAAGGGGGGACTTGATTGAGGTCTTTAAAATGATGAAAGGGATAGACAGAGTTGACGTGGATAAGCTTTTCCATTGAGGGTAGGAAGATTCAAACAAGAGGGCATGACATAGAATTAAGGGACAGAAGTTTAGGGGTAACGTGAGGGGGAACTTCTTTACTCAGAGGGTGGTGGCTGTGTGGAATGAGCTTCCAGCAGAAGTGGTGGAGGCAGGATCGATTTTAACATTTAAAAGTAAAGTGGATAGGTATATGGACGGGAAGGGAATGGAGGGGTATGGTCTGAGTGCAGGTAGATGGGACTAGGGGAAAACAAATGGTCGGCACGGACTGGAAGGGCCGAGAGGGCCTGTTTCCGTGCTGTAATTGTTATATGGTTGTATGGTTAAAGCACACCTCCAGATTCAGAGACAGTTTCTTCCCAACTGTTATCAGGCAAGTGAATTTTCCTCTCACCAACTAGAGAGCTGTCCTGACCTACCATCTACATTATTGGAGACCCTCGGACTAATCAGACGTTACTGGAATTTACCCTGCACTAAACATTATCCTATTAACATGCATCTGCACACTGTGGCCAGCTTGATTATGATCATTTAGCTTTGGAGATACAGCGTGGAAACAGGCCCTTCGGCCCACCAAGTCCACATCAACCAGCGATCCCCGCACACTAGCACTATCCTACACACTAGGAACAATTTACAATTTTACCAAAGCCAATTAACATGGGAGGAAACCGGAGCACGCAGAGAAACCCCAAGTGGTCGCAGGGAGAACGTACTAAGTCCGCACAAACAGCACCCGTGGTCAGGATCAGACCCGGGTCTCCGGCTCTACGCCACCGTGACCCCCAATACAATAATTAGCCAATAATCTCACATTAATCTCTGAGACAGGGTGGTACGGTGCCGCAGCGGTAGAGTTGCTGCCTCACAGCGCCAGAGACCTGGGTTCAATCCTGACCACTGCTGTCTGTACGGAGTTTCCTCCCACACTCCAAAGACATACAGGTTTGTAGGTTAATTACTTTGGTAAAATTGTAAATTGTCCCGTGTGTGTGTGTACGACAGTGGAAGTGTGCTGGTTGATGAGGACTCGATGGGTTGAGGTTCCTATACCCGCACTGTATCTAGAGTTGTTAATTTTTTTGTTTTAGAAATACAGCGCGGAAACAGGCCCTTTCGGCCCACCGGATCCGCGCCGACCAGCGATCCCCGCACACTAACACTATTCTATACCCACTAGGGTCAATTTTTACATTTACCAAGTCAATGGACCTACAAACCTGTACGTCTTTGGAGCGTGGGAGAAAACCGAAGATCCCGGAGAAAACCCACACAGGTCACGGGGAGAACGTACAAATTCTGTGCAGACAGCGCCCGTAGTCGGGATGGCACCCGGGTCCCCGGCGCTGCAATCGCTGTAAGGCAGAAACGTTACTGCTGCGCCACTGTGCCGCTCTAAACTAAACTAAGACATGGGTTGCTTGGGTTCGTGTGGAAACAAGGAGCTGCAGATGCTGGTTTACCAAGGAGAGACACAAAATGGCGGACGAGGCATCCATATTACCGTACCTGCGTTCCAGAAGGAGCTGCCCATGTCGTGGTTCTCCGAAGCAGAGGCATCTTCTGGTCTGAAGAGCTCCAAGAGTTCCTCTTTAAACTGAATTTTTTTGGCGTACTGGATCTCCACAATGGAAATAACGTCAGGCATCTTGGCCGCGTGCAGGGTGAAGGAGATGTCGGGCTTCCCAATGAACCTCTGGCGCACCACGATCTCATAGGGGCTCTGAACCTTGATGTCGTCGACCTCATCCCGCCGGTACTTGTGCACGGGTTGTCCGCTGGAATCAGTGATCTCCAGACCCGAGCAGAGGACCGCCAGCTGGCCCTGCTTAAGATTCGGGTCGGGTCCCGGCCCCTGGGAGTAGAGGCTGGGGACTTTCAAAATCAGGCCATCCTTTCCAAAAACCCACGCCGGGGACAGCACAGGCTCGGCCTCACTCGCTGCCTCCAGCTGAGTCGGTGGGCGGAGGCGCTTGCCGAACGGCCACCACGGCGGCGACTCCAGCTCCGTCAGCAGCCTGCAGCGTGGGAAAGATGCCCGTTATCACTCGCAACACTGCCAATGGCTCGATGCCTGAGAGACACAAAAAGCTGCAGTAGCTCACAACCTTTTTTACTCGTGGACATTTTTCATCACGCTCGAAAAAACGCCCCGGCCTACTTGATGCCACGAGTACCTTCGACCTCGTGACGACCATGCTGCGAGTACGAGTCAAGGGCAAACTCTGTAGCGGTCGTGAAAGTGGGACAGGGGCTTCAGAAGGACAGGGAAACATCTCTGGAGAGAAGGAATGTGTGAAGTTTCTGGCCGAGACCCTTCTTCAGACTGAACGTCACTGGGAAAGGGAAACGAGGGAGATAGACAATGATCATCAGGTCACAAGTGATAGGAGTAGAATTAGGCCATTCGGCCCATCAACTCTACTCCGCCACTCAATCATGGCTGATCTATCTCTCCTAACCCCATTCTCCTGCCTTCTCCCCATAACCCCTGACACCCGTACTAATCAAAAATCCATCTATAGGGCCTGTCCCACTTTCACAACCTAATTCACATCCTTTTTACTCATGGACATTTTTCATCATGTTGAAAAAATGGCCCAACCTACTTGATGCCACGAGTACCTACGACTAGCATCGAGGCCTACATACGACATCATGACGAGAGTCAAGGGCAAACTCAGCAGAGGTCGTGAAATTGGGACAGGCCCTTATCTCTGCCTTAAAAATATCCATTGACGTGGCCTTCACAGCCTTCTGTGGCAATGAATTCCACAGATTCACCACCCTTTGACTAAAGAAGTTTCTCCTCGTCTCCTTCATAAAAGAACGCCCTTTAATTTTGAGGCTATGACCTCTAGTCCTAGACTCTCCCACTAGTGGAAACATTCTCTCCACATCCAAGCATTTTCATTATTCTGTATGTTTCAATGAGGCCCCCCCTCATTAAACTCCAGCGAGTATGAGCCGACAAACGCTCATCATATGTTAACCTACTCGTTCCTGGAATCATTCTTGTGAACCTCGTCTGGACCCTCTCTAAAGCCCAGCACATCCTTCCTTAGACATGGTGCCCAAATGATGTGGAGAGATAAATAACAATGAATGAAATATATACAAAGAAGTAACGATGATAATGGAAACAGGCCAATGGTAGCTGTTTGTAGGGTGAAAACGAGAAGCTGGTGCGACTTGGGTGGGGGAGGGTTAGAGAGAGGAAATGCCGGCTAGATAAATCAATATTCATACCACAGGGCTGTAAGCTGCCCAAGCGAAATGTGAGATGCAGTTCCTCCAATTTGTTTTTAGCCTCACTCTGACAATGGAGGAGGCCCAGGACAGAAAGGTCTGAGTGGGAATGGGAAAGGGAATTAAAGTGTCCATCAACCGAGAGATCAGGTTGGTTCACGCGGACTGAGCGAAGGTGTTCCATGAAACAATCACCCCGTCTGCGTTTGGTCTCGCCGATGTATAAGAGTCCACATCTTGAACAACGGATACAGTAGATGAGGTTGGAGGAGGTGCACGAGAATACATGATTGGAATCATTCATTGTCTTTCTGCTGACTGCAAAATCTTTTCACGGAACCTCAATACACGTGACAATAAACTAAACTGATTCACAAAAAGTGTCCATGAGAATCAATGCTTTAAGCAACCTTCAGCACTTTTTCCTCAGCTGGTACCCATTAACACCTGCGTGGAACGTAGAATAGTACAGGCCGTTCGGCCCACAATGTCTGTGCCCGACATAATGCCAAGACCAACTCTATCTGCCTACACGTCATATTCCTCCATTCCCTGCGTATCCATGTGCCTGTCTAAAAGCCACTTATATGCCACTATTATATCTTTAAAGCCCTGTCCCACTGTACAAGTTCATTCCTCGAGCTCTCCCAAGTTTGCCCTGATACGAACTCGGAGATTTACGATAATGGCTGCTCGACGGTACTCGGGGCTCTCGTGGACATTTTTCAACATGCTGAAAAATCTTCACGAGTCTTCCCAAGCTTACCTGCCGTTAGCGAATCTTCCCGAGTACCTGCCGTTAGCGGTACGAGCCGCTAAGAGACGTCCCCGAGATCCGACGTACCCGCTACGTTCATTCTCCATGCTTACCACGAGTTTGATTTTTGTTTAAACTCGGAAGAGCTCTTGGAATTAACTCGTACCGTGGGACAGGGCTATTAGTTTAATTTAATTTAGTTTAGAGATACAGCGTGGAAACAGGCCCATCGGTCCACCGAGTCTAACCATATAACCATATAACAATTACAGCACGGAGACAGGCCCTCTCGGCCCTTCCAGTCCGTGCCGACCATTTGTTTTCCCCTAGTCCCATCTACCTGCACTCAGACCATACCCCTCCATTCCCTTCACGTCCATATACCTATCCACTTTACTCTTAAATGTTAAAATCGATCCTGCCTCCACCACTTCTGCTGGAAGCTGATTCCACACAGCCACCACCCTCTGAGTAAAGAAGTTCCCCCTCACGTTACCCGAAACCTCTGTCCCTTAATTCTCATGTCATGCCCTTTTGTTTGAATCTTCCCTACCCTCAATGGGAAAAACGTACCCACGTCAACTCTGTCTATCCCCTTTCATCAGTTTAAAGACCTCAATCAAGTCCCCCCTTAACCTTCTGCGCTCCAAAGAATAAAAGACCTAACTTGTTCAACTTTCTCTGTAACATACTTGCTGGAACCCTGGCAACATTCTAGTAAATCTCCTCTGTACTCTCTCTATTTTGTTGACATCCTTCCTATAACTAGGGCGACCAAAATTGTACAACATACTCCAGAATTGGTCTTACCAATGCCTTGTACAATTTTAACATTACTTCCCTACTCCTATATTCAATGCTCTGATTTATAAAGGCCAGCACACCAAAGGCTTTCTTTACCACCCTATCTACATGCGATTCCACCTTCAGGGAACTATGCACAGTTATTCCTAGATCCCTCTGTTCCACAGCATTCCTCAATTCCCTACCATTTACCATGTACGTCCTATTTTGATTTGTCCTGCCAAGATGTAGCACTTCACACTTATCAGCATTAAACTCCATCTGCCATCTTTCAGCCCACTTTTCCAAATGGCCCAAATCTCTCTGTAGATTTTGAAAATCTACTTCATAGATAACAATCTATAAGATGCTGCCTGTCCCGCTGAGTTACTCCAGCTTCTTGTATCTATCTGAAGATAGTTATATTGGTAATAGTTATAATTAAGGACGAAAAGCACTGGAGTAACTCAACGGGTCAGGGAGCATCTCTGGAGAAAAGGGATGGGTGGCGTTTCAGGTCGGAACCCTTCTTCAGTCCCGACACAATGTCTGAAGAAGGGTCTCGAGCCAAAACGTCACCTACCCATGTTCTCCTGAGATGCTTCCTGACCCGCTAAGTTACTCCAGTACATTGTGTCCTTTAATGAGATGTGGACTCTCACAGCTGTACACAGTGCAGGATTGAAATTAACTGCAATGGTAACACTCTTAACTAGGGACATTCTGCATTGTGAATTTCTCAGCCTTTTAAAGGACATTTCGGGTGAGACCCTTCTTCAGACTCTGAGAGGTCTCGACCCGAAACGTCGCCCATTCCTTCTCTCTGGAGATGCTGCCTCACCCGTTGAGTTACTCCAGCATTTTGTGCCTACTTTCGATTTAAACCAGCATCTGCAGTTCTTTCTTACACATTAAGAGCACACAATGTACACTTGAGTTCATATAGCAAGTTCAGCGTGTTGTGTCTACCTTTGGTATAAACCAGCATCTGCACTTCCTTAGATAAGACACAAAAAGTGTAAGACACCGACGCACATGCACGGGAGTTAACCGTTCGCGATGGTACATTTTCCTTGATCATCGTTGCTATTCACAGATCTTTCATTCACTTGTTCGATGTTTAGTTTAGTTTATTGTCATGTGTATAGAGGTACAGTGCTAACCAGCCAGCAGAAAGACAGTACAGGGTGATACATGCACCTTCAAAATCTCTTGTACCCCGTCCCGACCCAGATGTGAAGGGTCCCGACCTTTATCTCTGTTTGCTTTATTGTTATCTTCTCCCGACTAACAAAGATCTATTCTACATTTTCCTTGATCTGCATTCCCTTTGTCCTGTTTTCACACCTTACCCTTCCTTATCAATGCACTGCCCACTCCCCTGGCATCAGTCTGAAGAAGGGTCTCGATCCGAAACGTCACCCATTCCTTCTCTCCAGAGATGCTGCCTGTCCCGCTGAGTTACTCTGGCATTTTGTGCAAGTAATGTACCACACGGCAGCATCTTTGGTGCGAGCCAGCACGTGCGGTTGCTTCCGGCCACATACCTGTTTGCCACGTCCATGTCGGACTCGATCTTGTCCAGCCCGTTCATGATGCGGTCGAACTGTTCTCCCTGGTGGTGCAGCACTTTGGCCGTGTCCCCCAGGCGTTGCTGAGAGCTGGAGGCCAGGTTGATGAGTTCCCTCCCCTTGGTTGGGGTCCCCCCCGCGGCCGGCGCGCCCTGGCCCCCGCAAGAGAGCAGCTGCGACCGCCAGAAGTGCTCGATGACGTTGAAGACCGCGGCCCGGCTGGGCTGCAGCGAGCTGAACCAGTGCTTCTCCCTGCCGCCCACCAGCACCGTCAGCGAGCTGAAGATGAAGCTGGATGTTTCCTTCCTGATGCCTGTGACGTCGGAGAGCTGGAGGCTGGTCAGCGCGAGCCCTTTGTCGGACGTGAACGCCAGCCGGCACGGCGAGAGCGAGAGGGTCCCGTGCACCCACCGCTTCTCACCCTGGATATAGTACGACCCCGGCCACGAGTGAATGCACAAGTCCTTATTCATGGCAGCAGCGCCCACTCCTTCCCGACGGGCCTGCACGTCAACAAGCGGGAGAAAATCTACACGATCCTACAAGGACAGAGAGAGAAAGAAGTCTGGTTAGAATGGAACACGGGTTCACAGATACAGCACCGAAACAGGACCTTCCCCCTACCAAGTCCACACCGACCATCGATCTCATGTTCCTCCGTGGAAACAAAGACCTGCAGGTGCTGGTTTACAAAGACAGGCAAGACTGAAGAAGGATCCCGATACGAAATGGCACATTTCCGTGTTCTCCACAGATGCTGCCCGAGCCGCTGCGTTACTCCAGCACTCTGAGTCCATTATTGGGGAGAAATTGGTGCTTTTGTGAAGCCAGAAAAGAGGAACTGCAGACACTGGTTTACAGAAAAATATGCATCCGGAGGCTGCAGTGCATTGTTCGATCAGCCGAGAAGGTGGTTGGCTGCAACCCCCCCCCCCGCCCCCCAACAATGAACTGTACACTGCAAGGGCCAGGAAGCGAGCGGGCAAGATCATCTCTGACCCCTCACCCTGGACACACTTTGAATCGCTTCCCTCTGGAAGGCGACTCCGGACTGTCAAAGCCGCCACAGCCAGACATAAAAACAGCTCTTTCCGTGAGCAGTAGCTCTACTCAATAACCAAATGTTTGTAGCCTCCTTGTGCTCTGGTATTTTATTTCAGTCTACACATGTTTAAATTATCATGTCTTATTCTTAATTGTTTCCTGTATATCGTGTTGTTACTTGCAAGCAAAACACCAAGGCAAATTCCTTGTATGTATACATACTTGGCTCATAAAATGCATTCAGTTCAATTCAATTTAATTCAATTCAAAGTGCTGGGAGGATTGGTGAAGACTAGGGGTCATCATTAAGAGGCAAAGACTTACAGCGCTAGGGACCCTGGTTCGATCCTGACCACAGGTGCTATCTGTATGGAGTTTATACGTTCTCTCCGTGACAGCGTGGGTTTTCCTGCGACACTCCAAGATGTGCGGGTTTGTAGGTTTTTTAGGCTGTAGTAAAATTGTAAATTGTCCCTATTGTGCAGTATACTGCAAGTGTACGGGGAGATCGCTGGTTGGTGCGGTCTCGGGAGGCCGATTGTCCTGTTTCCGCGCTGTATCTCCAAAGTCTGAAGTCTAAAGATAAGTACTTTCACTGTTTGAGGAAAAGCTGCACCTTCACAATAAGAGGCAGATGCCATACAACCACAATCTAGCATTAATGCATTTTATAAGGGTAATTCCCAGGATGGCGGAACTGTAATATGCTGAGAGAATGGAGCGGCTGGACTTGTATACTCTGGGGTCTAGAAGGATGAGAGGGGATCCTATTGAAACATATAAGATTACTAAGGGTTTGGACACGCTGGAGGCAGGAAACATGTTCCCGATGTTGGGGGAGGGAAGAAGACAAAGACTTTAAGATTTTTGCCTTCCATCACAGTGAGGAGGTGTCTGGTGAACTCACTGTGGTGGATGGTAAATATGTGTTTATTGTGTAGTTTTGTTTTTTATTATATGTATGACTGCAAGGCAACGAAATTTCGTTCAGACCGCAAGGTCTGAATAACAATAAAGGATACTTTGACTTTGGGAGGCCACAACCAGGGGCCACAGTTCAAGAGTAAGGGGTAAGCCAATTAGAACGGAGATGAGGAAACACTTTTTCTCACAGAGTTGTGAGTCTGTGGAATTCTCTGCCTCAGAGGGCGGTGGAGGCAGGTTCTCTGGATACTTTCAAGAGCTAGATAGGGCTCTTAAAGATAGCGGAGTCAGCGGGTATGGGGAGAAGGCAGGAACGGGGTACTGATTGGGGATGATCAGTCATGATCACACTTGTAGGGCCGAATGGCCTATTCCTGCACCTATTGTCTATTGACACTCCCCCCACACTTCACCAACATCTCGATCTTTGATCGGACTTTGCTGGCTTTACCTTGCACTAAACATTATTCTCTTATCAAGTATTTGTTCACTGTAAATGGATCGACTGTAATCATGTATTGTCTTTCCGCTGACTGGTTAGCACGCAACAAAAGCTTTTCACTGTACCTCGGTACACGTGACAGTAAACTAAATAAACTAATCGGCCCATCGAAGTTCAATCATCTCCCTGAAGTTTGAATCTTTGAAATATATAAACATATACAAGTACCAGACAACATGCCAAAAACTACCACGTTCAAGAATTTTAGTTTTGAGTTACAGCATGGAAACAGTCTGAAGAGGGGTCTCAACCCAAAACGGCACCCATTTCTTCTCTCCAGAGTTTTCAAGCTGAGAATCTATTTGTTAAAGTCATGAATTCTATGGTATTGTTGTTAACCCTAACCGCAGAATGAAGACTTTACCAATATCTTTTCACATTCGCTTCACCTCTGCTTTCATTTTAGTTTGATTTAAACACAGCGTGGAAACAGGCTATTCAGCCCACCCAGTCCACACCAAGGTGCTGGGTGCAAGCACTCTGCAAGGTGCTTTGTGCAGGGTTCTGGGTGCAAGGTACAAGGTGCCAGATGCCACGTTCTAGGTCCGGGCTGCTGGGTGCAGGGTGCAAGGTACAAGTTGCTTGGTGCAGGGTGCCAGATGCCGGGTTCTAGGTGCAGGATGCAGAGTACAAGGTACAGGGTGCAGGGTGCAGGGTGCCGGGTGCAGAGTACAAAGGTAACAGGTAACAGTTACAAGGGTGCAGGGTGCAGAGTACAAGTACAGGGTACAGGGTGCTGCAGGGGTGCAGGGTGACAGGGTGCAGACACAGTACAAGGTACAGGGTGCAGAGTACAAGGTACAGGTACAGGGTGCAGGGTGCAGGGTGCAGGGTGCAGGGTGCAGGTACAAGGTACAGGGTACAGTACAGGGTGCAGGGTGCAGAGTACAAGGTACAGGGTAACAGGGTGCAGGGTGCAGGGGTTGCAGGGTGCAGAGTACAAGGTACAGGGTGCAGGGTGCAGAGTACAAGTACAGGGTGCAGAGTACAAGTACAGGTACATAGTAGAGGTTGCAGGGGCAGATGCAGGGTGCAGAGTGCAGGTGCAGTACAAGGTACAGGGTTGCAGAGTACAAGGTAAGGGTGCAGGGTGCAGGGTGCAGAGTACAAGGTACAGGGTGCAGGGTTTCAGATGCCGGGTTCTAGGTGCAGGATGCAAGATGCAGGGTGCAGGGTGCAGGGGTGCCAGATGCCACATGCCGGGTTTCTGGATTTGCAGGGTGCAGGGGGCAGGGTGCAAGGTGCCGGGTGCAGGGTGCATGGTCCCGGGTGCCGGGTGCAGGGTGCTGGGTGCCGGGTGCAGGGTGCAGGGTGCCGGGTGCATGGTGCCGGGTACAGGGTGCAGGGTGCAGGGTGCCGGGTGCCGGGTACAGGGTGCCGGGTGCAGGGTGCAGGGTGCAGGGTCCCGGGTACAGGGTGCAGGGTGCAGGGTGCAGGGTGCATGGTCCCGGGTACAGGGTGCAGGGTCCCGGGTGCAGGGTGCCGGGTGCAGGGTGCAGGGTGCAGGGTGCATGGTCCCGGGTACAGGGTGGCAGGGTGCCGGGGTGCCGGGTGCCTGGTGCGGGTGCAGGGTGCAGGGTACAGGGTACCAGGGTGCAGGTGCAGGGTGCATGGTCCCGGGTACAGGGTGCAGGGTGCCGGGTGCCGGTGCCGGGTGGGGGTGCAGGGGTAAGGGTACAGGGTGCGCAGGGTGCCGGGTGCAGGGTGCAGGGTACAGGTACAGGGTTACAGGGTGCCGGTGCAGGGTGCCAGGGACCGGGACAGGGTGCAGGGTTTGCAGGTGCATGGTCCCGGGGTACAGGGTGCAGGGTGCCGGGTGCCGGGTGGCAGGGTACAGGGTACAGGGTACAGGGTACAGGGTGCAGGGTTGCATGGTCCCGGGTACAGGGTGCCGGGTGCAGGGTGCAGGGTACAGGGTACAGGGTACAGGGTACAGGGTGCAGGGTGCAGGGCAGGGTGGGTAAGGGTACAGGGTGGTAGGGTGCAGGGTGCATGGTCCCGGGTACAGGGTGCCGGGTGCAGGGTACAGGGTACAGGGTACAGGGTACAGCGGTCGCCAGGTGCATGGTCCCGTGGTACAGGGTGCCGGTGCAGGGTGCAGGGTACAGGGTACAGGGTACAGGGTGCCGGGTGCAGGGTGCATGGTCCCGGGTGCAGGGTGCCGGGTGCAGGGTGCAGGGTGCAGCGTGCCGGGTACAGGGTGCAGGGTATAGTGTACAGGGTGCATGGTCCCGGGTGCAGGGTGCCGGGTGCAGGGTGCAGGGTGCATGGTCCCGGGTACAGGGTGCGACTAGATTCCAGATACTCGATGCTTGATCCCGTTCTACGCTGCATCTGCTTTTAAACGAGTGGTGATTTAAACATTGCTGGTGACGGCGCCAACACGCGGCACAAGGGGCAGAGCCCGGCGGGAACCCGTACCTTCACGCTGCTGCTGTGGGCCGCCGTGTGCGGGCATCGCCCGGGACCCGCGCTCGGCCCCCGGCTCCGGCCCCCGGCTCCGGCCCCCGGCCCACGGCCCCCGGCCCACGGCCCCCGGCCCACGGCCCACGGCCCACGGCCCACGGCCCACGGCCCACGGCCCACGGCCCACGGCCCACGGCCCACGGCCCACGGCCCACGGCCCACGGCCCACGGCGGCGCTCCGGACCCCAGGCCGCGCTACTGCCGCGGCGGCTGATGCTGACGGCGACGGCGACGATGCCCGCTCTGCCGACCGAGACCGCTTGCTGGAGGTGTCCGCCCCGCCCATCCCCCCGCCCCGCCCCGCTGCACGTCACTCACCCTCACACCCCGCCCTGTCCACGGGCATTACGTCACAGACCCCGCCCCCTCCCCGGCAGCACGTCACTCACCCTCCACCCCGCCCCCTTCCCCCGGAATTCACAATCACAGACCCCGCCCCCTACCCCGCTGCACGACAGACCCCGCCCCTCCCATGGCCTTACGTCACAGACCCCGCCCCCTCCCCCGCTGCACGTCAGAGACCCCGTCCTCCGCCTGGCATTACGTCACAGACCCCGCCCCACTCCCCTGGCTGCACGTCACTCACCCTCACACCCCGACCCCTCACCTCGGCTGGTACGTCAACAGACACCCATGACCCCGCCCCGTCACGGGCCAGTACGTCACAGTCCGCCCCCCTCCTGGCTGTTAGTCACAGTTTCCCCGGGCCCCCTCTCCCAGGCTGCCAATCAGCCTGAGGCCACTCCCCACTGCGTGTCACTCACCCATAGACTCCGCCCCTGGATAGACAACAGGTTGAGGAGTAGGCTATTCGGCCCTGCGAGCCAGCACCGCCATTTTCAATGTGATTCCCCATCATGTTCCCCATTCCTGCTTCTCCCCATATCCCCTGACTCCGCTATCTTTAAGATGCCCCTATCTAGCTCTCTCTTGAAAGTTTCCAGAGACAGGCGCCTCCACAACACTAGAGGCAGAGATTTCCACAAGACTCACCACTATCTGTGATTGGAAAAAAGTGTTTTCCTCGTCTCCGTTTTCTAAATGGCTTATATCTTATTCTTAAACTGTGGCCCCTGGTTCTGGACTCCCCCAACATTGGGAACATGTTTCCTGCCTCTAGTGCGTCCAAACCCTTAATATTCTTATATGTTTCAATGAGATGCCCTCTCATCCTTCTAAACTCCAGAGTATACAAGCCCAGCCGCTCCACTCTCTCAGCGTATGACAGTCCCGCAATCCCGGGAATTAACCTGGTGAACCTACGCTGCACTCCCTCAATAGCAAGAATGTCCTTCCTCAAATTAGGGGACCGAAACAGCACACAATACTCCTTTTTTATTATACAATTACTTTTATTCAAAAAATTTAATTAAATATACAAATGAACACAATCAAAGACTGCCTATGTTGACAGTTTTACAAAAACAAGACGATCATCAAATTAATATTGCTCGGTCCACTGTATCAACAAAACACTTGACCTCCCGCAGCGACCGGCGTTCATGGAAGGCCACCAGAGTTCCCGTGGACACAGCGTGTTCCCTCCAGGGACACGCAGGTACGGACGTAGGCCCGTAAAGGGGCAGGCAGTCAACATAGTGCAGTCGTCGACTGCCCGCTGCCTGGACCCGCGAATGGCCATCTTGGCCAGGCCCAGGAGCAGACAGACAGAGATACCCCCCCCTTCCCTCCCGACATTCCCCCCTCTGTACCGGGAGTCCAAATATCAGGAGCGTAACGCTAAAATGTAGGCAAAACTTGAGGAACAGCCCCTTCAGATTGTCGAACAGGGGCTGTAACCTCTCACACTGCATGTACAAATGGAACACGGTCTCTGCCTCGCCGCAGAAGTGACAGGCAGCTGGCGAGTCCGTGTATCTGTTACAGGCCACAGCCACATGCAACATTCTCCACCCCAGAACCCCGATTTAAAGGGGGAGGACTCCCTGAAAGAGAGACCTCCACTGGGGACCGCTCCCGCCATCAGGTGGTAACACTGACCGCCAGGGCGTGTGCGGATGAGCAAAGTGGAATGTGTGCAAGAGCAGCCTGTACAACACAAGCCTCTCCGCATCACGGAGCGGCACGCTGGGCATCTCGGAAAGGCGGCTCATGTTGCGTGGGGCCGGCTCTCGGGAAGGGACCTGGGCCGTAGGTCCTATGAGCAATCCTCCACATGTGGTCTCACAAGGGCCCTGTACATCTGCAGAAGCAGCTTTGTGTTCCCACCGTCTACATCTTACTGTCCGACCAACGACTACCTAACTGTCTACATCCACCGTTCTATGTACATCTCCGTCTAACGTCTACAGTTACTTTCACGGTCTACATCACCGTCTACGCATCACCGATCTCTCCATCTATATGTTCATCTCTCACATCACCGTCTACATCACCATCTACATCACCGTCTACATCTTCGTCTACATCTCTTCCACGGAATCTCACGTCTACATCACGTCTACATCACCGTCCTACATCTCCGTTCTACATCACCGTTACATCTCCGTTACTACATTCCCCTACTTCAGCTACATAACTGTCTACAATCCGTCTACTACATCTCGTACATCACCGTCTACATCTCCGTTTTCATCTTTACATCACCGTCTACATCTCTAAATCTCGTATACATCTCCGTCTATTCATCTCTACATTCACGTTCTACATCTCTGTCTACATCACCGTCTAATCACTCGACGTATACATCTCCGTCTACATCACCATCTACATCACAGTCTACATCTCCATCACAGTCTACATCACCGTCTACATCATTCTAGTCACGTTTACATCTCCGTCTACATCTCCATCTCTACATCACGTCTACATCCTCTCCACATCACTATGTTCTACCGTTCTACATCCGTCTACATCACCGTTACATCGCGTCTAAGTATAACATCTCCGTCTACACTCACCACCGTCTACATCACCGTTCTACATCACCGTCTAATCAAGTCTCCGTACTTCATCGTGACAGTCTACTCTCCCCGTTACATTGTACCACCGTCTACATCTCTCGTCTACATCACCGTGTCTTCATCCACAGTCTACATCACCGTCTACATCTCCGTCTACTTTCCCATCTACCGTCTGCATCAGTCTACATATCACCTATTTGTCTACATTCTCTAACATCATTCGTCTACATCTCTGTCTACATCGTCTAAATACCGTTATACATTTCACCTCTACATCACCGTATACATCTCGTGTACAGCATCATGTCTACATACACCGTCTTCATCTCGGTCTACTACCGTCTACCCCGTGGCGCATCGTCTACATCTCTACATCTCCGTCTACATCACCGTCTACATATTTTAATGTCTTTACATCCTAACGTCTACATCTCTACATCCTACATCTCTAATCTCGTCTACATCATCGTTTACATCACAGTCTACCGTCCGTCTTACATCGCACCGTCTAAATCATTCCGTCTACATCGCCGTATCTCTTCGTTACATCCACCACACACGTCTACATCTTCGTCTCTACATCTCCGTCTACATCTCCGTCTAACATTCTCTACCGTCTACATCTCCGGTTACATCGTCTCCACCATCTCCGTCTACATCACCGTCTACATTCTATCTACCGTCACATCACCGTCTACATCACCGGTCTGTCTACATCACTCGTCTACATCACAGTTAAATCGTCTACATCACCATGTCTACATCTCCGTCCGTCTACACTCCGTCTACATCACCGTCTACATCTCCGTCTACATCTCTACATCACGTCTACATCTCTACATCTACATCACCGTTACAATCGTCTACTCTCTCCTACAATCACATCTCCGTCTACATCTAGTCTTCATTCCGTCTACATCCACGTCTACATCTCCGTCTACATCACATCCATAATCTCTACATCATTGTCTCACATCACCGTCTACGTACCGCTCTACATCTCTACATCTCCGTCTCTCTACACCGTAGAAATACATCACAGTCTACATATCTACATCTCGGTCTAGTCTCTACATTTCATCTCCGTCTACATCTCCGTCTACATCTTAATCTCCGTTACATCTCTCCATCTATCTACTTCTACATTCAAAACAATACCTTATACTCACCGTCTACATCTCCGTCTACATCTTTTTCGTCTTCATTCACCGTCTACATCACCGTCATCCTCAGTCTACACACCACCGTCTAAATCTCTGTCTACTTGCTCCGGTCTACATCTCTCCGTCTACCACGTCTACACTCTACATCTCCTTCTATCACCGTAAATCACGTCTACACCTCGTCTACATCACGTCTACATCTCTCCTACATTCTCTAATCACCCATTCGTCTACAGTCTACATCATTCCAGCATACATTCTTTACACCTCCGTCTACACCTCTCATCTGTCTCGTCTACATCACGTACATCACCGTACACGGTCACCGTCTACATACATCCGTCTACATCCCTTCGTTTCTCCATCATCACGGCTACATCATCGTCTACATCTCCGTCTTCCTCTTCTACATCTCCGTATACATTCACCGTCTAAGTCACCGTCTACATCACATCGTCTACTCGTCTATCTCTGTCTTACACTTACTATCTCTACATCTCCGTCTACATCTGTCTACTCTACTATAACATGTCTATCACGTCTACATCATTCGTCTACATTCTACTCTCTGTCTACATCTCTACATCTCCGTCTATCATGTCACCACGTCACGTCTAACTCACCGTCTACATCTCCTCTCGTCTACATTCCACATCGTCTACATCTTCCTCTACTCGTCGTTCACAGTTACATCACATTCCGTCTGCTTCACCGTGTACATCTACATCACCGTCTACATCACAGTCTACTCTACATTCACAGTTACATCACCGTCTACATCTCCGTTTACTACTCTCGTCTATCTTACATCTCGTTAACATCTCTCCATCGTCGTCTCGTCTACATCACGTCTACGTTCTACATCACTCCGTCTCACGTTATCACGTTACATCACCGTCTTACATCACAGTTAATCAACGTGACATCATCCGTCTACATCTCCGTCTACATCTAACTTCCGTTAATCTCTGTCTACATTAGTCTACGTCACCGTCTACAATCTGTCTACATAACCCCGTCTACATCTTCTGTACGATACACTCTGTCTACTCACCGTCTACATCTCTTACATCTTGTCTCACCTCTCTACATTTCTCCGTCTTCTACCATCAATCCACTACATCACCGGTTCATCTCCGTCATACATTTACACCGTCTTCTTCTCACGTCTAATCTCTGTCTACATCTACGTCATTCATCGTCTCTACATCTCGTTACAACCGTCTCATTCTCCGTGTACATCTCGTCTACATCTCCGTACACACCGTCTTACATCTCCGTCTACATCTCGTTACATTCGTATACATCATCGTCAGACATCACCATCTACATCACGTCTAATCTCTACATTCTCCGTCTACTCACAGTCTACATCACCGTATCATCACCGTAGACTAATCCGTGTCTACACACCGTCTTCATCTCCGTCTAGTCTCCGTCTACATTCTTACCGTCTACATCTCTACATCTCGTTGTCTACCGATAATCGACTCACCCGTCTACATCACTGTCTACATCACCGTCTACATCACAGTCTACATCAACCGTTACTCTCAACGTCTACATCGCCGTCTACATCACAGTTCCGTCTACATCAGTTTCATTTACATTCACCGTTCTACATCGTTTACATCTCGTCTACATCATGTCTACATCTCTACATCACCGTCTACTCTAACTTATCTACATCACCGTGTTACATCACTCTGCATCACCACCATGTACATTACTGTTACATTCCATCATCAGTCTTACATCACGTCTACATCCGTCTACATCTCTACATCTCACCCACAGTCGAGGTAAACGTCTATCACAGTCTCCGTCTAAATCACGTATTACTTCTCCGTCTACATCTCCGTCTACATCTCTACTTAACGTCTACATCCTGTCTTACATCTCTACAATCACTGTCTAAATCTACATCACCATCTAATATCCGTATAAAAATGCGTTACATTCTACATACCGTCTACATCTTTAAATTCTACGTCTACATCTCCTATCACCGTCTATCTCTTCTTCTCGTTACCGTTACATCACCGTCTGCATACATGTACATTCATCGTCTCACACAGTTTAGTCTGTATACTAACATCTGATCAATGTACATCACGTCTACATCAAGTCTACATCACCGTCTTAAAATCATGTTTACATCACAGTCTACATCACAGTTACATCACCGTCTACCTCTACGTCTAATATCGTTACACCACGTTCTACATCACCGTCTATCTCAGTCTACATTAACAGTTAATCAAGTCTACATCATCACGTCTGCACATGTAATCACGTCTACATCACTGTCTACATCAACAGTTACATCACGTCTACGATCACGTCTACATCTCCGTCTACCGTCTTACATCACGGTCTTAAATCACAGTCTTACTTCACATGTCTAAATCACTTCTCTGTCATCGTCTACATCTGATCACCGTCTACATCACGTCTACATACCGTCTATACATCACCGTTACATACTCCGTCTACATCGTCATCACATCTACTTCCCGTCTACATCAAATCTACATCTCCGTGTACACATCTACATCGTTACATCACCGTCTACATCCTGTCTACTCTCTGTCTACATCTCGTCTACATTCTCTACATCACCGTCTACATCACAACTGTCTACATCACAGTCTACGTCTACATCTCTGTCTACATCTCTACGATTCCCCGTCTACAACACGTCTACATCTCCATTTACATCTCCGTATCGACATCGTCACCATCTCCATCCTACATCTACGATCTACTCTCCGTCTTACATCTCGTCTACATCTCGTCTACATTCTACATCCTCTTCTATATCTCCGTCTACATCACCGTCTACTCTCTACTTCACGGTCTACATTCCGTATGCATCACCGTATAATCTCGTCACTCTCGTTCTACATCTTCCGTTACATGCCGTCTAATCTCCGTTACATCTCCATCCCGTAATACTTTACATCTCGTCTACTTCTCTACATCACCGTCTTATCGTCTACATCTCCGTCGTATCTCCGCTCTTAATGCATCTACATCACGGTACATCTCCGTCTACTCTCTACAACCGTCTCTGTCTACTCACCTGTCTACATCACGTTACATCTCCGTCTACTCATGTTACTACATCTCCGTTTTACCATCAGTGAACTCATACGTTACACTTGCACATATCTACATCTGCCATTCTACATCGCGGTCTACATCAACATTACATACATCTCCGTTTAATCTACATCACATTCCGTCTTCATCTCTACATCTCTACTTCTCTGTTACATCACCGTCTACTTCACCATTCGTTTACTCACCGTCTACATCTGTCTACATCTCGTCTACATCACCGTCTACATCTCGTCTAATACATCATCGGTCTACATCATCCGTTAACATCTTCGTCTACATACAGTCTTCATCTCTCAACGTCTACATCTACGTCTCTCATCATCTCGTTCATCACCATCGTCTAAATCGTACTAACCGTATCATACCAAGTCATGTCTACCGTCTGTTCACCCGTCTACATCACGTCTACATCTCCGTCTACATCACGTCTACAGTTACATCACAGTGAACGTCACATCATCACCACCGTCGCATTCCCATGTACATCATCCGTCGGTTACTTCTCCAACATCACCGTCTACATCTCCGTCTATCTCAGTTACATACACAGGTCGAAATACCATCATCTCTGTCTTCATCTCGTCTACCATCTACCCTCATCCGTGGAATCACTGTCTACATCACCGTCTAAATTCTCTGTCTACTCTCTATTTCGTCTCACGTCTACATACATCTCGTGGTCCGTCTATCACCGTCTAGACCCTCTACAATTCTACATCTCGTTACTTCAACCGTTCTACATCTCGTCTACATCAACATCTACAGCTCATCTCGTCTACATCTCCGTCGTCTGGCTTACGTCATCACGTCTACATCTTACATCTCGTCTACCGTCTACATCGTCCTCCAGTCTACATTCTACGTTCGTCTACATCTTCTACACACGTCTACATCACCAGTCTAATTCTTTCATCACCGTCATTACATCCGTCTACATCACCTCATTCCGTCTACATCGCCGTCTACATCTTAATCTTACATCTCCTCTACTTTCGTATACAATCTCGTCTACATCTCGTTCTATCTTGTTACATCTCGTTCTAATCACCGTCTACATCTCTGTTACATTCGTCTACATCACCTGTCTACATCTCCGTCTTACATACGTCTACATCACGTCTACATCTCACAGTCTATTCTCCTTAATCACCGTTATATACCGTTACATCTCGTACATCTCCGTCTACATCACCGTGATACATCTCCGTCTACATCTCGTCTACAAACGTTCTACATCTCAAGTGATACATACTGATACATCATACTACATCGTCTACCATCTCCGTCTATGCATCTCTACATCTCCGTCTACATCGCCGATACATCTCCATCTACATCTCCGTTACATCTCTACATCACAGTCTACATCACGTCTACATCTATACATCTCCGTCTACATCTTACATCACCGTTCTACTTCTCCGTCTACATCTCGTCTACATCTCGTCTGTCACAGTATACATCACCGTCTACATCACATTACATCTCCGTGTACATCACTGTCTACTTCACGTCTACATCTCTGTCTACATCTTACATCCCGTTAAAATCAACAGTCTACATAACTGTCTAAATTCCGTCTATCTCACAATTCTCGTCTAAATCTCTGTCTACATCGTCTACATCACCGTCTAAATCAAGTATACATCTCCGTCTACATCTCCGTCTACATCTCTAATCTCCGTCTACATCACAGTCTACGTCCACCGTCTTCATCTCCGTTCTTCATCTTACATCTCCGTCTAATCACCGTCTACATCACCGTCTTACTCACCGTCTACATCTCTTACATCTCGTTACTCTTACATTACCGTCTACATCACCGTTACATCTATACATCTCCGTCTACATCTCCGTCTCTACATCAAGTCTACCTCACCGTCTAATCTCCGTCTAATCACCATCTACTCATTCTCTACATCTCCATCCTACATCTCGTCTACATCATGTCTACATCTCCGTCTACATCCTACATCTCGTCTAACATCTCCATTACATTTCGTTATCTCCGTTAATATCCACATCACGTTACATCACCGTCTCATATCTACATCTCCGTCTACATCTTACTTCACCTGTCTAAATCTCAGTCTATCATCAACGTCTACTTCACTGTCTACATCACCATCTACATATTCGGCTACATTATCGTCTAATCTCTACATCTCGTCTACATCTCCGTCTAATGGTTACATCTCCGTCTACATCGTCTACATCACCGATTCTTACATCACGGTTACATCACGTCTACATCTCTTGGTCTACATCGCTACATCCCCGTCTTACATCACGTCTACATAACTGTCTACACTCCATCTAATCTCTCCATCTGGTCTACATTTGTTCTATATCTTATCTACATCCACGTCTACATTACCACATTTAATTCACCGTTACTCTCCGTCTACATCACCTTCTAATCTCCGTCTAATCTCCGTCTAAAATCTCCGTCTGCATTCACGTTCTATATTCACCGTCTACATCACGTCTACATCACTGTTACATTCCGTTACATCTCTAATCTCCGTCTAAACATCTATTACAAACTCGTCTACATCATTTACATCTCTGTCTACATCACCGTCTACCTCTCCGTCTACATCACCGTCTACATCTCGTCTCTAAATCACGTCTCTACGTCTCGTCTACATCACCAACTACAATCACTGTTACTTCTCGTCTCGCATCAACGTCTACTCTAGACATTGCCGTCTACATCTCTCAATTCGTCATCTCCGTCTACATCCCGTCTACATCACCGTTCTACATTCAACATCACTTCTACATCACCGTTACATCACGTCTTATCTCCGTCTACATCTCCGTCTAACATCTCCGTTACATTCGTGCATCACCGTACTACATCTCCGTCTACATCTCCATCTACATCTCCGTTCTAATCCACCGTCTCATTCCCTCTAACTCCTTTCTACATCACCGTTTACTCTCGTCTACATCGCTATATCTCCATTACATCTCGTTACATCACCGTCTACATCACCGGTCTACATCTCAGTCTACATCACGTCTACATTCGTCTAATTCTCCTCTTCATCTCGTCTACATCTTACATTCCCGTTACATCACCCGTCTACATCTCTACATCTCCGTCTAATCTCTACATCTCCGTTACATTCTCTGTCTACATCACGTTCATCACGTCTTACATTCTCTAATCTCAGTCTACATCTCGTTCTAATACCGTTTATCACGTTAATTCCGGTCTACTCCATCGACTCAGTCTACATCTCCATCTACATCTCCGTCTAAATCATGTCTACATCTCGTCTAATCGCTACATCTCGTCTAATTCGTCTAAAATCTCCGTCTACATCACTTTTCATCTTAATCACGTCTACAGCAACGTCTACATCTCTTCATCTCCGTTCTACATTTCAACATCACGTAAATCTCGTCTCATCACATCTACATCTCGTGTACTTCTCTGTCTACTTTCGGTTTACATCTCAGTCTACATCTCCGCTTACATCGTTCACATCACGTCTATTCACCGTTCAGCTCCATCTACATTCCGTGTTCTTCACTGGTCTACATCACGTCTACCATCTCTGTCTACATCTCTACAATCCCGTTAATCACGTTACATTAACTGTCTGACAATACATCTCATCTCTCCATCTCCGTCTACTTCTCTGTCTATATCTCTTCTACATCACCGTTACATCACCATTTAACATCAACCGTTACTTCTACGTTTACATTCAGTCTACATCACGTTACATCACATCTCGAATTCCGCTTTACATCACTTGTCTACATCCAACGTTTAATCTCTGTCTACATCTCTACATCCCCCGTCTTACATCAGTCTACATAACTGTTACAACTCATCTAATCTTCCATCTCGTCTACATCTTGTCTATATCTCTAGCTACATCACCGTCATCACATATACATCACCGTCTACATCTCGTCTAATCTCCGGCTACAGCTCATGTGATATCTCTATCTACATCACGTGTTACATTGTCTACATCACGTCTACTCTCGTCACATCTGTCTACATCTCCGTCTGCATCACGTTGATATCACGTCTTCATCACGTCTACATCATGTCTACATTGCGTTAATTTACATCTCCGTTAATCTTCCAAAGTTACATCTCTACATCTCTGTCTACATCACCGTCTACATCTCGTCTACATCAGTTAATTGTTACATACCGTCTACAATCCGTCTACATCCCCATTACATACCGTTAAATCTGTTACTTCTCCGTCTACCATCTCCGTTACCATACATTACATCACTGTCTACATCTGTTACATTCACGTCTACATGTCTAACTCGTAATCAGTTACATTGTTACATTCAATACACACTGTTAATCTCTGTAGACAATATGTATATGTTAACTGTTCATTCTTACTTCCGTTACATCATAATCTTCAGTTACTCTCCCGTTACATCACGTACATCAGTAACATACGTTCTACATCAGTTCTACATCTCGTTACATCACGGTAACAAGTAATACC
>CM069134.1:136452486-136505620 GCA_035221665.1 Okamejei kenojei | reverse complement strand
GGGGGGTCCTGAGAAGGTCTCGGCCAGAAACTTCACACATTCCTTCGTCTCCAAGATGTTTCCACTTTCCCTTCTGAAGCCCCTGTCCCACTTTCACGACCGCGTACAAGATTTTGCCCTTTTTTTTGAAACTCTACTCCCTAGCATGGTCGTCACGAGTCACCACCACCCCCCCCCCGCCGAAGTACGCGTGGCATCAAGTAGCCGGGGCGTTTTTTTCGAGCGTGATGAAAAATGTCACGATAAAAAGAGGTTGCGCTACTGCATGCTTTTTGTGTCTCACAGCATCGAGTCCAATGGCCAGTGTTATTGCGAGTGTATAACGGGCATCTTTCCCACGCTGCAGGCCTGCGGAACGGAGCTGGAGTAAGCCGCCGTGGTGGCCGTTCCGCCAAGCGCCTCCGCCACCGACTCAGCTTGGAGCAGCGAGTGAGGCCGAGCCTGTGCTTTCGCTCGTCGTGGGTTTTTGAAAGGAAGGACCCTTATTTTGAAGTCCCCATCCTCTACTCCCAGGGCCGGGACCCACCCGAATCTTAAGCAGGCCCGCTGGCGGTCCTCTCTCGGTCTGGAACACTGATTCCAGCGACATCCCGTGCACAATACCAGAGGGATGGAGGTCGAACGACATCAAGGTTCAGAGCCCCTACGAGATCGTGGTGCGCCAGAGGTTCCATTGGGAACCCGACATCTCTCTTCAACACCTGCACGCGGCGCAAGAAGCCTGACGTTATTTCCAATGTGGCGACCAGTACGCCAAAAAAAATTCATGTTTAAAGAAAGAGGAACTATTAGAGCTCTTTCAACCCAGAAATGCCTCTGCTTCGAGAACCACAACATGGGCAGCTCCTCTGGAACGAGGTACGGTAATAAGGATGCCTCGTCCGCCAATTTGTGGCTCCTCCATGTAAACCACATCTGCAAGCTCCTTTTTCCACACTAACCCAGAGCAACCCAGTCTTAGTTTAGTTTTAGAGCCGGCACGGTGTCCAGCAGTAGCGTTTTCTGCCTTACACGATTGCAGCACTGGTGACCCGGTGCCATCTCGACACGGGCGCTGTCTCCACAGAGTTTGACGTTCTCACTCGCGTGACATGTCGGGTTTTTCTCTCCCGATCTTCGGTTTTCTCCCACGCTCCAAAGACGTACAGAGTTTTGTAGTCCCAATTGACTGGTAAAATGTAAGAGAATTGACCCTAGTGGGTATATGATAGTGGTTATTGTGCGGTATCGCCGGTCGCGCGACCCGGTGGGCAAAGGGCTGTTTTACCTCCTTTCCTCCCGCGCTGTATTTCTAAAACAAAAAAATTAGACAGACTAGAGATACAGTGCGGGTATAGGACCCTTCAAACCCCATCGAGTCCTACACCAACCAGCACACTTCCACTGTCGTACACACACACAACGGGACAATTTAACAATTTATAACCAAAGTAAATTAACCTACAAACCTTGTATGTCTTTGGAGTGTTGGAGGAAACTCCGTACAGACATCGCAGTGGTCAGGATTGAACCTCAGGTCTCTGCGCTGTGAGGACAGCAACTCTACCGCTGCGGCACCACCGTACCAACCTGTCTCAGAGATGCACCTGCAGTTTGTCCACGTTAAATGTGGAGCTTCATTGGCTAATTATTGTATTGGGGGTTCAATGTGCGTAGACCGATTCCCCGGGTCTGATCCCCTGACCACGGGTGCTGTTTGTGGCTACTTATACGTTCTCCTGCGACCAATTGGGTTTCTCCGCGAGCTCGCGTTTCCAACCCATGTTAATTGGCTTTGGTAAAATTGTAAATTGTTCCTAGTGGTGTGATATGCTATAGTGTGCGGGATCGCTGTTTTGATGCGGACCTTGGTGGGCCGAGGGGCCTGGTTTCCTTCCATCGCTGTATCTCCAAAGCTAATGATCATAATCAAGCTGGCCACAGTGGTGCAATGCATGTTAATAGGAGTAACGTTTAGTGCAGGGTAAATTCCCATAGACGTCTGATTAGTCCGAGTTCCTTCCAATAAATAAGATGTAGGAGTCATTGGACAGCTCTCTAGTGGGTGATAGAAAATGTCACTTGCCAGATAACAGTTGGGAAGAAACTGTCTCAGAATCTGGGAGGTGTGCTTTAACCATATAACCATTAACAATACAGCACGGAAACACACAGGCCCTCGCGCCCTTCCAGTCCCGTGCCGACATTTGTTTTCCCCCTAGTCCCATCTACCTGGCACTCAGGACCATTACCCCTCCATTCCCTTCCCTCCAATACCCTATCCACTTTACTTTTAAATGTAAAAAACTCGATTCAGCCAATCCACCACTTTCTGCTGTAAGCCTTCTCATTCACTCAGCCACCACCACTCTGAGTAAAGAAAAAGAAGTTCAGCCCTCACGTTACCCCTAAACTTCTGTCCCTTAATTCTCAGGGTCATGCCCTCTGATTGAACATCCCTACCCTCAATGGGAAAAGCCTTATCCACTCAACTCTGTCTATCCTTTCATACATTTTAAAAGGACTCAATACAAGTCTCCCCCTTAACCTCTGCGCTCCAATAGAATAAAGACGCTAACTTGTTTCAACCTTTCTCTTAACTTAGTGGCTGGAACCCTGGCAACATTCTAGTAAATCTCCTCTTTACATTCTCTCTATTTTGGTTGACAATCCTTCCTATAATTAGCGACCAAAATTGTACACCATACCCAGAATTGGTCTTCTTACCATGCTTGTACAATTTTAACATTACTATTACTTCCCTACTCCTATATTCAATTCCTGATTTATTAAATGCCCCACACCAAGGCTTTCTTTACCACCCCTATCTACATTGCGATTCCACCTTCAGGGCACTATGCACAGTTTTATTCCCTGAGATCTCTCTGTTCCACAGCATTCCTTCATTCCCTACCATTTACCATGTACGTCCTATTTGATTGTCCTGCCAAATGTAGCACTTCAAACTTATCACATTTAAAACTGACCATCTGCCATCTTTTCCAAATGCCCAAATCTCTCTGTAGACTTTGAAAATCACTTCATGATCCCACATCACCACCTATCTTAAGTAATCATCTGCATTACTTACTTATCCAATTTTCCACCCCATCATACAGATCATTGATTGTACAGTGACAAACAACATTGGACCCCAACACTGATCCCTAGGCTTTCCAACCTGAACAACAGCCATCCACTATTACTCTCGGACATCTACCATTCAGCCACTGTTGAATCCATCTTGCTGCTCCGCCATTAACACCCATAGATTGAACCATCTTAACAACCTTCCCCTGGGAAAACCTTGTCAAAGGCCTTACTGAAATCCTTATAGACAACATCCACTGCTTTACACCTCTCATATTTCCCTATAACTCAACCACCTCTTTGAAAAAATTCAAGAAGGTTTGTCAAACATGACCTATCCAGAAACAAATCCAAGTTGACTGTTCCTGATCAGACCCTGTTTATACAACTAATAGATAATTATCTCTAAGTATCCTTTCCATTAATTTGCCCACCACTGACTCAAACAACAGGTCTATAATTGCTAGGTTTATTCTTTGAACACTTTTTAAACAATGAAACAACATCCATACCCAAACCTCCGTCACTATTCCCGTTTCTAATGACATTTGAAATATGTCTGTCTAGCTCCTGCTACTTTACACTAACTTCTATGATAGGCATGGATACTTCAAAGTTGACACGGTGGCGCACGCGGTAATAGTTCGGCCATCACAGCGCCAGAGCCTGTGTTTGATCCTGACAATTGGTGGCTGCCCGTAGCAGAGTTTGTACGTTCTTCCCCGTGACCAGGGTGGTTTTTTCCAGGTGCTCTGGTTTTCCACCTCTCCACGCTCCAAAGAGTTACATGTTTTAGGTTTAAATTGGCTTCGGTGAAATTGTAAATTGCCTCTAGTTGTGTGTAGGAGATTCTTGTACGGATGATCGCTGGTTGTGCGGAATTGGTAGGCCGAAGGGCCTGTCCCCTTGCTGAATCACTATAGCTAACTAAACTAGACACAAAGTGGCTAGTCAGTCACCTCCACACTTCAAAGGACTTACGGTTTGTAGGTAAATTGGTGTCGGTAAAATATGAATATTGCTAGGGTAAGGATAATGCAACTACAGGGTAATGCTGGTTTTGTGTGGACTTGGTGAGCAAAAGGGCTTCGTTTCTGCGCCGCTTTCTCAGAATTCCCTAAAGTCTAAATAGACAATAGGTGCAGGAGTAGACCATCCTCGGGCCCCTTACCAGCACTACCAATCAATGATGATACAGCTGATCATATCCCCCAAATCAGTAACCCCGTTCCCTGCCTCCCTCCCCATATACCATGACTCCGCTTCTTAAGAGCCCTATCTAGCTCTTCCTTAAAGTATCCAAAACCCCTCCTCCCCCGCCCTCTGAGGCAAGAGATTCCACAGACTCACAACTCTCTTGTGTGAAAAAAAGTATTACCTCATCTCTGTTTCTACATCCCTTACCCCTTATTCATAAACTGTGGCCCCTGGTGCTCTGAACTCCCACCAACATCGGGAACATGTTTCCTGCCTCTAGCGAGTCCAAACCCAGTAATAATCTTATATGTTTCAATAAATATGCTCTCATCCTTCCTAAATTCCAGAGTAATTACAAGCCCAGCCGCTCTCTCCATCCTCTCAACATATGAACAGAGTCCTCCTGCCATCTCCGGAATTAACCACGTGAACCCACGGCTGCACTCCTCAATAGCAAAATGTCTTTTCCTCAAAATTAGGGACCAAAACCACACAATACGCCAGGTTGTCTCTGTACAACTGTACATACTCCAGTCTGGTCCTCTTCACTAGGGCCCTGTACAACCGCTGAAGGACCTCTTTGCTTCCTATACTCAACTCAAATAATTATAAAACCCGTAAGCAGCCGCTTGTGCTTACATTCCCCAGCCACGGGCTTCTTGGCAGGGTAATGCATCCTGCTTCAGCCACGGTGGACAGTGTTCGCAACAGTTGCGACAACCGTCCCTCTGGAGGGCCGAGCTGAAGACTAAGACAGGTGAGTGAATCCCCCAAGATCTTTTCCATTCTCAAAATGCTGGAGAAACTCAGCAGGTGAAGCACGTCCCCTATTAAGAGAAGGAATCGGCGATGTACTGTCCGAGACCTAAACGACCGCCATGATTCCTTCTCTCCATAACGCTGCCTCACCTGCTGGGTTTTGCTCCACATTTTGTGTCTACCTTTGATTTTACCAGATCTGCAGTTCTTTCTTAAACGTCTTTTGCATTCGACACTTAACTGTGAGAGAGAAGGAAGCTGATGGAGTGGGCTTTAAAATAATGACGGCGGTTTTTGTTTGCACAGTTTAATGCGTTGGACAGATTTGTACGACAGTGTTGGTTTAATATCCGTTTTGGAAAGGCACGTGAATATGCAGAGGAATGGAGGAATATGGAATCACGAGCAGCAGAGGAGATTTATTCTAAGAAGTAAAATTTAGGCACTTCAGACCCACCAAATCTACTCCCATTGAATGGCTGTGGTGCTGCTCGAGGACCGAATGGCCTACTTCTGTCTGCAGCATTGTCTATTGAAAGGGAAGATCGCATAGGATCCCGAAGAGAGAGCTGGAATGGCATAGCAAATTGGCTCCTTGGAAGGAACAGAGGGTGCTGGTGGAAGGTCCGCTTCTCATGACAGGAAGGCCTGTTGACTAGTGGTGTGCCTCAGGTTCGGTGCGGGGCCCGTTACGTTGGTCATCTACAATCAATGATTTTGGATGAAACATACAGGTCAAGGTTAGCAAAATTGCTGATGATACAAAAGTTAGTCTTTAAAAGTCTTTATTCTTTTGAGCGCAGAAGGTTAAGGGGAACTTGATTGAGGTCTTTAAACTATGAAAGTGATGACTATAGTTGACGTGGAACGATTTATTCCCATTGAGGTAGGGAATATTCAAACTAAGGGCAGAACACTGAAATTAAGGGAACAGAATTTTCGGGTAACTGAGGGGGGAACATCTTTAATTCAGATGAGGTGGGCTGTGTGGGTCATGAGCTTTCCACAGAAGTGGTGGGAGGCAGGATCGATTTTAAAACATTTAAAAGTAAAGTGGTAGGTATATGGACGTGGAAAGGGAATGGAGGGGTATTGTCTGAGGCCAGTAGATGGGACTAGGTAACACAATATGGGTCGGCACGGACTGGAAGGGCCGAAGGGGCCTGTTCTCCGTGCTGGTAATATGTTAAATATAGTGTTTTTGCAGATAGTGAAGATGGTTTTAATAAGATTGCAGCAGGATCTTGATCGATTGGCCAGGTGGCGAGGATGGTTGATGGATTTTTTATACAGAAATGTTGAGTGTTGCATTTTGGACCTCTCGAGCAAGGCAGATCTACACAGTGAATGGTCGGCCTCTGGGAGTGTTTGTAGAGCAGAGGATCTAGAGTACAGGTGCATGGTTCCTTGGGGGGGGAAGCCTGGAGTTCGCAGGTAGTATAAAGGTGTCACAGGCTTTTTGGCACATTGGCCTTCATCATCAGAGTATTGATATAGAAGTTGGAGGCCATGTTGCAGTTGTATAAGATGTTGGGAGAGACCGCATTTAGAATATTGTGTTCAGCAGTTCTGGGCACCATTGATAAAGTTCACTTATTAATAGAGACAATAACACAATGGGTTAAAGGTAAACCAAGTTTAATCATGATAGATGGCAGGGACTAGTACAGATAGTAATACCAAAATACCTCAATGCTCCCCAGCACCACTTGAAGATAGTGTTTTAAACCAATTTCTTAATACACTTAAAATCAAGTAAATGCCTTAGTCCCATTCTTCCAAAAACTATTGCCCGAGAGCAATCCACAGAAACAACTTCGGTACATCTGTTTCAGTGACTGTTATTTTATCTTCGGAGGAGCGGTGATCTGGTCCGTTCATCTGTCGTTCTGTCCTTTGATTATTCGTTGGTTAAATACCAGAAGTATTCAGTTCTTTCTGCTACAAGAGTCAGTCGACATTTCCTCTGTCAGTAGTTTTTAAAAGCAACTAAGCAGTTAAGCAACAATACAGAAACGGCGCCCAAGTGAAAGGTAACCCTAGTTAATAAGCGATTAACACTTTCACCATGTTAAAGGAAAGATATTGTTAAGCTGAAAAAAGGGTTCAAAAAGATTCAATAGAAACAATATGTCAGGAATAGGCCATTTGGCCCTTCGAAGCCAGCGACCGCCATCAATGTGATCATCGGCTTGAAACATCCCAATCAGTACCCCGTTCCTGCCTTCTCCCGAATCCCCTGACTCCTCCGCTATCTTTAAGAAGCCCTAATCTAGCTCTCTCTTGAAAGCATCCAGAGAACCTGCCTCCACCAGCCCTCAGAGGCAGAGAATTCCCACAGACCTCTCACTCGCTGTGAGAAAAAATGTTTCCTCGTCTCCGTTCTAAATAACCATATAACCATAAACAATACAGCACAAGGGATTAAACAGGCCCTCTCCGGTCCCCTTCCATCCGTGCCGACCATTTGTTTACACCCTAGTCCCCTTCTACCTGCACTCAAGACTATACCCCTTCCCATTCCCTTCACGTCCATATACCTATCCACTTTACTATTAAATTTTAAAAATCTGATCCTGCCTCCACCACTTCTGCTGGAAGCTCATGATCCACCACACAGCCACCTTACCCTCTGAGTAAAGAAGTTTCCCCCTCACGTTACCCCTAAACTTCTGTCCCTTAATTCTCATGTCATGTCATGGCCCACTGTTGATTGAATCTTCCCTACCCTCAATGGGAAAAACTTATCCACTTCAACTCTGTCCTATCCCTTTCATCATTTTAAAGACCTCAATCAAGTCCCCCCTTAACCTTCTGCGCTCCAAAAGAATAAAGACATAACTTTGTTCAAACCTTTCTCTGAAACATAGTTGCTGGAACCCTGGCAATCATTCTAGTAAAATCCCTCTGTACTCCTCTCTATTTTGTTTGACATCCTTCCTATAATTAGGCGACCAAAATTGTACACCAACTCTAGAATTGGTCTTACCAATGCCTTGAACAAGTTTAACAGTTACTATCCCTACTCCTATATTCAATGCTCTGATTTATAAAAGGCCACACACCAAGGCTTTTCTTTACCACCACTATCACATGCGATTCCACCTTCAGGGGACCTATGCACAGTTATTCCATTTCCTAGATCACTTCACTGTTCCATCAGCCTTGCTCAATTCCCCTTACCATTTACCATGTACGTCCTATTTTGAATTTGTCCTCCAAATGTACTCTTCACACTTAACAGCATTAAACTCCATAGAGAGATGCCATCTTTCAGCCCACTTTTCCAAATGGCCCAAATCTCTCTGTAGACTTTGAAAATAACTTTATTATCCACAACACCACCTATCTTAGTATCATCTTGCATACTTACTTATCCAATTTTCCCAACCCCATCATCCGATCATTGATGAACATGACAGACAACAGTGGACCAACACAGATCCCTGAGGTCACACCCACTGGTCCACAACCGGCTTCCAACCTGACAAACAAAGCCAACCACCATACTCTCTGACATCTCCCATTCAGCCACTGTTGAATCCATCTTGCTACTCCGCCATTAACACCCAAAGATTGAACCTTCTTAACCAAACCTTCCATGGGGAACCTTGTCAAGGCCTTACTGAAATCCATGTAGGGACAACATCCACTGGTTTTACCCTCCATCAATATTCCCTTGTGTACCGCTTCAAAAAATTTCAATGAAGGATTTGTCAAACATGACCTTCCAGGCACAGAAAAATCCAAGTTGACTTGTTCTGATCAGACCCCTGTTTTATCCAGATGCGTTTTATATATTTATCTCTAAGTAATCCTTTCCATTAATTTGCCCACCACTGAACATCAAACTAGCTAATAGGTCTATAATGTGCTAGGGTATTTATTCTTTGAACCTTTTAAACAATGGTACATGGCGCAGTCCGCACGAATACCCCAGCAACTAGTCCCCGTTTCGTAATGACAATAAACGAATATGTCTGTCAAAGCTCCTGCTATTTCTACACTAACTGGGTCCCTCAAGTTCCATAAGGAATATCCTGTCAGGACCTGGAGACTTATCCACTTTTAATATTTTTTCACTGTGTCAAGTACTTCTCCTCTTTCAATTCATAGTTTTCCATAGCAACTCTACTTTTTTTTCCCTTACCATCACATCAATATCCTTCGACCGTGTAATACCGAAGAAATAGAAAATTGTTCAACTAATCTCTCCCCATCTCTTTTGGCTCTGCAGGATAGTCTGACCAGTTGTGTGCGGGTCTGGTTTATATCTCTAAGGACCAATTGGGGTATCACCTCGTTTATTCCTTTTGCTATTAATAATAGCTGTAGAAACCTAGCTTTACTTTCAACTTCATGTCAGGGTAGTCTTGAAAATCAACCTCATATCTTCTTTAGCCTTCCTACTCATTTCTGGCCTTCTTTATCTCTTTTAATATTCTTTTATACTCCTCTAGCACCTCAATTTACTACCATCTGCACCTAACCTTAAATATTGGTAATTTAGATATCTCAACTCTTTTTTTTTTTCGAAACAAGTGGCCTATTTCCCTTGAAAAAACTATGGTCTTTATTTTTAATATTTCCTTTCCACCTAACAGGGACTATATTGATTCAGGTATTCTTACAAAGGTTTGGGCCTACTTACTGATGTCCTCCATTTCTCTTCTACATCCTTCCCATGAAACAAAGTGTCCCAATTCACTCCTTTAAAATCCTTACGCATTCCCTCAAGGTTAGTCTTTCTCCAATCAAAAATCTCCACCCTAGGTCCAGTTCTGGACTCTCTCTCTTCTCCCATAATTATATTGAACTAAATGGTATTGTGATCACTGGTCCCGAAGTGCTCACCAACGCATATTCCTCGTCACTGACCTGCCACATTTCCTAACAGGAGGTCCAGCACTGCCCCTTCTCTGGTCGATACCTCTATGAAACTGCTGCTAAAACCCTATCCTGCACAACATTTTACAAACTCCAAACCATCCCAGCCCCATTTACAGAAATGTGTTTCCAGTCTATTTTTTGGCAAATTGAAATCTCCTCTCCCACAATCACTACCCTGTGCTTACTACTAATATCTTCCATCGCCTTTACATATTTTGCTCTTCCAATTCTCACTCCCCATTTGGCGACTATAATACACGCGCCTAAAAGTGTTGCTACACCATTCCACTTCTCATTCCCACCCAAATAGCCTCCCTAGCGACGAGCCCTCTAATCTATTCTGCCAAAGCACTAGCTGTAATATCTTCTCTGACAAGCAATGCAACACCTCCCCTCTGGTCCCTCCAATTCTATCACACTGAAGCAACAAAATCCTGGAATATTTACTTCCAATCACAGCCCTCCCTGCAACCATGTTTCACTGATTGCCACAACATCATATTTCCAGGTGTCAGTCCAGGCTCTAACTTCATCCACCTTACTTACAATGCTCCTAGCATTAAATATATACACATTTTAGAGAAACCCACCATCCCTTATTCTCTGGTCTATTTCTTTTTTTTCATCTTCTCTCCTACATTTTGGTCGAGTGCTTCCCTTCTCTGTCTCTTTACCCCACACCCTGACCCCTTTCTAGTTTAAAGTCTCCCCAGTAGCCTTTGCAAATCTCCCTGCCAGGATATTGGTCCCCCTCGGATGGCTTACTCCTTATTCTTAAACTGTGGCCCCTGGTTCTGGACTCCCCCAACATCGGGAACATGTTTCCTGCCTCTAGCGTGTCCAAGCCCTAAACAATCTTATATGTTTCAATGAGATTACCTCTCATCCTTCTAAACTCCAGTGTACAATCCCAGCTGTTCCATTCTCTCAGCATATGACAGTCCCGCCATCCCGGGAATTAACCTTGTAAACCTACGCTGCACTCCCTCAATGGCAAGAATGTCCTTCCTCAAATTAGGGGACCAAAACTGCACACAATACTCCAGGTGTGGTCTCAATAGGGCTCTGTACTACTGCAGAAATATAGAACATAGAAACATAGAAAATAGGTGCAGGAGTAGGCCATTCGATCCTTCGAGCCTGCACCGCCATTCAATATGATCATGGCTGATCATCCAACTCAGTATCCTGTACCTGCCTTCTCTCCATACCCCCTGATCCCTTTAGCCACAAGGGCCACATCTAACTCCCTCTTAAATATAGCCAAGGAACTGGCCTCAACTACCTTCTGTGGCAGAGAATTCCACAGATTCACCACTCAACTGTGTGAAAAATGTTTTTCTCATCTCGGTCCTAAAAGAGTTCCTCCTCATCCTTAAACTGTGACCCCTTGTTCTGGACTTTCCCAACATCGGGAAAAATCTTCCTGCATCTAGCCTGTCCAACCTCTTAAGAATTTTGTAAGTTTCTATAAGATCCCCCCTCAATCTTCTAAATTCTAGCGAGTACAAGCCGAGTCTATCCAGTCTTTCTTCATATGAAAGTCCTGACATCCCAGGAATCAGTCTCGTGAACCTTCTCTGTACTCCCTCTAAGGCAAGAATGTCTTTCCTCAGATTAGGAGACGTCCAAAAACTGTACCGCAATAGTCCCAGGTGTGGTCTCAACCAAGGACCCTGTACAACTGCAGTAGAACCTCCCTGCTCCTATACTCAAATCCTTTTGCTATGAATGCTAACATACCATTCGCTTTCTTCACTGCCTGCTGCACCTGCATGCCTACTTTCAATGACTGGTGTACCATGACACCCAGATTTCGTTGCATCTCCTCTTTTCCTAATCGGCCGCCATTCAGATAATAGTCTATTTTCCTGTTTTTGCCACCACAGTGGATAACCTCACATTTATCCACATTATACTGCATCTGTCATGCATTTACCCACTCACCCAACCTATCCAAGTGACCTTGCAGCCTCCTAGCATCCTACTCGCACCTAACACTGCCCCCCCAGCGTCGTGTCATCCGCAAACTTCGAGATGTTGCATTAAATCCCCTCATCCAGATCATTAATATATATTGTAAATAGCTGGGGTCCCAGCACTGAGCCTTGCGGTACCCCACTACTCACTGCCTGACATTCTGAAAATGACCCGTTTACTCCTACCCTTTGCTTCCTGTCTGCCAGCCAGTTCTCTATCCCCATCACTACTGAACCGCCAATACCGTGTGCTTTAAGTTTGTATACTAATCTCTTATGTGGGACCTTGTCAAAAGCCTTCTGAAAGTCCAGATATAACACATCCACTGGTTCTCCCTTATCCACTCTACTAGTTACATCCTCGAAAAATTCTATAAGATTCGTCAGACATGATTTACCTTTCCTAAATCCATGCTGACTTTGTCCAATGATTTCACCACTTTCCAAATGTGCTGCTATCCCATCTTTAATAACTTACTCTAGCAGTTTCCCCACTACCGATGTTAGACTTATTGGTCTGTAATTCCCCGTTTTCTCTCCCCCCACCCCCCCCTTTTTTAAAAAGTGGGGTTACATTAGCTACCCTCCAAACCTCAGGAACTACTCCAGAATCTAAGGAGTTTTGAAAAATTATCACTAATGCATCCACTATTTCTGGGGCTGGGGATTTATGCAGACTATCTGGCCCTGGGGATTTATCGGCCTTTAATCCATTCAATTTACCTAACACCACTTCCCGGCTAACCTGGATTTCACTCAGTTCCTCCATCTCATTTGACCCCCGGTCCCCCACTATTTCCAGCAGATTATTTATGTCTTCCTTAGTGAAGACAGAACCAAAGTAGTTATTCAATTGGTCTGCCATGTCCTTGTTCCCCATGATCAATTCACCTGTTTCTGACTGCAAGGAACCTACATTTGTTTTAACCAATCTTTTTCTCTTCACATATCTATAAAAACTTTTGCAGTTAGTTTTTTTGTTCACTGCCAATTTCCTTTTATAATCTATTTTCCCTTTCCTAATTAAGCCGTTTGTCCTCCTCTGCTGAACTCTGAATTTCTCCCTGTCCTCTGGTAGGCTGCTTTTTCTGGCTAAATTGTATGCTTTGTTCCCATATTTTATTCTGCTTATTATAAAGGCCAACATGCCATTCGCTTTCTTCACTGCCTGCTTTTTCTGCATGCTTTCTTACATAGACTGATGCAAAAGGACCCCCAGATCCCGTTGTACTTCCCTTTTTCCCAACTTCACGCCATTTAGATAGTAATCTGTCTTCCTGTTTTTGCCTCACATTCATCCGCATTAAACTTCATCTGCCATGCATCTGCCCACTCCCCCAACCTGTCCAAGACGCCCTGCATTCTCATAGCATCCTCCTCACAGTTCACGCAGAGGCTGTGACTATCCCAACGTTTAAGAAACAGTTAGACAGATACATGGATAGGACAGGTTTGGAGGGATATGAACCAAGCGTAGGCGGGTGGCACTAGTGTAGCTGGGACATGTTTCGAGTTTAGGCCCAGTGCCATCAAATGTTCTTCATGCGTTAACCCATTTATTCCTGGGATCATTCTCGTAAACCTCCTCTGGCCACTCTCCAGTGCCAGCACATCCTTCCTCAGATCTGGGGCCCAAAACTGCTCACAGTCGCAGATTAGTTACATTTGGCACCATGTTACAACCAGCGCCCAATGTTAACACAGAGTGGAACAGTGGCATAGCGGGTAGAGCAGCTGCCTTGCAGCGGCGGAGACCCGTTTCCAATCCTAATTACGGATGCTGTCTGTACGTAGTTTGTGACCGCGTGGGTTTTCTCCAGGTGCACCAGTTTCCGCACACACTCCAAATACATACATGTTTGTAGGTTGGCTTTGGTACAAAATTAAACTGTCCCTACTGTGTGTAGGATAGTGCTAGCGTACGGAGATAGCTGGTCGGTGCGGATTTGTCCCTACTGTGTGTAGGATAGTGCTAGTGTACGGGGATAGCTGGTCGGTGTGGATTTGGTGGCCCGACAGGCCTGTTTCTGCGCTGTATCTCTAAAGACTAAAGTCATAGTCGGGGTGACAATATGGGCTGAAGGACCTGTTCCTGTATTGTTCTATGTAGATTTATATAGTGTCAGAAGAGGTGATCGTGAAAATGTGGGGACACCATCTGCCGGAGGAACTCCGTTGGTCGAGCAGCTTGTGTGGTGAGAAAGGGATGATCAAAGTTTTGGGGAAGGTAGACAAAAATGTTGGAGAAACTCAGCATCTATGGAGCGAAGGAATAGGTGACTTTTCGGGTCGAGACCTTTCTTCAGACTAATGTGGGGTCTACCTTCGATTTGTCCAGCATCTGCAGTCCTTTCTTAAGTTTCAGTGAAAACCCTTCACCAAACTTGAGAGTGGAGAGGGAATCAGTCTAGTGTATATTAAAGAAGATTTAGGTTGAGGTTTTGTAGGCGGTGAGGGGGGGTGTGTGGGTGGGAGGGACTCCACTCATTGGCTACTGGCCCCGGCACCACACAGCACCTCCTAGCTCCACTCATTGGCTTCCCCGACTCCACCCAGCGGCTCCCCCCGACTCCACACGGCTTGTGAACTTAGCCCTGCCTCCGCGTCTTTATTCTCCTCGCCTGGAAGGGGCGTTACCTTCATGGTGACTGACAGGCGAGAAGACCAATCTGCTGATCTCACGATTTTTTAAACCTTCATCATTTTTGTAATATTCCACCCATCGGAACAAAGCTTGGTGCGCTTGGAGCAGAGAACGGTGAGTAAGGTGGCGAAAAAAATACTAGCGATTTAGAGTACTGTTTTTGCGCAATTTAAAAAAAAAAGCAAACCAGAAGTGGTCAAAATGAGAGTTTTAGTAATAGTATAGATAGATTGTAAATAACTGGGGTCCCAGCACTCCACTAGTTGTTCTGAAAAGGACCCGTTAATTCCGACTCTTAGCTTCCTGTCTGCCAACCAGCTCACTATCCATGACAATACCGTACCCCCAATACCATGTGCTCTAATACCGTACCCCCAATACCATGTGCTCTAATACCGTACCCCCAATACCATGTGCTATAATTTTGCACACTAATCTGTTGTGTGGGAACTTGTCAAAGGCTTTTTGAAAGTCCAGATACCCCAGATCCACTGGCTCTCCCTTATCCATTCTACTTGTACGTCCTCAAAAAAAATTCCAGAAGATTAGTCAGGCATGATTTTCCCTTCATAAATCCATGCCGACTTTGACTGACCCCGTCACTGCTTTCCAAATGCGTTGCTATAACATTTTACTGATCGACTCCAGCATCTTCCCCACTGGAAACTAAACACTATGCAGGTTTCGAACATCTGCAGTTCCTTATGTCTACGTCTTAAAACTAGCGTTGCATCTTATTGAAGAGGAGCCAAAAGGGTATCGGATCAGTAAAGAGTAGGAGTGAACTGTGAAGTCAGAGAGAGGCATATAGGTGGGAGAGGACAGGGGGTGGGGAAAAGGTGAAACGGTCTCAGATGCAGCAAGGACTTCAGGCCTTTTTACTCCAAATCTTTTCAGAAATACAGCACGGAAACAGGCCCTTCAGCCCAGCGAGTCCATGCCGACCATCCATAACTATTTCTATTTTATCCCACCTCCTCATCCACTGCCTGCAAAGTAGGCCAATTAGCACAGGCCACTTAATAACTTACAAACCTGCACGTCTTTGGGATGTGGCAGGAAACTGGAGCACCTGGAGCAAATCCACGCAGTCACAGGGAGAAATTGCAAACGCCATACGGACAGCAGCTGAGGTCAGGATTGAACCCAGGTCTCTGGCGCTGTGAGGCAGAAAATACTTGTGCCACTCAAGATATTGCTTTTTTTTAAAATGTATTTGATTTTATTTTGTTTAATTTGTTATCCATGAGTACTGTGTTTGTAGACATGTTACATGGCTGCAAGTAAGAATCTTATTTTAGTACATGTGACAGTTAAACTCTTTACTGATGTGATACTGTTCCTGCCTGTGTGATCTCAGCCTTTAGAGATACAGCGTGGAAACGGGCCCTTCACCCCACCGAGTTCACACCGGCCGGTGATCACCCACCGAGTCCGCACCGGCCGGTGATCACCCCGTACACTCGCACTATAATACACACTGGGGACAATTTTAAATCTTACCTAAGTCAATTAATTGCAAACCTGTATGTTTTTGGCGTGCATGAGGAAACCGGAGCACCCGGAGAAAGCCCACCTGTTGTTTATTCGCTCATAAGTGATAGGAGCAGAATTAGGCCATTCAGCCCATCAAGTCTACTCTGCCATTCAATCATGGCTGATCTATCTATCCCTCCAAACCCCACTCTCCTGCCTTCTCCCCGTAACCCCTGACACCCGCACTAATCTAGAATCCATCTCTGCCTTTAAAATATCTATTGACTTGGCCTCCAAAGCCTTCTGTGGCAAAGACATCCAGATATTCACCACCCTGTGACTGAAGAAATTCTTCCTCATCGCCTTTCTAAAGGAACATCCTTTAATTCTGAGACTACGACTGGTCCTAGACTCTCCCATTAGTGGAAACATCCTCTCCGCATCCACTCTATCCAGGCCTCTGGAGCTGTGAGGCAGCGGCTCTACCCGCTGCGCCACTCTTCCGGCCACTTTCTCACATGATAGTCATAGAGTGATACAGTGTGGAAACAGGCACTTCGGCCCAACTTGCCCACAGCGGCCCACATGTCCCAGCTACACTAGTCCCACCTGCCTGCGCCTGGTCCCTATCCCTCCAAACTTGTCCTATCCGTGTACCTGTCGAACTGGTTCTTAAACGTTGGGATAGTCCCAGCCTCAACTACCTCCTCTGGCAGCTTGTTCCATACACCCACCAACCTTTGTGTGAGATAGGTTACCCCTCAGGTTCCTATTAAATCTTTTCCCCTTTTTGCCGATTGCCTCCAAAAACATCCCTTTTTACCTTAAAAATATCCATTGACTTCATTCATTCATTCATTCATGGCACAGGGGGAACGTGCAAACTCCATACAGATAGGAGCTGTAGTCCGGATTGAAGCCGGCCCTCTGGCGCTGTGATGCAGCTGCCAATAGACGATAGGTGCAGGAGTAGGCCATTCGGCCCTTCGAGTCAGTACAGCCATTCAATGTACCCTGTTCCTGCCTTCTCCCCATATCCCCTGACTCCGCTATCTTTAAGAGCTCTATCTAGCTCTCTCTTGAAAGTATCCAGAGAACCGGCCTCCACCGCCCTCTCAGGCAGAGAATTCCACAGACTCACAACTCTCTGTGTGAGGAAGTGTTTCCTCGTCTCCATTCTAAATGGCTTACCCCTTATTCTTAAACTGTGGCCCCTTGTTCTGGACTCCCCCAACATCGGGAATATGTTTCCTGCCTCTAGCACGCCCAAACCCTTAATAATCTTATATATTTCAATAAGATCCCCTCTCATCCTTCTAAACTCCAGAGTGTCCAAGCCCAGCCGCTCCATTCTCTCAGCATATGACAGTCCCGCCATCCCGGGTATTAACCTTGTAAACCTACGCTGCACTCCCTCAATAACAAGAATGTCCTTCCTCAAGGTCCAGCCCTACTGCTGTGCCACCGTCCGCGCCCACTGTGACTTGCTCACATCCTGCTGTTCTTTCAGATCCTGCGGAAGCTGAAGACCATGGCTCTGGACACGGAGTCTGAGCTGGAGCGGCAGAACGAAGTGCTCGACGTTATCGGCACCTCGACTGACCAGGCAACGTCGCGGATAAACAGCAGCCACCGGAGAATCCGCAAGCTCTTGTAGGAGTCTGGCCAGCCCAGCCCAGCCCTGCCCAGCGGTGTGTTCACTAAGGACCCTCTCTGCATCCCAGTCTCAGCCACAGAGGGAATGTTTCAACTCTGCCTCAGTGCTGTGCGGACTGCAACCTGTCCTAAAACCACACCCTGTAACATGGACCCTCTCTACGCCCCACTCTCAACCTACGGAGGGAATATTTCAAGCTTGCCTCAGTACTGTGTGGTGTATCCTCGACTGCACCCAGTCTTAAAGCTGGCCTTGCATCGTGGACCCGATCTCAACCTACAAAGGGAATGTTTCAACCCTGTTTCAGCATCGTGCGGTGAGCTTTATTGCACCCAGTGCTAAAACCACGCTTGTAGCTCGACTTGCATTGTGAACCCCCCTTTCCAGCCCGATTTCCACCTCCAGAGGGGATGCTTCAACTCTGCCTCGGTGCTGCGCACTTTACCCTTGTCTACCACCAGCTCTAAAACCACCCTTGTCCCTGGTCTTGCATTGTTGGCCCTCTCTGCATCCCAATCCCAACCTCCAAAGGGAATGTTTCAAGGCTGCCTCATGTCCGTTCAGTGTGCCCTTGATTGATGCCAGTCCCTAAAGCCGTGTGTGTACCTGGTCTTGCATTGTTGGCCCTCTCTGCATCCCATTCTCAACCTCCAGAGAGAATGTTTCAATGCTGCCTCAGTGCCATGAGATGTATCCTTGACTGCAGCCAATCCCAAAGCGGTGTGTGTATCTGGCCTTGCGTGGTGGACCCTCTCTTCAAGCCAACTCGACCTCCTGAGGGAATGTTTCAGCCCTTCACTTCACCCTGTACAAAACCACCATTGTATCTGACCTGTTTAAGAAAGAACTGCAGATGCTGGTAAATCGACGGTAGACACCAAATGCTGGAGTAACTCAGCGGGTGAGGCAGCAGCTATGGAGAGAAGGAATTGGCGACGTTCCTGGTCTCGACCCAAAACGTTGCCAATTCCTTCTCTCCATAGATGCTGCCTCACCTGCTGAGGTTTCTCCAGCATTTTGTGTTGACCATTGTATCTGACCTCGTATTGTTGTCCCTCTCTCCGTCCCAATCTCAACCTCCAGAGGGAATGTTTCAATGCTGCCTCAGTACCGTGTGGTGTGTCCTTGAGTGCACCCGGTTCCTAAAGTACACGGCCTAGCATTGTGGACAAATTAGTGTAAATTATTGCAACAGTCCGTCCGCGGTTTTGTGTTGTAATGTGGACTTGGCTTCACCGAGTCCGCACGTTGGCACCCAAAGTGATGCCAGAAAAATGCTCCAGTCACTTTAATGGTCATTTCATTTCAAAAAAATGTATTGAAAGATCAGCTGTGATGGTAAGGCAGTTTATTTGCAAGGTCCTTACAAATTCAGTTGCTATTCTTTCTGCGACTTGTAAAACGCGGCTGGTTTAAAACCAAAGAGATTAGAGGAGCTTGCAGATGTGGACGCCATGACAGGAGCCGATTCCAAAAAACCCCTCATATATTTGATTCCCAAAATGGCGCTATACAATTACCCATGACCTACTGGCTTTTTCGCCTAGTGGTCTATCTCGCTCCTCTAGTATCTTTGCTTAAAATTATGAATGCCTGTGAGTGTCTTTTTGGGATTGTACAGGGCGATTTCTTTTCTGCTCACTGAAAAATGTAGAAAATGTTCCTTGATACAATTCATCCTTTTTTTGTAAATCGGCTTTTGCACTTCTCGTGTCTCTGGTTTGCTGTTCCCTTGTGAATTTACAATTGACATTGTACGGCCATAAGCATGTTCTGCAGGCTAATGTAGACACAAAATGCTGGAGAAACTGAGCGGGTGAGGCAGCATCTGTGGAGAGAAGGAATTGGCGGTGTTTTAGACAATAGACAATAGGTGCAGGAGGAGGCCATTCGGCCCTTCGAACCTGCACTGCCTTTCAATGTGATCACGGCTGATCATCCCCAATCAGTACCCCGTTCCTGCCTTCTCCCCATATCCCCTGACTAAGCTTTCTTTAAGAGCCCTATCTAGCTCTCTCTTGAAAGCATCCAAAGAACCTGCCTCCACTGCCCTCTGAGACAGAGAATTCCACAGACTCACCACTCTTATATGTTTAAATTTAGGTCGACACCCTTCTTCTCGACCCGAAACATCGCCAATTCCTTCTCTCCATAGATGCTGCCTCACACGCGCGGTTTCTCCAGCATTTTGTGTCTACCTTCGATTTCACCAGATGAGATGCTGCCCGCGGCGACCAGCATTGACGGAATGCCCCCAGAGTCCCCGTGGACACCGCGTGTTCCCTCTCCAGGGACACGCAAGCACGGATGTAGGGGCAGGCAGCCGACTCTGGTGTGACCATCGACCGCCCGCTGCCTGGACCCGCGAATGGCCATCACGGCCCGGCCCAGGAGCAAACCGACAGGGAGACCCCCCCAGATCGGCCCTCTCCACTCGCTGCCCTGTTCCCAAACACCAACATCGGACTAAAATGCAACCAAAACTTGAGGAGCAAGCCCCTTCAGATATTGGTGCAGGGGCTGCAACCTCTCGCGCTCCGTATACACGTGGAACACAGTCTCTTCCTGGCTGCAGAAGTTACAGACGGCTGGCGAGCGCATGAACCTACTCAAAAGTTTATCACACACCACGGCTCTGTGCAACCATCTCCATCACAGGTCCCCAAGGTAAAGGGGAAGGACTCCCTTATAGAGAGACCTCCTCTGGGGACCACTCTGTGACCACAGTTGCCATTCTGTGACTCATTCCGTGACCACTCAGACCTTACGACTTTTGCTCAAGCAGTGAAGGGTGTGTTTCTTTATGGAGCTCGGCATTTCTTTACAGGATTAAAAAAATGAATGGACCAATGCACTCTGGAACCTTTGATACAATGCAGAATATATATTGCACTTTAGCGTTAGTTAATATTGTGTATTCTTGTGTATTACTACCAATTGTTGACTGGATATGCATTTAAGAGAATGATGAATAAATTTATTCAATCCATTCGAGAGTTTGGTCTCGTTCACAGATACCGCGTGGAAACAGGCCCTTCAGCCCTCTGAGCCCGTGCCGACCAGCGATCCCCGCACACTAACACTATCCTATACACACTAGGGACAATTTAGAATTTTACAGAAGCCAATTGGCCTGTGAACCCGTACGTCTTTGGGGTGCGGGAGGAAGCCGGAGCGCCCGGGTGAAACCCACACGGTCACAGGGAGAACGTACAAACTCCCGGTCAGGATCGAGCCCGGGTCTCTGGTGGTGTAAGGCGGCAACTCTACCGCTGAGCCACTCCTTATCAGAATCATTGATCGACATGAATTGCTGGAGTAACTCAGCGGGACAGGCAGCATCCTTTTGCTGAGATGCAAGACTTTTGCCTTCCATCACAGTGAGGAGGTGTTGGAGATTCACTGTGATGGATGTTGTGTAAATTGTGTTAGACAATAGGTGCAGGAGGAGGCCATTCAGCCCTTCGAGTCAGCACCGCCATTCAATGTGATCACGGCTGATCATCCCCAATCAGTACCCCGTTCCTGCCTTCTCCCCATATCCCCTGACTCCGCTATTTTTAAGAGCCCTATCTAGCTCTCTCATGAAAGCATCCAGAGAACCTGCCTGTGTGTCTTGGTTTTTTTTTGTAATGTTATGACTAGGAATGAAATTTCATTCAAACCTTGACTGTTTGAATGACAATAAAAGGCATTCTGTTCTATTCTATTCTATCCATGGAGAGAGGAATGGGTGACATTTGGACTTGAGACCCTTCTTCAGATGCACACTAGTCTTTGGCACCTCCACCCTGGGAGAAAGGTTCTGACTACCCATATCCACGCCGCTCTTGATCTTAATTAGATTCATACATAATTAGATTCTGCAGATTGATTTTACGCATGCACCATTACTTCAATATTTTTTCCTAATTCTTATGTAGTGACCCATGAGGCTCTATGGGATGCAACGCACAGAAAAATAATAAAACATTGGACTCCCCAGACTTCTCCTCTCAAAGTGTCCTGGCAGAACGATGAAGGAAAAGGATTTCTTGCCAGATGGTGTGATTCTGCAAATTATAGTACTGATTTAAAAAATGGAATGACATGCATGCCACTCTTTTCTTTCTGTTTGTGTTGTCTTTAAGGTTAACTGTTGATTGCAGTGATAGAGGGTGAAGAATTCCAAGCACTTACAGGGTAAATTGCCGACAGACGGTGGCGCAGCGGTAGAGTTGCTGCCTCACCGCCAGACACCCGGGTTCCATCCTGACCACGGGCGCTGTCTGTACGGAGTTTGTCCCTTCTCCCCATGACCCACGTGGGCTTTTCCCGTAGTTTATTGTCACGTGTGCCGAACTACAGTGAAAAGCTTTAGTTGTGTGCTAACCAGTCAGAGGAAAGACAATACATGATTACAATCGCGCAATTTACAGTGTACAGATACATGACAAGGGAATAACGTTCAGTGCAAGGTGAAGCCAGCAGCGTCCGATCGATGATAGCCCGAGGGTCACCATAGAGGTAGATAGTAGATTGGGACTGCTCTCTGGTTGCGGAAGGATGATACAGTTCACATCCCAAAGACAGTAGACAATAGGTGCAGGAGTAGGCCATTCAGCCCATCGAGCCAGCACCGTCATTCAATGTGATCATGGCTGATCACAATCAGTACCCCTGCTTTCTCCCGATATCCCCTGACTCCGCTATCTTTAAGAGCCCTATCTAACTCTCTCTTGAAAGCATCCAGAGAACCGGCCTCCACCGACCGCCGTCTGAGGCAGAGAATTCCACAGACTCACAACTCTCTGTGGGAAAAAGTGTTTCCTCATCTCTGTTCTAAATGGCTTACTCCTTATTCTTAAACTGTGGCCCCTGGTTCTGGACTCCCCCAACATCGGGAACATTCCTGCCTCTAGCATGTCCAAATTAGATCCCCTTTCATCCTTCTAAATTCTATAGTATACAAGCTGTACAGGTTTGCAGGTTATTTGGTGTTGGTAAAATTGTAAATTGAGATGCTGCTTGACCCGCTGAGTTACTCCAGCACTCTGTGAAACGTCACCTATCCATGTTCTCCACAGATGCTGCCTGACCCACTGAGTTACTCCAGCACTCTGTGAAACGTCACCTATCCATGTTCCCCACAGATGCTGCCTGACCCGCTGAGTTACTCCAGCACTCTGTGAAATGTCACCTATCCATGTTCTCCACAGATGCTGCCTGACCCACTGAGTTACTCCAGCACTCTGTGAAACGTCACCTATCCATGTTCTCCACAGATGCTGCCTGACCAGCTGAGTTACTCCAGCACTCTGTGAAACGTCACCTATCCATGTTCTCCACAGATGCTGCCTGACCCACTGAGTTACTCCAGCACTCTGTGAAACGTCACCTATCCATGTTCCCCACAGATGCTGCCTGACCCGCTGAGTTTCTCCAGCACTCTGTGAAACCTTCCGTGAGGTCAGTGAAGGTCTGGCCTGAGGGGGCTGTCTCTGTCTTACAGGAACAGTTTCAGCAAACAGACTGGAGTCTGTTTGCCACCCAGGCCACCTTCAACTCCCAAGTGGACATCAACTCATACACCTCAACCGTTCTGGACTACATAAAATTCTGCATGGACAACGTCACTACACACAAAGTAATAAGGACCTTCCCTAACCAGAAGCCGTGGATGAACAGGGAGGTCAGACTCCTGCTGAAGGCTCGCGACGCCGCTTTTAAATCTGGCGATGCTGAGGTTACAGCTCATCCCAGGGCCAATCTGAAAAAGGGAATTAGGAATGCTAAACTTAATCACAAACGGCGGATCGAGGAGCATTTCCGAAATAACTCTGACCCCAGGGCGCATGTGGCAAGGAATCAAATCCATTGCCGATTACCATAATGTTAACACTCCCCCCCCAGACAATGCCTCCCTTCCTGACGAGCTAAACTATTTCTACGCCCGCTTCGACCGGGACAACAAAACTCCTGCCATCAAAGTTGCTCCACCCCCGCATGAACAACCCCTCAGTCTCTCCACCTCTGCTGTACAAGATGCACTGAGCAAGGTGAATGAGCACAAAGCTGCCGGCCCGATGGCATCCCCGGGCGGGTGCTCAGGGCATGTGCTGGACAACTGTCCCTGGTCCTCACTGACATCTTCAACCTGTCACTGGCCCAGGGTGTCGTCCCCACTTGCCTCAAGACATCTACCATTGTGCCAGGGCCCAAACAATCAGCGACAGGGAGTCTCAATGATTTCCGGCCAGTGGCACTCACCCCTGTCAACGCCAAGTGCTTCGAGCGGTTGATCTTGGCTCACCTCAAAGCCAGCCTCCCCCCCACACTGGACCCCCATCAGTTTGCCTACCGGACCAATAGTCAACAGAAGACGCCATATCTGCGCCCCTACACTCTGCCCTGACCCACCTGGACAGCAATAACACCTACATCAGGTTGCTGTTCATCGACTTCAGTTCCGCCTTTAACACTGTCATACCCGCTAGCTTGATCACCAAACTCAGCGGTCTTGGCATCTCCACTTCCCTCTGCAATTGGACACTGGATTTCCTCACTAACAGACCACAGTCTGTTAGGATCAACAACCTCACCTCCTCCACTATAACACTGAACACTGGCGTGCCACAGGGCTGTGTGCTCAGTCCTCTCCTCTACTCTCTCTCTACTAGCCTCAGGTCCCGCACCAGCAGGATGAGGAGTAGCTTCTACAATAACACCATCGCACTGCTGAACTCGGAGTCCCGCCGATAGATTCCCACATCTGTATTTATTTATCTGTATTTATCTAAACATTGCTATCACTACGTACTGACACTAAACTGCATTTTGTTGTACCCATACTTGTATCTGTGCAATGACATTAAATTTGAATTGAAACGTCACCTATCCATGTTCCCCACAGATGCTGCCTGACCCGCTGAGTTACTCCAGCACTCTGTGAAACGTCACCTATCCATGTTCCCCACAGATGCTGCCTGACCCGCTGAGTTACTCCAGCACTCTGTGAAACGTCACCTATCCATGTTCCCCACAGATGCTGCCTGACCCGCTGAGTTACTCCAGCACTCTGTGAAACGTCACCTATCCATGTTCCCCACAGATGCTGCCTGACCCGCTGAGTTACTCCAGCACTCTGTGAAACGTCACCTATCCATGTTCCCCACAGATGCTGCCTGACCCGCTGAGTTACTCCAGCACTCTGTGAAACGTCACCTATCCATGTTCTCCACAGATGCTGCCTGATTCGCTGAGTGCCCTGCGGTGCTGGCTTGAAGGGCCGAATGGCCTACTCCTGCACCTATTGTTTATTGAGTTACTCCAGCTCTTCTTGTCCTTTTTTTCATTCCTAGGTTTGTGTAAATGACCTCCAAACTCAGGACGTGATTCAAATACATCATTAATCAGCACTGAAACTTAACAGCATGAAGGGTGATTAGTTGTCAGTACATCCTGGCTGCTCTAACTGTCTGTGCTGGGAAACAAGTGTTAGTATAAGTATTACAGTGGGGTGGAGTTAGAGATGCTGGCTGGTGTGTGATTGGTTAACATGCAACATCAATCTACATCGTTCCCCCTAAAGGTTAAGTGTGGAAGAGCACCCATGCCATGGGGTTAAACGTACTTGCCAGATCTGTCTGGTGGTCTACTAACACGGCCCGAGCGCATGCGGACCAAACCTTCCCCCCCCCCCCCCCCCCCCCCCCCCCCAACCTGAAAGGTGAGACGGAGAGCCTGGAGGCGAGAATGACGCAGTGGAGGCTTGTGGTGACCGAAAGGGGAAACATGCGGTGGGTGAGGCCCCGTGGTTAGTGGAGACCGCGGGACGTGGAGGGGTGCAAGGCATGCGGGGACGGGTTGTAGACATTGCAAACGGCGGCTGGAACTGGAGCGGTGGAGCATAGGGACCAGCAGGCGGTGGTCGAGGCTCCCTCACAGCAAGCAGGTGTTGTCGACTTCTCCGGTACACCGCTCCCTCTCAGTCTACCAGGTAAGACCGTGGCTCGTCAGTCGGGTTGACCACAGTGCCCAGACGGGAATGTCCAGTTGAAGTTCATAGGTGAATGACCTGACCCGGAAGTAGCGGCTCGAGTGGTCTGCTGGAACTGTCGTATGACCGTTTCTGGTCGTTGTGCTTCTCTTGTAGACGTTTCTGGATAGTGGCCGGCTTCAGCACCTGAGGAACCAGTTGCTGTTGTGCGATGGGTACCGGAGGCCTCGTCAATCTTGACATCAGTCGCTGTGCCGGCGATCCCAGGGTTCCGTCCCTGGCAACGTTTCTGAGATTCAGGAGATCGAGATAAACGTCTGACTTTGAAATCTGTGCTCGCTCCAGCAAGTGTTTGGCGCTTCTGACAGTGCGTTCAATGAGACCATTACTCTGTGGATACTCGGGACTACTCGTGACGTGCTGGAAGTTCCATCGGTCTGCAAAAAGCTTGAACATGTGGCTGGTGAACTACCGACTGTTGGCGGTTCTCAAGCTGATGGGAGCGCCAAACGTAGAGAAGTGTCTTTTCAGCTTCTGGATGACCATCTCCGATGTGAGGGAGGTCAGTTGGTCTAGTTCAAACCAATTAGAAAAGGAGTCAACTAGAACGAGGTAATGCTTCCCGCACCATTTGAAAATGTCCACCGCCAGCGATGTCCAGGGCAGAGCTGGTGGAGGTTGTTGCAGAAGGGGCTGTCACTGCTGATGAGGCGCAAGGCTGTTGCAAGCGGGGCAGGAGGCTACGCGGTCCCGGATGTAACTGGCCATTCCTGGCCAGTAGAACAGGCTACGGGCTCGTGCCAGTGTGGCATCGGCTCCTGGGTGACCGCTGTGTGCCTCTTTGAAGTATACGTCTCGTAGCGATGAGGTATCACCACCTTGTGACCCTTGACGACAACCCCATCCTGGATTACCAGTTCATCGCGGACCAGGAAGAAAGGCTGCACCTCTGTGGGCGTGTTGGATTGTCTGTCTGGCCAGCCTGTTTTGATGATGGATGAGAGGATCTGAAGCGTATCGCCTGTGGCGGTGTGTGCGGCCAAGGTGCGCAGTTGCTTGCTGGAGACGAAATCGACACCGAGGACAGTGACATTTTCCTGTTCATAGGGATGTTGTTGGCAAGATGCCCGAGGTGCACGGGAGAGAGTGTTAACGACGTGCATGTCCTTACCCATAGTGCAGGTAATAGAGAAACCTACCGCTGCAGCTGCATCATCATACACTGCAAACGAGCTGGCGCGGCGTGGATGGGCTTGTTCAGGATTGTCACCAGTGGTTGGTGGCCCGTCTCAACCGTGAAGGTGTTGCCAAAGATGAAGTCGTGGAATTTGGAGCAAGCAAAGACGACAGCCAACAGTTCCTTTTCGATTTGCGCGTAGTGCTGCTCCATGTCGGTCATGTTGCGAGAGGCATACGAGAAGGGTAACTGCCACAGAGGGTAGTTGAGGCCAGTTCATTGGCTATATTTAAGAGTGAGTTGGATGTGGCCCTTGTGGCTAAGGGGATCAGAGGGTATGGAGAGAAGGCAGGTACGGGATACTGAGTTGGATGATCAGCCGTGATCATATTGAATGGCGGTGCAGGCTCGAAGGGCTGAATGGCCTACTCCTGCACCTAATTTCTATGTTTCTATGTTTCTATGTTTCTATGTAATAGAGTGCCCTCGGCAGATGGTTGCAAGCAGGCTGCGCTGAGCCCGAATTTCGAAGCATCGCAAGTGATCGTCACCGGATGTTTCAGGTTAAAAAAAATCGGGGTCGGTGCACTGGTCAGTTTGGACTTTAAGATATCGAAAGCAATCTGATGTTGCTGGAACCTTGACCATGCTGTGTCCTTTTTTGTCAGCTCCTGCAGTGTGGAGCTTAGTTCGCTGAGGTTCGGTATGAACTTGCCGAGATAGGTTGCCATGCCTGGAAAACGCTGCAGGCCTTTCACGTCTGTGGGGCAGGCATTTCTGTGATGGCAGTAGCCTTTTTCGGATCGGGTTTGAGACCATTAGGAGTGAAGATGTGGCCGACGTAGGAAACCTCTGGAACTCGGAACTTGCACTTGTCAGGATTGAGCTTGAGGTTACACAAAAAGCTGGAGAAACTCAGCGGGTGCAGCAGCATCTAAGGAGCGAAGGAGATAGGCGACGTTTCGGGTCGAGCTTGGTCTTGCGTGCGCGCTCCAAGATGAGCCTGAGATTGTGGTCGTGCTCCGTTGCATCTTTGCCATACACTAGGATATCGTCGACAATGATGGCACAAGGTAGGTCCTCGAATAATAGTTCCATAGTTCTTTGGAAGACTTCACTGGCAGAGTTGATTCCAAATGGCATTCTTAGAAACTTTTATCTGCCGAATGAGGTGGCAAATGTGGTGAGGTTTGATGACTCCTTGTCCAGCGGTATCTGCCAGAAAGAGTTCTTTGCATCGAGGACATAAAATAAGGTGGCTGTTCCGACCTTTGCTGCAACATCCTCGACAGTCTTCATGGGATGGTGTGGGCGCTTAATGGCAGTGTTCAGGTCTTTCGAGTTGATGCACAAACGGATTTCATTTTTTCCCTTCTTGACTGTGGCCATCATGGTTGAGACCCAGTCGGTGGGGTCGCTGACTGCTTCAATTATGCCTGTGGAGGCCATGTCCTTCAGCGCAGAGTGAACCCTGTCAGTCATGGCAAATGACAATCGGTGTGGGGGTCGGATGACGGGTGTCACTTCGGGGTCAATAATAATCTTGTAAGTCACGGGCAACTTGCCCGGGTTGTTGTCGAAAAGATCAGGGAATTCACTCAGCGGGTCCAGGGAAATTTGCAGCTTGTGGACCGTTTTGTCAATGGAGATCAGCCCCAGTTCCTGACAGGCCCGGTTGCCAAGGAGAGTAACTGAGTTAAAGTTCAAGACATAGAAGGTCAAATTCCTCATGGTTTTTTTTCAGCACACATTTCAAGATGGTTTTGCCCAGAGGCACCAGCACCTCCCCTCCAAATGCATGTAGAGTGGAATTGTCCTTGATCAGTGGCTCGTTAGTTCTTATCTTGTTGAAGAGGTTGATTGACATTGTGTTTACTTTTGCTCCCGTGTTTAATTTCGCGCCAAAATGGACGTTGTTTACAGTTACTGTCACGGTCAGATCATAATTCTTAGCAGCAGCAAGCTGTAATGAGCAAACAGTCGGGTCCTCTTGTGAGTTAATTGGACTCCGTTCGCGGGCAGGTTCGAGCTGGAATTGGGGAGTGAGATTGTTGCTGTCTCATAACAAGAAGTTGAGATTAGACCTGAAGCTACGCAAATTCTTCCCACGGGCCTGACTTGCTGCCCGACATGCAGAGGCAAAGTGATTGAACTTTTTACAGTAATTGCACGATTTACCAAAAGCAGGGCAAGCTGATTGTCTGCTGTGTGAGTAGTTGCAATTTGGGCATTTCTTCTGAGGATCGCCAAGAGCTGCCTGACTGGCTTGGGTCATAAATCGCCTGTTATCTGTGTTGGTTTGCTGCCTAGTGAGGCCCGTCAGATTGATGGTTTTGGTTTCATGCGAACTGTCTATAGGGTCAATGAATTCCGCTGTTCTGCATGCGTGTGCTGCTTCCTCCAGAGTCAAATCTGGCCATCTCAGAAGCTCTGATCTGAGCTTTAGGTCAGTAATGCCATTCACCAAAATGTCCCTTGTTGACTGATCAGTCAGCTGATCGACCGTTCTTGACAGCATCAGAGTTCTTGACAGCATCAGGTTCATTTCGGTGTACAATGTTCATGTAGTGTCGGTAATCAATTTCAAACGTGGTCCAGCGTTCGCTGATATCTGCATCAAAGACGAGAGGGTCAGGCTTTCGACAGGAAGAGGCCATCATAAAACAAAATAAAGACTCACAAAAGGGTAAAACTAAAAAACGTTATACAGAAGGAGTGGATCCAATCACTTCTGACGCCATGTAAATGACCTCCAGACTCAGGACGTGATTCAAATACATCGTTAATCAGCACTGAAACTTAACAGCATGAAGGGTGATTAGTTGTCAGTACATCCTGGCTGCTCCAACTGTCTGTGCTGGGAAACAGTGTTAGTATAAGTATTACAGTGGGGTGGAGTTAGAGATGCTGGCTGGTGTGTGATTGGTTAACATGCAACATCAGTCTACAGTTTGTGCTTATTATTGTCACTGGCACAGAGGTGCAGTGAAAAGGATTGTTTAGCACGCTATCTAAACAGATCAGATAATACTATACATAAGCATAATCAATCCAAACTCCGGTACAATGGGTAGAGCAGCGGGGAAGATACAGGGAGCAGAATATAGTTCTCAGCATTGTAGCGCACCAGTTCCAGAGACAGAGGCCAATGTCCGCAATGGGGTAGAGGTGAATCGGACAGTACCCTGGCTTATGGAAGGGCCGTTCAGAAGCCTGATAACAGAGGGGAAGAAGCTGTTCCTGAGTCTGGTGGTGCGCGCTTTCAAGCTTCTGTACCTTGTGCCGGACGGGAGCGGGGAGAAGAAGGAATGACCGGGGTGGGACAAGACTTTGATTATGTCGGCTGCTTTCCCGTGGCAGCGTGAAGTGTAGATGGAGTCAGTGGTGGGGAGTGTGGCCTGTTTGATGCTCTGCAGATGCTGGTTCACATTAAAGGACACTGGACCAAAGATGCTGCAGTAACTCAGCAGGTCAGGCAGCATCTCGGGAGAGAACGGATGGGTGACGTTTCGTGTCGGCACCGTTCTTCAGACTGAAAGTAGAGGCTGAGGAAGAACTGGAGGTAGGAAAATGCCAGAACAAATCGGGGCCAACCTTCCTCTGTCATGCAGCATCTCGGGAGAACATGGATAGGTGATGTTTCAGGTTGGGACACGTCTTCGGACTCCAGAGAGATGCTGCCTGACCCGCTGAGATACATCGGTGTCCCTCTGTGTGATCCTCTGGTGTGTTCTGGTCAGGGGTCCAGCGAACAGCTTGCAACAGCATCCTCTCCACACCCACGCTATCTAGGTCTTTCATGAAATGGTAAAGGGGCCTGTCCCACCTCGGCCACATTTCAGGCGACGCGTGTGGCGACGTGTGTGGCGACGTGTGTGGCGACGTGTGTGGCGACGTGTGTGGCGACGTGTGTGGCGACACATGTGGTGACGCGTGGCAACGCGTGTGGCGATGTGTGTGGTGACGTGTGGTGACGCGTGTGGCGATGTGTGTGGTGACGAGTGGTGTCTCCCTGCTGCCTCAGGAGTTTGGAATGATCAAAAATCCTCGCGCGACATCTGCGTGTCTTATGTCGTGCGCCCTTTTGCACGATGACGCACGGTCATTGCCTTTGTTAATTCATCGTGCGTCATCGTGCGACAACGATGCATCATGATTTATAGGGAAGCTGAGTAATCAAATGACGTCATGCGCCCCAGATGATGCAACCTGTCGTGTTTGCCGCATCGTGTCGCAGGTGGACGCGCATTGACGCCGCTTGATGGCTGTGACCTCACAGGCGCTGTTCTATGCTGTCGCATGCCGTCCTATGGCGACGCGTGGGAATTGGTGACGCAAGGTGACGCGGAGTGTCGTACCTTGACACGGCTGTGACGTACGGTTTCACGGTTTTTAGGCGACGTCGGGCAGCAGTCACTGATAAAATCGTCGCTCATAAAATTGCAAAGTGGGACAGGCCCTTAAATTTCGATGAGATCCCCCCTCCTCCTCCCTCCAACGCCGTTCAAACTCCAGCAAGTCAAACGCCCATCATGATAACTCAATCATCACCAGCATCAGTCTCGTAAACCTCCTCTGGACCCTCTCCAACGCCAGCGCATCCTTCCTCAGATACGGGGCCCAACACATGATCACACAATCTTCTTAAAATTCCTCTCAACTCCTCAACAATGGAAAGAATGCAAAAAAGATGGCATTGGTGGCCAAATCACTGGATGGATTTAAGAGAGAGTTAGATAGAGCTCTAGGGGCTACTGGAGTCAAAGGATATGGGGAGAAGGCAGGCACGGGTTATTGATAGGGAACGTTCAATCCTGGTCACATTGAATGGCGGTGCAGGCTCGAAGGACTGAATGGCCTCCTCCTGCACCTATTTTCTATGTTTCTATGTAAGATCGACAAGGATGTTGGCAGCCTGAGGTTGCGCAGGCCAGGACTTTATTCCTTGGAACGCAGAAGGGTGTGGGGGGATATTTTAGAGGTGTATAAGATCGTAAAGGAGCAGAATTTTTCCATTCGACCCATCATGTCTACTCCACCATTCAATCATGGCTGATCTATCTCTCCCTCCTAACCCCGTTCTCCTGTCTTCCCCACATAACCCCTGACACCTGTATGAATCAAGAATCTATCTATCTCTGCCTTTAAAATATCCATTGACTTGGCCTCCACAGCCTTCTGTGGCAAAGAATTCTACAGATTCACCACCCTCTGACTAAATAAATTCCTCCACATCTCCTTCCTAAAGGAACGGCCTTTAATTCTGAGGCTGTGACCTCTAGTCCTAGACTCTCCCACTAGTGGAAACATCCTCTCCACATCCACTCTATCCACGCCTTTCATTATTCGGTAAGTTTCAATGTAATCCCCCCTCAACCTTCTAAACTCCAGTGAGTACAGGCCCAGTGTCGTCTAACGCTCATCATATGTTAACCCACTCATTCCTGGGATCATTCTTGTAAACCTCCTCAACAATGAAAAGAGGGCAAAGAAGATTAATGGGGATGTTGCCAGGACTCGAGGGCCTGAGCTATAGGGAGGGAGGGAGGCTCGGACTTTAATCCTTGGAAGGTAGAAGGATGTGTGTGTGAGGTGATCTTTTATAGGTGTATGTGGTCAAGATGAGAATGGATAATGTTGGAGACAAGGAGTCACAGGTTTAAGGTGAGAAAGGGAAAGATTTGATAGCAAAATAAGGGGCAACATTTCCACACAGTTGGTGGTGGGTGCATGGAGCACACTGCCAGAAGAGGTAGTTGAGGCAGGTACAACATTTGACCAACACTGACAAGGTTAATTCCCGGGATAGCGGGACTGTCATATGCTGAGAGAATGGAGCGGCTGGGCTTGTACACTCTGGAGTTTAGAAAGATGAGAGGGGATCTTATTGAAACATACAAGATTATTAACGGTTTGGACCGCTAGAGGCAAGAAACATGTTCCCGATGTTGGGGGAGTCCAAAACCAGGGGCCACAGTTTAAGAATAAGGGGTAAGACATTTAGAACAGGGATGGGGAAACATTTTTCCCACAGAGAGTGGTGAGTCTGTGGAATTCTCTGCCTCAGAGGGCGGTGGAGGCCGGTTCTCTGGATACTTTCAATGGAGAGCTAGATAGGGCTCTTAAAGATAGTGGATTCAGCGGATATGGGGAGAAGGCAGGAACAGGGTACTGATTGGGGTTGATCAGCCATGATCACATTGAATGGCGGTGCTGGCTCGAAGGGGCGAATGGCCTCCTCCTGCACCTTTTGTCTATTGTCTATTGAAAATGACATGAATAGGAAGGGTTTAGAAGGATATGGGCCATCTGTGGGCCTGTGTAGGTGGGGCATCTTGGTTAGCATTGGCATGATGGGCCTGATTCTGTGCCCTGTGACTAGATTTCTATGGGTCCCCAATATGTCATAGAGACAAGACCATGCATTCATCCTATTCCACTCATGATTTTATAGGAGGAGGTGGTTGAGGCTGGTACTGTTACAATTTTAAAAGAACAGGTACATGGAATGCAACCCGCTGAGTTCCTCCAGCATTTTATGTCTCTCTTCAGGAAAATGTATAGGACAGGTTTGAATGGATATGGGCCAAACATGGGCAGGTGGGACTAGTGTAGATGGGGCAAGTTGGTCGGGGTGGGACTAGTGTAGATGGGGCAAGTTGGTCGGGGTGGGACTAGTGTAGATGGGGCATGTTGGCCGGGTGGGACTAGTGTAGATGGGGCAAGTTGGTCGGGGTGGGACTAGTGTAGATGGGGCAAGTTGGTCGGGGTGGGACTAGTGTAGGTGGGGCATGTTGGCCGGGGTGGGACTAGTGTAGATGGGGCATGTTGGCCGGGGTGGGACTAGTGTAGACGGGGCATGTTGGTCGGGGTGGGACTAGTGTAGACGGGGCATGTTGGTCGGGGTGGGACTAGTGTAGGTGGGGCATGTTGGTCGGGGTGGGACTAGTGTAGGTGGGGCATGTTGGCCGGGGTGGGACTAGTGTAGATGGGGCAAGTTGGACCAGTTTCCACTCTGTATACCTCTTAGGGCAGTCGCGGTACGCACAGTGGTGGAGTTGCTGCCTCACAGTGAATGCAGTGCTGGAAGCCCGGGTTCGATCCCGACCATGGGCGCTGTCTGTATGGAGTTTGTACGTTCTCCTGGTGACCTGCGGGGGTTTTCTCCAAGATCTTCGCTTTCCTCCCTGGGGCGGGAGATTGCAACCTTCACGTGGTCCACCCTGTTTCGATGAATGCGATCATCCTGGCGTGCAGCAGAAGATCGGTGAGACCAAGCGCAGGCCTCGCTTCGCCGAACACCGCCGCTCGGTAACCAAACTGACCTCCCGGTGGCTCAGCACTTCAACTCCCCCTCCCATTCCGAATCCGACCGTTCTGTCCTGGGCCAGTGAGGACAACTGTAAATTAGAGGAGCAGCACCTCATATTTTGCTTGGGCAGTTTACACCCCAGTCAATGAACATTGACTTCTCCAATTTCAGGTAGTCCCTACTATCTCCCCTCCTTCTCAGCTCACCCTCAGCCCACTGGCTCCACCTCTTCCTTTCTTCTTCCCCCCCGCCCCCCCCCCCCCCCCACCCCCCCCACCCCACACTCACATCAGTCTGAAGAAGGGTCTCGACCCAAAACGTTGCCTATTTCCTTCGCTCCATAGATGCTGCCGCACCCGCTGGGTTCCTCCAGCATTTGTGTCTACCATCAAACAGAACAAGTTGTCTTGCAACTTCAGGCTGTGCACGCCACACGCAAGAAGAAGAACGTTTCCTCCCACATTCCAAAGACGTACAGATTTGTAGGTTAATTGGCTCGGTAAATGTAAAAATTGTCCCTAGTGGGTGTAGGATAGTGTTAATGTGCGGGGATCGCTGGTTGACACGGACCCGGTGGGCCGCAGGGCCTGTTTCCGCGCTGTATCTCTAAAACTAAAATAAAAACGAAAAAACTATTAGAACACTCCTCGTCCTCCTGCGCTCCAAGGAATAAAATCCCAGCCTGCCAAACCTCTCCCACCGGTAGCTCAGGCCCTCCGGTTTTGGCAACATCCTCCTGTGATGTTTCCACTAGCGGCAGAGTCTAGGACCACAGCCTCAGAATTAAAGGATGTTCCTTTAGGAAGGAGATGAGGGGACATTTCTTGACCTCTAGTCCTAGCCTCTCCCATTGGTGGAAACATCCTCTCCACATCTATCACTGGTGGATGCGGACTCAATGGGCCGAAGGGCCTGTTTCCACGCTGTATCTCTAAACTAAACCAAACTAAAATATGCTTCCCTCATTCCGAGGCTGATCACTAACCCGGCCATGTGGGGTAGTGTCGGCGCGGACCCAGTGGGCCGAAGGGCCTGTTTCCGCGCTGTGTCTCCAAACTAAACACCAGCTTTTCGTACTCCGACCAGGTTGCGTCCGCGCGCATCGTGCAGTGCCGGGAGTCTGACTGGATCTCCTCCCTCCACCTGCGATCTGTCCCACTGCCGAGGCTCCAGGGCCACATCACCACATTCCCACTGGGAACTCTGGCGCGGCGTGGAGGCAACAGGTGAACTATTCCTTAATTACCAGCTATTCCAACCATTCCTTACACATGGCCAGGTTAGAGATCAGCCTCGGAATAAGGGAAGCACTTTTTAGTTTGGTTTAGTTTAGAGTCACAGCGTGAGTCCGTACCCACCAGCGATAGATGTGGAGAGGATGTTTCCACCAATGGGAGAGATTAGGACTAGAGGTCATAGCCTCAGAATTAAAGGACGTTCTTTTTAGGAAGAAGATGAGGAGGAATTTCTTTAGTCAAGAGGGTGGTGAATCTGTGGAATTCTTTGCCACTGAAGGCTGTGGAGGCCCAGTCATTTAAGGCAGAGATAGATAGATTCTTGATCAGTGCGGGTGTCAGAGGCTACGGGGAGAAGGCAGGAGAATGGGGTTAGGAGGGAGAGATAGATCAGCCATGGTAGAGTAGACTTCATGGGCCGAATGGCCTAATTCTACTCCTATCACTAAATAAATAAATTTGGCACGGGCATTGTGGGCCAAAGGGCCTGTGTTCCTGTGCTGTACTGTTCTATGTTCTATGGATTCATTGAAGAGCGATTCAAGTCTTTCACACAAACAATCATACTATTCGGACAGCTCTAAGAACTTTTGAAAATGTAGTTTAGTTTAATTTAGAGATAGAGATGGAAACAGGCCCTTCGGCCCACCGGGTCCGTGCCGACCAGCGATCCCCACCCGCACACTAACGTTCCCCTACACACACCCGGGACAATTTACATTTACACCAAGCCAATTAACCTACAAACCTGCACCTCTTTGGAGCGTGGGAGGAAACCGAAGATCTCGGAGAAAACCCACTCAGGTCACGGGGAGAACGTACAAACTCCGTACAGACAGCACCTGTAGTCGGGATCGAACCCGGGTCTCCGGCGCTGTAAAGGGCCGTAAGTCGGCAACTCTACCGCTGCGCTATTATGCCGCACATTCTTTGGACTTCGAAAACGTGTGCTGTCTGTCGAACAGAACAAGTGGTCCGATACGCTATCTCCAATTTCAGCTGATGGTGAACCAGCCAGGAAACTTGCCGTGGGTCACCACACGAAAGCCAGACAATAACCTTCTGACCTGTTAAAATGCTACGCAGAGTCAAAATCTTACAACTTCATCTTAAACAGTCGGAAAACCAGCCAAAGTGCTTGGATAAAGCCAGTGGAAAGGAGAGATCGGAATAACAAAGGGTTCTTCTTGGTTCTTGGTTACTTGGCCCTCCAAAATATTCCAACTGGAATTTAAACTGGAGGTGGTGAAGGGAGGGGTTTAGCCAGAGAGGGTTATTGGGAAGAAAGTGCCACTTTAAATTTAGTTGCATCTGGCTGGGCAACCGTGGTTTGGTGGAGATTATTCCGTGCTTTAGTAGTGCGTGGGAAGAACGAATTGCTGTACACATATGTCTTTGTGGCTGGGACCACAAATTGGATCGAATGCCCTCGTCTGCTACTAATTGGTTTGGGGTTGGTGTAGGTCTTGTGATCTATGTCTAGCTGACCATTTAACATTTTGTAAAAACAGGTCAAACGGTGAGCTTCACGTCTGTCTTGGAGAGGGTTCCACCCCAGAGAATTCAGAAGTTTGGTGACACTCGCTTCTCTCTCGTAGGTGTTAGTAACAAATCGAGCGGCCTGTCTTTGGACACGCTCGATGGATGAAATGTTTTTATCTGTGTATGGGTCCCAAGCTGCAACTGCGTAGTCCAGATGAGATCTAACGAGGGTGAAATACAGCTTCTCCTTGACAGAAGCTGAACAATGATGGAAGTTGCGCCTCAGGAAGTTTAGGACACCTGTTGCTTTCACTGTTGCATGATGAGCCTGACCGTTCCAACGTAGGTCATTCTGCAATTTGATGCCAAGATACTTGGTTTGTTTGGATTCTTCAAGGGTGACACCAAGTATGTTGTAAGATGTGACGCCTGGATTCCTCTCTCTGGTGACACGCATGGTTTCACATTTGGACGGGTTGAATTGCAAGCCTCATTGTTGTGACCACTCGACCATAGTATCGAGATCTTTTTGGAGAGCATCTTCATCATCAGCTGACTTAATTGGACGGTACAGCAAACAATCATCAGCGAATAGTCTGGTCGTACTTGCGACTTTTCCATGGATGTCATTTATGTAAAGCAAACACAAGTGTGGGCCAAGTACTGTGCCCTGGGGTGTACCACTCAACACTGGGTGCCAATTGGAGCTCTTTCCGTTCACACACACGCGCTGAAGGCGTTTTGTCAGGAAACTGGAAATCCATAGTTTCGTGTTGGAACGAATAGCGTAGAAGGCAAGCTTCCGAAGCAGTCTCTGGTGTGGGATGACATCAAATGCTTTAGAAAAGTCCAGCACTACTAAATCCGTGATGACATTACCATCAAGGTGCTTGGCCAGGTCATTTGTTGTCAGGATAAGCTGAGACTCGCAGGATCTGTGCCTCCTAAATGCATGTTGGGTGTCAGCAAGAATGTTATGCTTGCTCACGTGACGCATCAGATTACGATCAATGATCTGCTCCAGCAGTTTGCAGCAAGTACTTGTTAATGAAACGGCGATAATTCGCTGGGTTGGTGGTTGAACCCTTCTTAAAGAGAGGAGTGATGTTGGCCTTCCTCCAATCCAGCGGCACATCGCCCGAGTCAAGCGACTGTTGGAAAATGAACTGTAAAACTGGAGCCAGTTCTCCAGCCGTGACCTTGAGGGCTTGATTCTGTATCTGATCCGGTCCAATTGCTTTTGTGGCATTGATGTTGGGCGATAACTTCTTGACACCTTCACCTCCATTTTAATAGCAGGCATATCAGCACACGGGCTGGGCGGTAGAACTGGAAATGATGAAGGCTCCACATCTTCCCGGGTGAATACGTGTTGGAATTGGTTTGCAAGAGCTTCTGCTTTCGCCTGGTCCTCAGTGATCAGGCAGTTGTTCACTTTCAGCATCTGGACACCAGTGTTGTCTGTCCGTCTGGATTTCACACATCTCCAAAAAGCCTTGGGTTGCTCTCCCCCAAGAATACAGGAAACATGTTGTCTATGGGCACTCCTAGTTGCACGATCCACTTGCTTTCGCACTCTAGTAAAATTGTCCCAGTCCAGTTTTGTTCCCCTTTTTTGGCACTGATATAAAACTTCTCTTTCTTGCTGCAGAGACGTTTCCGTTTTGCCGAAAACCAAGGAGGACGCATACGGCCCTTGATTAGTTTTTGAGGAACATGATTAGTGACAATATTATTTAAAGAGTTTCTCAGCCACACCCAGTTGTCTCAGCCACACCCAGTTGTCTTCTACATTTCTTTTACCTGGTTGCAGGTTGAAGAAATCTTTTGCCAGTTTTTTAGCTGAGCCTTTAAATTCCTCGCTGTTCACTTTTTTCCAGAGGGAAATTTTTCACGGTGGTTTTGAAGGGACTTTAAGCTTTAAGCGCAATTTTGCTTGGATAATATAATGATCACTAATTCCTGCACACGATGAAACTTCCGAGATTAAATCTGGGTGTGACGTGAACAGTAAATGTAAAGTATTTTCGGTGCCACTGTCTCATCACGCCTGGTAGGGAAAGTGACTTTTTGGGACGGGTGATTTTCCAGAGTAAGGTCAGCTAGGGCTTCCGGGAGAGGCCCTTTTGGTTCGCTTTGTATGCCGTCAGACCAATCTACACCTGGGACATTGAAATCGCCCCCCAGGGTGATAAGTGGTGAGCGTGAAGAGGCATTAATTTTGGAGATGTTCGATCCAAGATCTAAAAGAGGCTCCGTTTTCGTGTCAGGAGGTCGGTAAAAGCTTCTGATCTGTAACGACTGACCCCCAAGCGTAGCCTGACACCAGATTTGCTCAGAGTCGCTGAGCAAGTCTGTTCTTTCAAAGCAGGGAACGGTATCGTTAGCTCCGATGAAGACGCTGCCTCCGTGCGAGTTTGTGTCCTTTCTGAAAACTTGGAGGTGAGGAGGGAAAATCTCAGCAGATGTGATTGGCGGGTCCAGCCAAGGTTCAGACCCGATAAGAATATCAGGGTTTTCAGTTTCAATAAATGAATTGATCGCAGCACATTTTCCTCTTATACTGCGGCAATTTATAACAGCTATTTTGATCCCGTGTTCATTGCTGACCTCATTTCAATCAATATCATCTCCGGCCCTGCGGATCCACTGGCTTTCTCCAGCCCCGCTGCTCCGCTGGCGTTCTTCAGCCCTGCACCTCATCTGCGGGCTCCAGCCCCGTTGGTCCACTGGCGGTCTTCAGCCCCGCGGCTCTCCAGGCGGGCTCCAGCCCCGCTGTTCCGCTGGCGGGCTCCAGCCCCATTTATCCGCTGGTGGTCTTCGCCCCTGTGGCTCACCTGGCGGGCTCCTGCTCCGCTGGTGGTCTTCGCCCCTGCGGCTCACCTGGCGGGCTCCAGCCCCGCTGCTCCGGTGCTCCATTGTTCTGACGAGCTCAGGAGCAAGACGGATATGGAGCAAAAGCAGGAATGGGGTTCTCAATTTGGATGATCAGCCATGATCAAAATTAGAATGGCGGTGCAGGCTCGAAGGGCTGAATGGCCTACTCCTGCACCTATTTTTTAATCTTTCTGTTTCAGAGGGGACTGGCTGATGCAAATCCTTTATTGCCGAGGAATGCATGTATACAGGGCAAGAGGTACAGAAGTGTGAATACGCACACCTCCAGATTCAGGGACAGTTTCTTCCCAGCTGTTATCAGGCAACTGAACCATCCTCCCACAACCAGAGAGCGGTCCTGAACTACTATCTACCTCATTGGTGACCCTTGGACTATCCCTGATCGGACTTTGCTAGCTGTACCTAGCACTAAACGTTATTCCCTTATCATGTATCTGTACACTGTGAATCAAAGATCCTACAGCGGAGCAAGATAGACTGCTCCTTCTAAATCCAATGGGCTGACGTGTAGTACACAACGGAGCGGAACGTCGGCCATTTCAGTAACCCGACCCGACTTTGTATATCCCTCTCGCAGTGTAATCAGCGTTGCGGGGGAACAGTTTGTGTGTGCGATATAGGGTTAGATTCATAATTCTGTCAATTCATAATTCTGTTCATTTTTGTTAAAGATTAATATGTTAATAAATTATAATTCTGTTAATTATCTTTTTTTTAAATGTTTTAAAAATATATATATTTTTAAATGGCTTATGTGTTGCGTTTGAGTTGCTTTTTGTATTACACTTGCACTCTGTAATTCATCTAATCACACTGTTCACAACTGCGGGAAAATAATAGCACTGTGAAGATTCCAGCTGCTCTGCCCTTGGAACGTTCCTTAATGCTTTTTTTGTGTCTATGGAATTGTTTTTCAACAATAAAATGGGTCTGGTCTTCCCAACAGCCCGAGAGTGGAATGAGATCTGTCTGTAATGCTGGGGTTATCTCAATGAAGTATTTAACAAAATAAAATGTTGTTTTGAGCAAGATTAATAAACGATGTATAACTTAAGGATGGTTTTATTCAGCGACCATACAACTGATTAGGTTGTGTAGGAAAGAACACATATACACACATATATGAATGTGATATAGATGTACAGTGGCTTGCAAAAGTATTCATACCCCTTGAACTTTTCCACATTTTGTCACGTTACAACCACAAACGTAAATGTATTTTATTGGGATTTTATGTGATAGACCAACACAAAGTGGCGCATAGTTGTGAAGTGGAAGGAAAATGATACATGGTTGTCAATTTTTTTTTACAATAAAAAAACTGAAAAGTGTGGCGTGCAAAAGTATTCAGCCCCCTTTACTCTGATACCTCTAAATAAAATCCAGTGCAACCAATTGCCTTCAGAAGTCACCTAATTAGTAAATAAAGTCCACGTGTGTGTAATCTAATCTCAGTATAAATACAGCTGTTCTGTGAAGGCCTCAGAGGTTTGTTAGAGAACATTAGTGAACAAACAGCATCATGAAGCCCAAGGAACACACCAGATAGGTCAGGGATAAAGTTATGGAGAAGTTTAAAGCAGGGTTAGCTTAAAAAAAAATATCCCAAGCTTTGAACATCTCACGGAACACTGTTCAATCCATCATCCGTAAATGGAAAGAGTATGGCACAACTGCAAACCTACCAAGACATGGCCGTCCACCTAAATGACAGGCCGGGCAAGGAGAGCATTGATCAGAGAAGCAGCCAAGAGGCCCATGGTAACTCTGGAGGTGCTGCAGAGATCCACAGCTCAGGTGGGAGAATCTGTCCACAGGACAACTATTAGTCGTGCACTCCACAAATCGGGCCTTTATGGAAGAGTGGCAAGAAGAAAGGTATTGTTGAAACAAAGCCATAAGAAGTCCCATTTGCAGTTTGCCACAAGCTATGTGGGAGACACAGCAAACATGTGGAGGAAGGTGCTCTGGTCTGATGAGACCAAAAGTGAAGTTTTTGGCCTAAATGCAAAACGCTATGTGTGGTGGAAAACTAACACTGCACATCACCCTGAACACACCATCCCCACTGTGAAACATAGTGGTGGCAGCATCATGCTGTGGGGATGCTTTTCTTCAGCAAGGACAGGGAAGCTGGTCAGAGTTGATGGGAAGATGGATGGAGCCAAATAGAGGGCAATCTTGGAAGAAAACCTGTTAGAGTCTGCAAAAGACTTGAGACTGGGGCGGAGGTTCACCTTCCAGCAGGACAACGACCCTAAACATACAGCCAGAGCTACAATGGAATGGTTTAGATCAAAGCATATTCATGTGTTAGAATGGCCCAGTCAAAGTCCAGATCTAAATCCAATTGAGAATCTCGGGCAAGACTTGAAAATTGCTGTTCACAGACACTCTCCATCCAATCTGACGAGCTTGAGCTATTTTGCAAAGAAGAATGGGCAAAAATGTCAGTCTCTAGATGTGCAAAGCTGGTAGAGACATACCCAAAAGAGTTGCAGCTGTAATTGCAGCAAAATGTGGTTCTACAAAGTATTGACTCAGGGGGCTGAATACTTTTGCATGCCACACTTTTCAGTTTTTTATTTGTAATAAAATTTGGAAACCATGTATCATTTTCCTTCCACTTCACAATTATGCACCACTTTGTGTTGGTCTATCACATAAAATCGCAATAAAATACATTTATATTTGTGGTTGTAACATGACAAAATGTGGAAAAGTTCAAGGGGTATGAATACTTTTGCAAGCCACTGTATATAATCATATAACACACACACACATATATTTTTCTCCAGATTTTTATATATAATTATAAACGTTATTTCAGACTGGACTCAAGGCCCAGACAAGGGACAACATTACATAAAAATACATAGCAAACCTCCCCGTAACTTTACCCTGGCGTCCCAGCTGTGCTGATCCGGGCCAGACTCCCCACACGATGTGGAAGGAACATAGGCATCTTTTTGCTTTTTATTGTGAGGCGGAGAGGCAGAACGAAAATGCTCTTGAGGAGAAGATTTTCACGAGGATGTTGCCTTGAGGACTCGACTGCAGCTGAGACCAAAGATCCTATAGTGGTCTTTGGTGCGGAGACGGAAGCCAGTTATGGAAATGGTGCTGAAGATTACCGAATAAACTAAACCGAAACTGAAGAAAATGATTGGACGGTGTGAGGGGTCTGTTCCTAGTTTAAACCAGCGCAGGATTCACTGTGGGCGGCGGGTGGAGTTGCTGCCTCACAGCGCCAGAGACTCGGGTTCAATCCTGTCTACGGGCGCTGTCTGTACGGAGTTTGTATGTTCTCCCCGTGACCTGCGTGGGTTTTCTCCAGGTGCTCCGGTTTCCTCCCACACTCCAGAGACGTACAGGTTTGTAGGTTAATTGAAGGCTGTGGAGGCCAAGTCAATGGATATTTTTAAAGCAGAGATAGATAGATTCTTGGGTACACAAAAGGCGGGAGAAACTCAGCGGGTGCAGCAGCATCTAAGGAGCTAAGGAGATAGTGTACGTGGTGGTCGGTGCAGACTTGGTGGGCCGAAGGGCCTGTTTCCACGCTGTTTCTGACAGATAAGGTCTAAATCAGTGATACACCATGTCTCATTCATGAAACGGTGGAGGTGTTCCTAGGCACCTGGAGGGTTATTGCGAAGAGTCTCTTTGTGCTTTCAATGATTATTACTGGTTGTTATGGAGATAGAGTGGATGTGGGGAGGATGTTTGCACTAGTGGGAGAGTCTAGGACCAGAGGTCACAGCCTCAGAATTAAAGGACGGTTCTTTAGGACGGAGATGAGGAGGAATTTCTTTAGTCAGAGGGTGGTGAATTCATTGCCACAGACGGCTTTGGAGGCCAAGTCAGTGGATATATTTAAGGCGAAGATAGGTAGATTCCTGATCAGTGCGGGTGTCGGGGGTTATGGGGAGAAGGCAGGAGAATGGGGTTAGGAGGGAGAGATAGATCAGCCATGATTGAATGGTGGTGTAGACTTGATGGGCCGAATGACCTAATTCTGGTCATATATCATAATTATGACCTGTTTTATGGTCATATATCATAATAAAGGCACGTTTAAAATGCTTAATGTGAGATATGAAAAAATCACAATGCTGTTTGAGACAAAGTCAGGCAAAGAAGTGTTTATTAAGATAATATTCTGCAGAATAGGTGCCCCTCCTTTTCTGTCCCCTAGAGGCACACCAAAGTCAGGAAAGTAAAACCCTTTATACACACAATTCTACTGGCGTAACCTCCCCTCTGGCTCTTCCCAATCAGAGCACTGAGGTGCACAGTCTATAGGTACGTCCCCCAGTACCCCCCACATCATACATCCCATGTTCATCCGTGTGCATGGTAATGAGCAGTTACTCAACCAGGGGCGTGTGAGTAATATTCATTTATTTCATTAAGCATGCTCTGTTGCAATTGATCTGGCCTAGTTTCTTGTCATTTTAATTGGAAAGCTAGTATCTGGTGAGTTTGTTCTGACTTTTGTTGAAACCTTATTTCTTTCTAAGCTATATTTTTCTATTCCTAGTTTAAATCGACTATGTCTGTTAACCCCTTTTCTCACAATCCATAATTTTTCTTTTTGCCAAGCAACCTTTTTGATTTAAACTATATCCTCCTTTTCTAATGCTATCAACAGATTCTTCGCCTCCATATCCCCCTCTCGTTGGTCATACTGTGTTCTGGAGGCCATTATGGTGGCAGCGCTGTTCTTTGTCAGGGCTGTTTCTATCAATCTCTGGGCCAACCCCGTACGCAGGGAATGATACAGCATCCACACAAACACAGTAACCCCACCATGACCATCACTGATGTTAGGGTTGAGGTAAAGATGTGCTTCCATTTCCCAAACCAGGATTCTAGAAACCCAGTCCAGGAGGTGTCTACTCCAGAGTTCTCAGCCAATTGGATAGACAGAGAGGTGAGACCTGCTAGGGCTCTTGACACTGACCCATCCGGAGCAGTGTTGTTGGGGATGAATGTGCAACATTGTTCGCCAAACATTACACACACCCCTCCCTTCTCAGCCAGCAGCATGTCCAAGGCCATGCGGTTTTGCCAGGTCATTTGGCTGGTAGCTGTCAGTTGTTCCGCTAATCCTTCAACTGCATCTCGAGTGTAATTTATAAAGCGTTGTTGATTGTAGTACAAGTAGTTGATCCAGTCCACATTTTTATTAATTGTGGACCACCAGAAGAGCATGGACTCACAGCCCGCAGTTATCTGGTTTCAGGCTTTGAATTCATCGGGTACCCCTCTTGGCACTCCTATCGCATCTATATAGATGTGTGTGTCGAATGATCCTTTCACCTTTCTCTTTTGTCATTGGTTTCCTTCCTTGAGTTCTACAGCATGTTCTACTGCTATGGTAAAGGGCATCATCAGTTGTATGAGGGTACAGGTTCCCGTCCATGACCCTGGTAACCGGGGCCACAGCACCACCACCTCCATCAGCTCTACTGACTATCTGCTTTCTCAGCCAGAAGCTATTGAACAGAGACCCCTGTTCCTCAGCCGTTATGTTATACGTCTGATTGCAGTTGAGCACCTTCCCCATGTCCTGTCCCTCTGGGTTATCTCTTGTATAGCACTCAAATCCCTCCTCCCCAAGAGGAATGGTAAATGGAGGAGGTCTAGGGTCTTCCCTTCGGCCCTTCGTATTGTTGTTGCTGGTCGGAAATAGGTAATGATAACTCTGGCATATCGCATTCTCTAGTAAGAGGGGATTCGTGAATAGCTGTAGTATACATGACATAGCCCCAGGTGTTCTATCCCAATTCAGGGGAAATGGTACTGGGACCAGCTGAGGCCTGGCTCCGGCGCAGGCGTAACAATTGGTTTGTTGTATACTTCTGGCTGTGTACATCATCCAGGCTAGCCAGGTGTTGGCTCCTTTTCCCCTGTTGGTATTCCCTTCTCATATAACTGCCTTAATCCTGTTTCTCCTGCTACTATCATTATCTTCAGATCCTTCGGCTCATTTTCCCCTATTTACATTGCTGACTGCTGGTGGTGCTGGTGTTGCCCCAGGATCCCTATTCTGACTGTCATCTATCTTGAACACCTCGCCCTTCTCCTCGTATCTTACCATCTCTCCATCCCGCTTCACTTCTATCTGAAACTTCAGACATGCATCCTTCCCTGTTCTATCTGCACATATCCAATACCTACCACTTTCCTGCATTTGAACACTGTATGCTCACATATACACGTCCTGGTAATTTCTCGTTCGGGTTTTGATACACTTCCACCTATCAGTTTGATAGGTGGTCCGATGCCACCCATATGTTGATGAAGTGAACATCGCGTGCCAATCTTTACAGGGATGGGTGCATACATACATTCTATAGCCGCACCACCATTTTCCTTTACATACATCAAATGGGATGGTGGTGGACCTACTATTCTGTGGTATTGTGATTTTTATGCATGTTACATTACTTACAAGTTGGGTGTTTTCCCAACACATGACCCACCAACACGAAATCTTCATTTTTCCCGTGGGTTCCTGGTAAATATAAAAGTCTTCTTTCCACGTTTTTTATTAATACCCAGTCTCCAGCCTTGACTGATTGAATCGGGAAGTCCAGTGGTGGGCTCTGGGCCAGCAATCCTTTAATTTTTAGTTCTGCAAGAGATTGGGACACTGCCAGTAAATAGTTCCTCAGGAACACATCGTTCCTTTACATTGTTGGAACTCCTTCTATCTTCCCTAAGTATGGGAGCCCAAATAACATCTCATACGGTGATATCCCTGTCTTTTCGAGGTGCCGTTCGGATTCTCAACAGGGCTATCGGGAGGCACTTAGTCCAGGGGAGTCTTGTTTCCTCTATCAACTTGGTGATTTGGGTCTTCAAGGTGCTATTCATTCTTTCCACCTGTCCTGAGCTCTGGGCATGCCATGGTGTATGCAATTTCCATTCTATTCCCAGTTCTTCACATATCATTTTATGTGTTTTGGAGGCAAAATGGGTCCCTCTATCTGAGTCTATTTTTTCCACAATCCCATATCTGGGTATAATTTGTTCTAGGAATACCTTGGCTACCACCTGCGAGGGGGCAGTTGCCGTGGGGAATGCCTCTGCCCACCTGGTGAAGTGGTCCACTGTCACTAACAGGTGCTTGCAGGTTTGTACCCGGGGCAGCTCGGTGAAATCTATCTGTATTCCCTGGAAGCCTAACTGCTAATGGTTGTCCTCCTCCTGGGACTGCTCTCATGATTTTTTTTGTTAATTCGCTGACATATTGCACAGCCCCCTATGACTTGTCCGGCCATGGTATACATTCCACGGCAAGCGTAGGTTCTGAGGAGGGTGTCACAGAGGGCTTGTGTTCCCCAATGGCTTTGTCCATGCAACCTCCTTATAATTCTCTCATTATTTCTTTGTTCAATAGCTGCTTTCCATCCGGTGTCCACCATTTCCCATTTGAAGTACGCTGAGCCCCCATTTCTCTCATGTGTTCCTGCTCTTTCTCACTAAAGATAGGTATCTTTTCCTCTTGTCCCCTTAAAGGTATTAGAGACTTCATTTCTACCATCTGTTCTGTGGCTGCTCTTTTTGCAACCTCATCCACTGCCCTATTTCCTCTGGCCTCTAGGGTGTTACCCTTCTGATGCCCTGCCACATGTGCTATGGCTATTCGTTCTGGTTTTTGCAAGGCTTCCAGTGTCTGTCCTACCAATTGCTCATGCGCTAATTCTTTCCCTCGAGTGGTTATCATTCCTCGCTCTTTCCAGATTTTCCCAAAGGTGTGTACTACTCCAAAAGCATATTTTGAATCGGTATACACTGTTCCTTCCTTCCCCTCCAATAGTTCCAAAGCTCTCATTAATGCATATAATTCACGAGATTGAGCTGACCAACTACCAGGCAGCCTGCCGCTTTCACTTTCCTCCATAGTTTCCCCGTTCACTATACCGTACCCACTATGTCTTTCTCCATCTATGCACCTGGAGGATCCATCTATAAACCACCGGCTGCCCTCAGCCAGAGGTTGCTCTTCTAAGTCTTCTCTACTTTTTGTCAGTAAATCTATTATTGTACTACAGCAGTGTACTGGGTCCTCGTCCTCGTCGCCCTGTTTCTCTGCTGAATACAGGAATTGGGACGGGTTAAGGTTCTTATCTGTAATTATAGTCAAATCGTCTTTTTCCATCAGGATGGCCTCATACTTTAAAAGTCTAGAGTCTGTTAAGCATCTGTTGGATTTTTGAGTGAGTATGGTTCTCACCGTGTGTGGCTTAGAAGCAACCAGAGCTCCTCCAAAGGTTAATTTTCTACTCTCTTCCACCAATATTGCGGTAACTGCTACCGCTTGTATGCATCCCAGCCATCCCCTGGAGACTGGATCTAATATTTTCGAGAGGAATGCCACTGGCTGTCGATTTCCCCCTCTTTTCTGGTGGGTACCCCTAGTGCCACCCCCTTGTCTGAATTTACGAACAGGTGGAAAGGTTGTTTTACTTCGGAGTCACGTGAGTGACTACGTGAAGACCCCGCCAGGACGCATGCGCGACATATCGTCGAACGCATTGCGGAAGCGACAGTCGGGAGGAGCACTGCTCCTCCAGCGCGAGTTTTGAAATATTACGGAAGGTAAGTCTTACCTTTTCTGGTGAGCGTGGCGACTCGGTGTGATTTCTTTTTCAGGAGGAAGCACCATGGAGTCGCGTAAGGGAGAGCAGCAGCTGATACCGCTGCTGTGGAAGCAGCCAGCAGCGTGCCGTCTCTCCAGAGCTGCAGGTGCTGCCAGCAGCTCCCGGCTTCTCGCCGCTACAGACCGCAGGTGCGCCGCGGTCGGCGGCAAAACCACCCGGAAGTCGGACAGGTCCGTTGACTCGGCTGGGTCCGGACCTGAAGACACCCCGTTCACGGATAGCGACGGCGGGCGTCTTTCCCGCGGGAGCGGGTGGGGAGCAGTGCTCCAGCGTGGAAGAGGGAAATTTTAGCTCTCAAAAATCATGCAGGCCATTTCAATAGGCCTATGCAACTACCAGGAAAGTAATTAGAATTAAACTGGTGGATAGAAATGTTCCATATTATCCTAACCCCATCACCCCATTCTATATCCCTAGGGTACATTACAGACTGATGCCAGTGCTAAAGGTTGGGGAGCAACTAATACCACCGCAAGTTGTGGTGGCAGATGAGTGCACAAAAATTATTCTGTTTAAAGCACTAGGAATTAATTATCTAGAAATGCTGGGAGCGTTCATGGACTCAGGGCCTACTGCTCAGATAAGCACCAGTTGCATGTACGGTACAGATTGATACCACACTGGGGGCCTATATATAATCATATGGGTGAAATAAAGTCGATATCATGTGATGAATTGTCTAATAATATCTGGCACTGGTGTCTGGGAGAGAGATTTGGATCTCAACCACTTACCTTCCAGGCAAGCTAAATACAGTGGCAGACATCAGGTCACGTAAATTCAACGACAACATTAAATGAATGTTGGATCGGAAAGTGTTTACAGATATTATAGACCGGTATGGGACACCAGATATCGACCTTTTTTCCATCCGGACTAATTCACCAACTACCAACATATGTTGCTTGGGAACCAGACCCAGGGGCAGCAGCGATGGACGATTTCTCGCTGCATTGGTTTTGCTATGCATTTTCCCCTTCTGCCTCATCAGTTGAGTCTTACAATAATTAAACAAGACGCCGCAACGGGTACCATGGTTCCCAACAGTACAAAGATGGTCTCAGAACCCTGCATCTGGATCAACAACGGCCAAGGAGGTTGGCACACCCCGTGCGGGAAAGTATCCGTGCCATGACTGTATGAACTTGTTGATTTGCAGTTTCTGAACAGGCCATTTCTGGGATACGAACTCTCCGACAGGACGATCAATGCCATCTCAGCGTCGTACAGGGAGTCCACGAGAAGACAGTACCTGACATATGTCAGGAAATGGGAAGTGTTCAGCACCAGGACGAACACTACATATGACTCAGCCACCAACACTGAAGTGCTGGAGTTCTGGCCACCCTTCATTTCGATGAAGGATTGAGTTACAGTGCCATTATTGTGCAAGGAGTGCCCTATCTAATATCTGGGCAGAGGGAGTGATCACCTGGCTATAGGATCACACCCACTAGTACCTAAACGAATGAGGGGTATTTGTACTCTATCCCCCCCAGGCCCAGATACACCCATATATGGGACATAGGTAGTACACCATGTTACGAGGATGAACACCAATATCGGGGCTCACTCTGGACAAACTAATATCCTAGATGGGAAGGATTATGGCACTTGGATCAGCACAACGGGTCCAGTCCTTACACAAGCTAGAATAGGACATCATGTCTGTCACAAATGGCAGATAACCTGCTACATACAGGGGTACTTAAACAAGACTGACCCGGTTCCTTTGGCCAATATTAGAGTTCTGGCCTATCCTGCAGATAGTCGGCCCTGCATAGTGACACATATTTTCCAATATATAGTCACCAAGACACTTATGGGCACGGAGAGAGCTTTCTCATTAGCCATAAATGCCCTCACCTAAGGTCACAGTGCAAACCATATCCAGATGGTTCGGGTGGTATTACATGCAGTGGTGAATACTAATGTTTCAAATCTCACTCCAACAGGGCTGCATCTACATCGGACGCTAGGATGATGGGAGTTCCTTATGGACCACATCCTTGCCACAGCGGGGTGGAGCAATGAACGCATTCAATGCTTTATAATAAACCCGTGGCCGATCCTGAGACGTTTGCAGGGAAAAATTAAGTTCTGTAAAATAAATTACCCAATGTGGGGCATATTATTTTAGGTATGAATAATACCTTTATTGTTTTTCAGCACAGTGTCGTGTGTGAAATACGTTCATCCTCCGTCCCAGAATGGCAGTGTGTGAGCATGGTCTCGTTCCAGGGCATGACATCACAGAGCTTTGAATCTTCACGTAGTCACTCACGTGACTCCGAAGTAAAATAGTAAGATTAAATGAGAACTTACCAGTTTGAAGTTTGATCTTTATTTTATGAGGAGTTACGATGAGGGATTACGTGCCCTCCGCTCCCAAAACCCTCTATTATAAAGTTCAACTGGTATGGAAGTTCTCTCTTATCTTACTATATTAGTCTACTCTGGTATCTGTGATTTCACACCACTGCTTTGAAGAATGTCGCGCATGCGTCCTGGCGGGGTCTTCACGTAATCCCTCATCGTAACTCCTCATAAAATAAAGATCAAACTTCAAACTGGTAAGTTCTCATTTAATCTTACTATTCTACTGAGGGCAGAGCCAACACGGGAGCAGTAATCAAACTGTTCTTTCATTTCCTAAATTCCACCTCCTGTTCTGGGGTCCACTGAACTTTGTCTTTCCCTTCCCCCAATTTATCATACAGGAATTTCACTTGTGTGGAGTAATCATCTATCCACAGTCGACAGTATCCTATCAATCCCAGGAATTTTCGGATCTCTTTCTTATTCTTTGGTAGTGGTACTATCGTGATCCCAGCTATCCTTTCAGGGTTTATTCGTCTCTTTCCTCCACTTATCAGATGTCCCAGATATTTTACCTCTTGTTCCACAAATTGAAGCTTGTTACGGGACACCCTTAACCCCTTCCTCCCCAAGAAGTTTAACAGGCTTATCGTGGTGGCCCCTTATATCCTCTTCTCTCTCTCCTGACAAGAGACGGTCATCCACGTACTGTAATAGTTGTGTTTCCCCGTGACCTGGGAAATCCTCCAGTACCTGCTCCAAAATTTGGCCAAATAAATTTGGTGATTCTGTAAAACCTTGAGGGAGCACTGCCCACCGGAATTGTTGCTTTCGCCCGGTATTTAGGTTTTCCCACTCAAAAGCGAATAAGTCTCTACTCTCTGTTGCCAGCGGACAGCTCCAGAAGGGCTCCTTTAAATCTACCACACTAAACCATTTGTGGATTGGTGGTATCCATCCCATGATGGTGTAAGGGTTAGGCACTACCGGGTGTCGGGCTTGGACCACCTTGTTCAGTTCCCTCAAGTCCTGTACAGGTCTGTATCTGCTGCCGCAGCATTTTGCTGCCCTGGTGGGTTTTCCTGTTCCCACTTTCTCATTGCTGCTGCCCTAATCATTTGCCTCTCCTCGGATGTGAAGAGATTCCCCATAATGGCCATTAACTTCTCCCATGTGTAAGTGTTTGGCCCAAGGTACTGATCTAATTGTTCTGCCAGACCTAAAGGATCCCCTAGGAGGCTTCTCATTTCTTTTTTTTTTGAAATTCCTCACTTCAGTACTAGTTAAGGGAACATTAACAAACCCCATTCCCCCATGGGGTCCTCCCATGGGTACCTCTCTTAGAGGTCTAATTTTTACCGATTTTCTTCTTACTCTGTCTGACCTCCTGACTCCCTCTCCTGGTGACGGGGGGGGGGGGTTAATTCACCTACCGCGACCGCCTCCTGTCTCTTTATTCCCTTTTCTTTCTCACTCCTGGGGTCCGGTAGGTCACTGTCGGTGTCATCACTGTCAGTAACATCATCATTAAATTCTTGTTTCACCCTGACCTTTCTTTTTACCATCAAATGTTCTCCAGTAAATTCCATCTGACCCATCCTCTGGCCAGCAGACCGAAGCTCCTTTTATCGGGTGTTTTGGCCATTCAAAATAACAATACCTTCTCATTGTTGCTTCTCCAACCCCTGGGTATTTCCTGCCCCCCAGTGGTTCAGCATTCGCCCCAACGGACTATTGGGCAGAATGCTGGGATAGGTTTTTCACTTACATTTCCCATTCTCTTGATCGGAATTCCTCTCCAACATTTTATCAAATCGCCCAGGTAATACTATAATAGTCAACGTTTCTTACCGGGATCTGTGCACAGAATATCTCGATTTTCGCGATTTCCAACCAATCTCCAACCACCTTCACCTCTTTGCTGAGTCTCTGTTTGGTCCGGGCATCACTGCTCAAGCCTTCTGACGGTAAGCAAGGAGTCTGAGACCGCTGAACTCAGCGGGGTGCACCTTCTCTTTGTCCGTGTACTCCCGTCAGCTGGCCTGGAGTAATTAAATACCGGAACCGAGCCCCCAAATTGTGAGAAATGAAAAAATCACAAAGCTGTTTGAGACAAAGTCAGGCAAAGAAGTGTTTATTAAGATAATATTCTGCAGAATAGGTGCCCCTCCTTTTCTGTCCCCTAGAGGCACACCAAAATCAGGAAAGTAAAACCCTTTATACACACAATTCTACTGGCGTAACCTCCCCTCTGGCTCTTCCCAATCAGAGCACTGAGGTGCCCAGTCTATAGGTACGTCCCCCAGTACCCCCCACATCATACATCCCATGTTCATCCATGTGCATGGTAATGAGCAGTTACTCAACCAGGGGCCTGTAAGTAATATTCA
>CM069134.1:136444986-136447486 GCA_035221665.1 Okamejei kenojei | reverse complement strand
TAAATGGGTCCCTTTCACAATGGCAGGCAGTGACTAGTGGGGTACCGCAGGGCTCAGTGCTGGGACCCCAGCTATTTACAATATATATTAATGATCTGGATGAGGGAATTGAAGGCAATATCTCCAAGTTTGCGATGACACTAAGCTGGGGGGTGTTAGCTGTGAGGAGGATGCTAGGAGACTGCAAGGTGACTTGGATAGGCTGGGTGAGTGGGCAAATGTTTGGCAGATGCAGTATAATGTGGATAAATGTGAGGTTATCCACTTTGGTGGCAAAAACAGAAAGCAGACTATTATTAAATGGTGGCCGATTAGGAAAAGGGGAGATGCAGCGAGACCTGGGTGTCATGGTACACCAGTCATTGAAAGTAAGGCATGCAGGTGCAGCAGGCAGTGAAAAAAAGCGAATGGTATGTTAGCTTTCATAGCAAAAGGATTTGAGTACAGGAGCAGGGAGGTTCTACTTCAGTTGTACAGGTCTTGGTGAGACCACACCTGGAGTATTGCGTACAGTTTTTGGTCTCCAAATCTGAGGAAGGACATTATTGCCATAGAGGGAGTGCAGAGAAGGTTCACCAGACTGATTCCTGGGATGTCAGGACTGTCTTATGAAGAAAGACTGGATAGACTCGGTTTATACTCTCTGGAATTTAGGAGATTGAGAGGGGATCTTATAGAAACTTACAAAATTCTTAAGGGGTTTGGACAGGCTAGATGCAGGAAGATTGTTCCCGATGTTGGAAGTCCAGGACAAGGGTCACAGCTTAAGGATAAGGGAAATCCTTTAAGACCGAGATGAGACTGAGTTGGATGATCAGCCATGATCATATTGAATGGCGGTGCAGGCTCGAAGGGCTGAATGGCCTACTCCTGCACCTAATTTCTATGTTTCTATGATTTTAAGAGAGAGTTGGATAGAGCGCTAGGGGCTGTGGAATCAAGGATATGGGGAGAAGGCAGGCACGGGTTATTGATTGGGGACGATCAGCCATGATCACAATGAATGGCGGTGCAGGCTCGAAGGGCCGAACAGTCTCCTCCTGCACCTATTTTCTATGTTTCTAATGTTTCCATGTTTCTACACACACTAGGGACAATTTTACATATATACCGAAGCCAATTAACCTACAAAGCTGCACGTCTTTGGGGCGCGGGAGGAAACCGAAGATCTCGGAGGAAACCCACGTAGGTCACGGGGAGAACGTGCAAACTCCGTACAGACAGCGCCCGTAGTCGGGATGGAACCCGGGTCTCCGGCGCTGCAAGCGCTGTGAGGCAGCGACTCACCGCTGCGCCACTGAGGAGTCTGAAAACCGTGACAACCAGGTCCAGGAGCAGCTGCTTCCGACAACACCAGGCCCTTGAATACTGCACAACACTAACAAAGCTATGATCTATGGGCTGCCTTTGGTTGCATTGAGAACTGATTTCCTTTGCGCTAGAATTGTCATTATGAGCGTTTTTTTGTGCATTGTGTTTACAGGAGCGGAGCCGGGTCGGAGCCGGAGCCGCGGTAGAGTTGCTGCCTCACAGCGGGGTCGGAGCCGGAGACCCGGGTTCGACCCCGACTACGGGCGCGGTCTGTACGGAGTTTGCACGCTCTCCCCGGACCTGCGTGGGTTTTCTCCGAGATCTTTGGTTTCCTCCCACACCGAAGACCATACAGGTTTGTAGGCTAATTGGCTTGGTATAAATGTACAAATGTAAAATTGTCCCTAGTGTGTGTAGGGTAGTGCTAATGTGCGGAGATCACTGGTCGGTGCGGACCCGGAGGGCCAAAGGGCCTGTTTCCGTGCTGTATCTATACAATAAACTAAACTAAACTAAACAAGCTGGTTAAGTTGCTGCAAGACTTTCATTCACGTATTACAATTAAACACTCTTGACTCTAGAAGTCGATGGACTTAGACTAAACTACCTGGCTGAAGTTATTGTCGAATAGTCACAGACTTGACTCTAGACTCTAGACTCTTGCCCGAGTATCTTTGCCCTTGACTGCCGCCAGATGCTGCCGGGTTCCTGCAAGGCCTGCCTCCGCCACATGATGGCAGTGGCGTTCCACCGTGATGCCGCCCGACATTGGGGCGAACAGGTGGATTAGAAGCAGCTACAGGACAGAGCAGCACAATGAGGCCATTTGGCCCATCCGGCCTCCTCCGCCATTCCATCATGCCTGATATCTCTTTCCCCCTTGCCCCATTCTTACTTGTTGCACCCCGACAGAATATGTAAACATAGTACACTGCAAAACCCACATAAATAAAAAATGTATCTACATGTATTTCAATACATGTTCATATATATATATATATATCAATACTGAACAATATATATGTGTGTACGTGTGTATATATATCTGCACACACACCCACGCACACACGCACACGCACACAGACACAGACACAGACACAGACACAGACACAGGACACAGACACAGACACAGACACAGACACAGACAACAGACACAGACAGACACAGACACAGACACAGACACAGACAC
>CM069134.1:136402486-136437486 GCA_035221665.1 Okamejei kenojei | reverse complement strand
TCACAACACTCTGGGCTGAAAAAGTGTTTCCTCATCTCAGTCCTAAATGGCCTAACTAACCCCTCATTCTCAAACCGTGACCCCTGGTTCTGGACTCCCCCACGCTCTGCATTGGGTTGAGCAGCCTCATAACCAGGGCGTCTGAAGTGGCGATGCCCAGTGCTGTGGGTTTTCTTCCCCGAGGGTCTTTGGATAGCGGCCAAGAGTAAATCCTTGGCTTTGTTCCCAATGGGCGAGACACTGAGGGCTCTTGTTCCATTCCCACTTCCATCCTCGCTCAGGTCAGCGGCCTCAGCTCCCCATCAAAGACTGGCCAACGAGAGAATTTCCTCCGCTCATGTGCTCAGTTTTCAGTGAAAGAAAAGGTCTTGATCTCTTCTGAAGAAGCCATTGTGACGGCCAGTGATCCAATCATTCACGAGGCTTCATTGTCACATGTGCCTCGCTACAGTCACGCTCTTTGTGTTCGGCGAGCAATCCGGTAAAATCACACCGCAGGCCTCACCTGGGCAGAACACACAGAGGCCGACAGGCGCAGCGGTGGAGTTCCAGCGCCAGAGGCCCCGGCTCGATCCTGTCTGTACGGAGTTTGCACGTTCTCCCCGTGACCCGCGTGGGTTTTCTCCGAGTTCTTCGGTTTCCTCCCGCACTCCAAAGAGGTGCAGGTTTGTAGGTTAATTGGCTTGGTGTAAATGTAAATTGTCCCTGGTGTGTGTAGGGGAACGTTAGTGTGCGGGGGGGGATCACTGGTCGGCACGGACCCGGTGGGCCGAAGGGCCTGTTTCCATCTCTATCTCTAAATTAAACTAAACTACATTTTCAAAAGTTCTTAGAGCTGTCTGAATAGTATGATTGTTTGTGTGAAAGACTTGAATCGCTCTTAAATGAATCCATAGAACATAGAACAGTACAGCACAGGAACACAGGCCCTTTGGCCCACAATGCCCGTGCCACATTTATTTATTTAGTGATAGGAGTAGAATTAGGCCATTCGGCCCATCTACTCCACCATTCAATCATGGCTGATCTATCTCCCTCCTAACCCCACTCTCCTGCCTTCTCCCCGTAACCCCTGACACCCGTACTAATCAAGAATCTATCTATCTCTGCCTTAAATAGTATCCCTTGGTTCCACAGCCTTGTGTTCGCCTGTGCCCCCACGTCCTCTGAACACCAGCGGGGGGAAACCCAGCGCTAATAAACGCTCATCATACGTTAACCCACTCATTCCTGGGATCATTCTCGCAAACCTGCTCTGGAAACATGTTCCCGATGTTGGGGGAGTCCAGAACGTTGAGTCGGGGTCTTTGCATGCCACCCCTGGACAACATGGTGCCGTCATCCCAAATTTAATCTGACGATGACAAACCAAGTCGCACCATCTCAACTTCTCGATCCTAATTTGAGGAAGGACATTCTTGCTATTGAGGGAGTGCAGCGTAGGTTCACCAGGTTAATTCCCGGGATGGCGGGACTGTCATATGCTGAGAGAATGGAGCGGCTGGGCTTGGACACTCTGGAGTTTAGAAGGATGAGAGGGGATCTTATTGAAACATATAAGATTATTAAGGGTTTGGATGCGCTAGAGGCAGGAAACATGTTCCTGATGTTGGGGGAGTCCAGAACCAGGGGCCACAGTTTAAGAATAAGGGGTAAGCCATTTAGAACGGAGATGAGGAAACACTTTTTCTCACAGAGAGTTGTGAGTGTGTGGAATTCTCTGCCTCAGAGGGCGGTGGAGGCCGGTTCTCTGGATACTTTCAAGAGAGAGGTCGATAGGGCTCTTAAAGATAGCGGAGTCAGGGGATATGGGGAGAAGGCAGGAACGGGGTACTGATTGGGGATGATCAGCCGTGATCACATTGAATGGCAGTGCTGGCTCGAAAGGCCGAATGGCCTACTCCTGCACCTATTGTCTATTGTTCCATCCACCCAACTAACTAACAATGGCCTGTTTCCTTTATCATTGTTACTTTTTTTGCAATATCTTTCATTTGTTCTAAATCTCTCTACATCACCGTCTATATCTCCCACTTCCCTCTCCCCTTACTCTCTGGTCTGTAGAAGGGTCTTGCCCCAAAAGGTCATCCATTCCTTCTCTCCAGAGAAGCTGCCTGTCCCCGCTGAGTAATTCCAGCTTTTTGTGTCTATCTTCCGTGTAAAGGGCCTGTCCCACTTGCATGCGATTGCGTGCGTTTGGCTCGACCAGACGGAAGCGGAGTTCACGCGAAGTTTGCGCTAAGTTCGCGCGTGATGTAATTTGCGTCATGCTTACCAATCAGCTGGGCAGGAGGCGGGCTGACTGAATTTGGGCGTCGCACGGCGTCGGGCGGTGAGGTCAGGACTCTGCGTACGACCGCAATGCTCCTGCGCGTGAAGATTTCGGCCACCGCCAGAATTTCAGAGCCCCGCGCGATGTCGGGACCAGCCTGCACAACTCCGCGCTTCTAAGTGGGACCGGCCCCACGCGGCTATACGTGCCCGTACGCCTCAAGCGACCACGAGGCCGCGTAATTAGTGAGCCAAGGTCGCGTACGTGGGACAGGCCCTTAAGTCACGGCTCGGTGACTCCATACGGGGCCCGCCCCATTGTCACCCGTCATCGTCGCAGCGGGTCTCCGAAAACAACCGCGTAAATGGGGCAGGCCCTGCAACAGTCACCGAGCCATGACCTGTCGCGGGGTGACGCCTGTATAGTCGCGAGCAGTTGCCCAAAGAGTCGTACCTTCTTCTGGTCGCCGCTGGTTTTCAACGTGTTGAATATTCTCGCTGACCCGCTGCGACTATGACGGGTGCCGGCAGTCGCCGAACAAATCACATAAGTGGGACAGGCCCTTTAACTAAATTTCACCTGTTAAAATAAATTCCTTTCACATAGCACCTGCTAATAAATCTGCAAGGTAGCACCTATGAAATAGCTGTAACGGCGCGGTGAATAGTAAGGTCACCATTAATATAACACCTATTTATATACCTTACCCAAATATAGCATTCATTAATATAAATTTAATATCACACAAATTAATATGTCACAGTACCGACAGATTAATGTGACTGAAATTAATATGGCTGACTCACCACGCACACAGTCTCTTGCCCAGAGTAGGGGAACCGAGAACCAGGGGACATAGGTTTAAGTTGAGAGGGGGAATGGTTTAATTGGAACCTGAGGGGCAACGTTTTCCACACAAAGGGCGGTGGGTGTATGGAACGAGCTGCCAGACGAGGTAGTTGAGGCTGGGACTATAACAACGTTTGTAAAGGCAGTTGGACAGGTACTTGGATAGTGAAGGTTTCGAGGGGCATTGGTCGTGTGTGCAAGGGGCTCTGGCTTAAATCGGGTCTATTTCTGTGGCGTGTGATTCTATGCGGTAGAGGTGCTGCCCACAGCGCCAGGGACCCGGGTCAACCCTGACTACGGGTGTCGTCTGTACGCGGTCTCTGTTTGTACGGGTTTCTCACCGGGATCGCGTGGGTTTCCTCCGGGTGCTCCGGTTTCCTCCCACACTCCAAACTCGTGCAAGGAGGTTAATTGGCTTTGGTTTAAAACATCGCCCCTGGTGTTACTCAGGATCCAGAGGTAGTTAGTGGACATTGTGGGTGATCGCTGGTCAGCGGGACCCGGTGGGCCAAAGGGGCCTGTTTCCGTGCTGTATCTCTAACGCCATTTGTCGGCACTGGCCTGTGCTCGCTGGTTCAAGAAGGGGGTGGGGGGGGGGGGGCTCATCTTTGAAACTCACCGAATAGTGAAAGGCCCGATAGAGTGGATGTGGGAGAGGATGTTTCCACTAGTGAGAGTCTAGGAGGTAAAGGGCGCACCTTTAGAAAGCATTTGAGGAGAAATTTCTTTAGTAAGACGTGGAATTCATTGCAACAGACGGCGGTGGAGGCCAAGTCATTGGGTATTTTTAAGGCGGAGGTTGACAGATTCTTGATTAGTGCGGGTGTCAGGGGTTGTGGGGAGAAGGCAGGAGAGTGGGGTTAGTAGGGAGAGATAGATCACCATGATTGAATGGCGGAGTAGACGTGATGGGCCGAATGGCCTAATTCTGCTCCTGTCACTTCTGACCTTATGAAGACTAGAGTCTAAAGACTTTAAAACACCTGCTTTTAGCATGGCCTCCATCATGAGAGGATCTTTCCTAACCTTGATCATGAGAGGATCTTTCCTAACCTTAGTGGATGCCAAAACGCACCGCAACTAATTTGTGGGTTTGCTCTGAGATCTTCGGATCCCTCCCACACCCCAAAGACGTACAGGTTTGTAGGTTAATTGGCTTTGGTATAAATGTAAATTGTCCCTGGTGCGGGTAGGACAGTGTTAGTGTGCGGGGATCGCCGGCCGGCACGGACCCAGTGGGCCGAAGGGCCTGTTTCCGTGCTGTGCCTCTCAACTAAACTAAACTAAACTAAACGAGTGTTTAAGAAGGAACTGCAGATGCTGGAAAAATCGAAGGTGGGCAAAAATGCTGGAGAAACTCAGCGGGTGAGGCAGCATCTATGGAGCCAAGCATCTACGGAACGAAGGAATAGGTGACGTTTCGGGTCGAGACCCAAGTGTCTGGACCTGAAACGTCACCTATTCCTTCGCTCCATAGATGCTGCCTCACCCGCCGAGTTTCTCCAGCATTTCTGCCTGCCTTAAACTAAACAGGTGGTCACCTAACCCCGCACACAACCTGACCTTAGCACAACATTCCCCCTCCAGATCATACGTCACTTCCCATTCCCACTCAATCCGCCGCCTGTACAATCCAGGAAAAACATCCCTCGCCGTATAATCCCGCTCCAAAGACAACATCCCCCCCAATTAGCCTTGCTCCAGGAACCCAGCACATTTAACCCAAGTCAGACGTGCACTGAAGTCAGCTACAGCCTGTGGCAGCTGTAAGCCGACAAGCTCTCAACACATTAACACCTTCCAGCCAAGTGTCAGCCCAGATCTCCCCCCTCCAAACACATTAGAAACATAGAAACATAGAGAATAGGTGCAGGAGGAGGCCATTCGGCCCTTCGAGCCAGCACCGCCATTCAGTGATCATGGCTGATCGTCCCCAATCAATAACCCGTGCCTGCCTTCTCCCCATATCCCTTGACTCCACTAGCCCCTAGAGCTCTATCTAACTCTCTCTTAAATCCATCCAGTGACTTGGCCTCCACTGCCCTCTGTGGCAGGGAATTCCACAAATTCACAACTCTCTGGGTGAAAATGTTTTTTCTCACCTCAGTCTTAAATGACCTCCCCTTTATTCTAAGACTGTGGCCCCTGGTTCTGGACTCGCCCAACATTGGGAACATTTTTCCTGCATCTAGCTTGTCCAGTCTCTTTTATAATTTTATATGTTTCTATAAGATCCCCCTCATCCTTCTAAACTCCAGTGAATACAAGCCTAGTCTTTTCAATCTTTCCTCATATGACAGTCCCGCCATCCCAGGGATCAATCTGGTGAACCTACGCTGCACTGCCTCAATCACATTCACCCTCCAAGGTCTTAAAGGTGGATTCCCAGGAGTCAGTCTGGTGAACCTTCTCTGTAACTCCCACTATGGCAAGAACGTCTTTCCTCGGGTTTCCTCGGGAACGGGTGACGTTTTGCAAAACCCCGCCAGCTACGGGAGTCAAGATCGCCCCGTCAACGGAGGGCTCCAGGCCCCAACCCCCCCCCCCCCCCTCCTAACGTGGGAGAACAAAGAAGGGAAGAAATTTTAACTTTATTTCGCCTTCCATCGCAGTGAGGAATGTGGAGGAGTCACTGTGGTGGATGTTCATGTTAAAATGTGTTTTGTGTGTTCTGTTGCTTTTTAAGGGGCCTGTCCCACTTACGTGAACTTTACAGGCGACCGCCGCCACCTGTGAAAGGTCGCCGAAAATTTCAACGTGTTGAGAATTCAGCGGCGACCAGAATAACGCTACCACTCTTTGGAGACCTCTCACAACCATACAGGCTGGACGGTCGTGAGAGTATTGCAAAAAGTTTTGGTGTCCAAATCTGAGGAAAGACATTCTTGACATAGAGGGAGTACAGAGAAGGTTCACCAGACTGATTCCTGGGATGGCACGGCTTTCATATGAGGAAAGACTGGATAGACTCGGCTTGTACTCGCTGGAAGATTGAGGGGGGATCGTATAGAAACTTACAAAATTCTTAAGGTATTGGACAGGCTAGATGCAGGAAGATTGTTCCCGATGTTGGGGAAGTCCAGAACAAGGGGTCACAGTTTAAGGATAAGGGGGAAGTCTTTTAGGACCGAGATGAGGAAAACATTTTTCACACAGAGAGTGGTGAATCTGTGGAATTCTCTGCCACAGAAGGTAGTTGAGGCCAGTTTATTGGTTATATTTAAGAGGGAGTTGGATGTGGCCCTTGTGGCTGAAGGGATCAGGGGGTATGGAGAGAAGGCAGGTACAGGATACTGAGTTGGATGATCAGCCATGATCATATTGAATGGCGGTGCAGGCTCGAAGGGCCGAATGGCCTGCTCCTGCACCTATTTTCTATGTTTCTATGTCCGGTCAGGGGTGCCGGCAGTCGCCTGTAAAGGTCGCGTAAGCGGGACAGGCCCTTTAGTTGTATGACTGACATGACGAATGAAATTCCTCGTATGCTGCAAAACATGCTTGGCTAATAAAGTATTATTGTTTTTTTTTGTTTTTTTTTGTTTTTTTTTTATTGTAGAAACAATATATACCAAGTACACTCTTGTACGACATTGAGAGTTATATAATATATAAAATTATAACATATTGATTATCGATTAATACTATTTATGTTAATTGTAATATTATCCATTATACATTTCATTGTTATTTATTTTATATAATTGGGAGTATATGTAGTATATTCCTAAAATAAGTAATACACTTAGATTTCTCAAATCATAGATATTCTTCTAATTACCAAATAGAAATCCCCGCTAATATAACTACGTAGTACCCAATCTTAAACAAAGTTTTTTTTGATATTCATAATGTTATCAAATATTAATAATGTTTGTATTATTGTTAATTTTATATTTCATAATTATTGTATAATTGAAAATACATAGTTTTATATAATTACAAGTTTAAGACATCTATAATCTTTTCATACGAACAGAAATAAGTGTGTACGTATTAAAAATTTATATAATATGTTTCTATATTATTGTGATTGAGATTGGTTGTGACTCCTCAAGCTGAAGAAGGGTCTCGACCCGAAACGTCACCCACTGTACAACTGTACACTGCAAGGGCCAGGAAGCGAGCGGGCAAGATCATCTCTGACCCCTCTCACCCTGGCCACAAACTCTTTGAATCACTTCCCTCTGGAAGGCGACTCCGGACTGTCAAAGCTGCCACAGCCGGACATAAAAACAGTTTTTACCCACGAGTAGTTGCTCTACTCAACAGCCAAAAATCTATAGCCTCCCTTTGATCTGGTATTGTGTTGGTTCACATGCTTGATCAATGGTGTTTTATCATTAATGTTTTATTATTATTAATGTTTAGTGTTTTCTGAGTCATTCGTAACTGTCACTGTATGTCATGTTGTCACTTGTGGGCGGAGCACCAAGGCAAATTCCTTGTATGTGAATACTTGGCCAATAAATGTATTTACTTACTTACATTCCCTTCTCTCCAGAGATGCTGCCTGTCCCGCTGAGTTGCTCCAGCTGTTTGTGTCAACCTTCGATTTAAACCGGCATATGCAGTTTTTCCCCCATATGCATCTTAAATTTGGAACCGGCTCCATTATGTTTAATAGCTTCCCCTCTGAACGTACTGCTCTCCGCGCACTCTGCAACAAGCCCGCTGACAAGGGAGGTGCTGTGGTAGTCTGGCACGCTGGCCTCTACCATGCCAGTCGACAACTCCCAGACGCATCCGTCTACGTATCTTTGGACCATGATCCCACAGATGAACACCAGGCCAAGATCCAAGTCTGAAGAAGGGTCTTGTGCCGAAACGTCACCCCTTCCGTTCTCTCCAGAGATGCTGCACTGTCCCGCTGAGTTACTCCAGCATTTTGTGTCGGGCAATGGAAATCTAGAACGGCGTTGGGCAGAAGGTCCAATAACAACTTCTTTATGGCGGTCACGGTGGCGCAGCGGTAGAGTTGTCCCCTTACAGCACTTGCGGCGCCAGAGTCCCGGGTTCGACCCCGACTACGGGCGCTGTCTGTACGGAGTCTGCACGTTCTCCCCGTGACCTGCGTGGGTTTTCTCTGAGTTCCCCGGTTTCCACCCGCACTCCAAAGACGTACAGGTTTGGCTTGTTGTCAACGTTAAAAAATATTGTCCCGAGTGTGTAATGAGTGCTAGTGAACGGGAGATCGCTGGTCGGCGCAGACTGGGTGAGCTAAAATACCTCTTTACGCACTATAGCTCCAAAGTCCAAATTCTAAAGTAAAGTCTACAATTGTTGTTACAGTTGAGTTTATTGTCACGTGTATCGAGGTACAGTGAAAAGCTTCTATTGCGCGCTATCCGGTCAGCGGGAAGACAACACATGATTACAATCGAGCCGTTTACAGTGTATAGATACTTGATAAGGGAATAACGTTTAGTGCAAGGTAAGTAATTAAGTAAGTTTATTGGCCAAGTATTCACATACAAGGAATTTGCCTTGGTGCTCCGCCCACAAGTGACAACATGACATACAGTGACAGTTACGAATGACTCAGAAAACACTAAACATTAATAATAATAAAACATTAATGATAAAACACCATTGATCAAGCATGTGAACCAACACAATGCCAGATCAAAGGGAGGCTACAGATTTTTGGCTGTTGAGTAGAGCAACTACTCGTGGATAAAAACCGTTTTCATGTCTGGCTGTGGCAGCTTTGACAGTCCGGAGTCGCCTTCCAGAGGGAAGTGATTCAAAGAGTTTGTGGCCAGGGTGAGAGGGGTCAGAGATGATCTTGCCCGCTCGCTTCCTGGCCCTTGCAGTGTACAGTTCGTCAAAGCCAGCAAAGTCCGATTAAAGATAGTCCAATGATAGAGGAATTTAAGAAATGTTTAATCTCTGGAGGGGAAGGAACGGGCGATGTTCCGGGCTGAGTAGGTTGATTGACCGTGGACGTGCGTAGTAGGGGAGCGGGAGGGGGGGGGTTGGGGGGCTGCGCGGGGACTCGGTGGTGGGCCGAGGGGGGCGTGCTTGCTCGCTGCGATCCATTCACAAATCTGCAGAATAATTGTGGGACTGGTTTGGAGTAACATCAGCAGAACAGCTGCTGAAGAAAACACAGCGAGCATAATGTACGGGAGCATCCCCCCCCCCCCCAAACACTGGATGGTTTCAATGTCGATTAGATCATCTCATGAATTTTGGAGCCACACGAAGGGAAAAAACAGCTGATTCATTCATTTGCGGTTCGGGTGACTCATCAACTCGCATTTGTTAAATGTCACTTATGTAATCAACAATATCTCCATTGCCTGCTGCGCTCCCACACCATCAGTCGATTTATTTACTCAGTATGCCACCAAGTGACCTTCGGAGTCAACTTATTGTACGCGGGTTTGTGAAATCGCACTAGCGCACTCTCCTCCCTTCCCTCTTGAACAAAGGATCTGGAATAAAGTGGAATGAGAGAATATTACATTAATATGTACAAGGCGGGCCGGATGATTACGGATTTTTCCATGTGGATCTTTTTCCCCGTAATCATCCCGCCCTCCGAGCGCCCACCCCGCCCCGAGCGCGGCCGAGCTCTGCCCGTACCGCATCCTGCGCAAAGCCGCCGGCACGGCCTCGCACCTTCTGCGAACACGTTTAAGAAAGAACTGCAGATGCTGGAAAAATCGAAGGTCAAACAAAAATGCTGGAGAAACTCAGCGCGTGAGACATGCAAGCGTGGAAACAGGCCCTTCGGCCCAACCTGCCCACACCGGCCAACTATGTCCCAGCTACACTTGTCCCACCTGCCCGCGCTTGGCCCGTATCCCTCCGAACCTGTCCTATCCGTGCACCTGTCTAACTGTTTCTTAAACGTTGGGATAGTCCCAGCCTCAACTACCTCCTCTGGCAGCTCGTTCCATACACCCACCACCCATTGTGTGAAAAAGTTACCCCTCAAGATTCCTATATTATCAATGTTTAGTGTTTTCTGAGTCATTCGTAACTGTCACTGTATGTCATGTTGTTACTTGTGGGCGGAGCACCAAGGCAAATTCCTTGTATGTGAATACATGGCCAATAAACGTACTTAATTAAATCTTCTCCCGTTCACCTTGAACCTATGTCCTCTTGTTCCTTGATTCACCTACACTGGGAAAAAGATTCTGTGCATCTACCCGATCTATTCCACTTATGAATTTTACACACCTCAATAGGATGACCCTTCATCCTCCAGGGAATAGAGACCCAGCCTACTCAACCTCTCCCTATAGCTCACACCCTCTGGTCCTGGCAACATCCTCGTAAACCTTCTCTGCACCCAGCCTGACAACATCTTTCCTATAACGTGGTGCCCAGAACTGAACACAATTCTCGAAATGCGGCCTCGCCAACGTCTTATGCAACTGCAACATGACCTCCCAACGTCTATACACAGGTGTACTGGTGTACTGGGGGCACTATCTGCCGCTTTGGTGACCCTCGGACTATCCGTGATCGGACTTTACTGGCTTTTTCTAACAATAAACGCTACTCCCTTATCATGAATCCGTACACTGAGGATCGCACGGTCTGAAGAAGGATCTCGAGCCGAAACGTCACCCATTCCCTCTCTCCGGAGATGCTGCCTGTCCCGCTGAGTTACTCCAGCTTATTGTGTCTATCTTCGCTCGATTGCAATCTTGTATTGTCTTTCCGCTGACTGGACAGCACGCAGCCAAAGCTTTTCCCTGTACCTCAGTACGTGACAACAAGCTAAACTGAATCTGAACTCTCATGGTGAATGATAGGGTCCTGGGGATAGTTGCAGAGCAGAGGATTGAGGAACGCAGATACATAGTTTCCTGAATTCCCTGGGATGGCGGGACTGTCATATGAGGAAAGATTGAAAAGACTAGGCTTGTATTCACTGGAGTTTAGAAGGATGAGGGGGGATCTTATAGAAACATATAAAATTATAAAAGGACTGGACAAGCTAGATGCAGGACAAATGTTCCCAATGTTGGGCGAGTCCAGAACCGGGGCCACAGCCTTAGAATAAAGGGGAGGTCATTTAAGACTGAGGTGAGAAAAAACTTTTTCACCCAGAGAGTTGTGAATTTGTGGAATTCCCTGCCACAGAGGGCAGTGGAGGCCAAGTCACTGGATGGATTTAAGAGAGAGTTGGATAGAGCTCTACGGGCTAGTGGAGTCAGGGGATATGAGGAGGAGGCAGGCACGGGTTATTGATAGCGGACGATCAGCCATGATCACAATGAATGGCGGTGCTGGCTCGAAGGGCCGAATGCACCTGTTTTCTATGTTTCTATGAATGTGGCATCACAGATGGATAGGATAGTGAAGAAGGCTTTTGGCTCATTGGCATTCATCAGTCAAGGTATATAGAAGCCGGGATGTCATGTTGAGATATCGGTGCCACCGCATTGGCCAGCAGCTCGTCAGTCCTTTTGCCTTTTTTGTTATTTTCAGTGTGTTAATGTATGTTTTAATGTTTCTCAGTATGTCTTATGTGGGGGGGGGGGAATAGGGGGGGACCTTTTTTCAGTCACTTACCTGGGAGGAGATGCATCTTTTCTCTGCGTCACATCTCCGCCCCCCCCCCCCCCCCCCCCCCCCCCCCCCTCGGCCTACCTGGATTGGCGCGGCCTTTCCTACCGGAGACCGGCCCAGAGCTTCAGCGGCAGGAGCAGCGCGGAATTCCCATCGCGGAGCCTTGTCGAGGATCGGCAGCATTGGAGCTCCGTCCAGCGGGGCCTGCTGACCTCAACACGTGGAGCTGCGGTCTGCGGAGCCCCCAGCCGCGGGCGCGGCGCTGACTTTAACATCGCGGAGGCCAGGGATCTTTTGAGACTGAAGTCGGAGTATCGCACTCGGTTTTGCTCACCCTCACCGAAGGATGTCGTCAAACTGGAAAGGGTGCAGAGAAAATTTACGAGGATGTTGCCAGGACTCGTGGGCCTGAGCTATCGGGGAAAAGTTCTTTCCTTATCCCCAACTGAAGTCCCGTCACCCCTTTGCTCCACATGGAAAACAGTTCCTAGCATCCATCCAGCCAACTGAGACAAAAGCACACTGGATAGCCACCAAGTGGTCACAGGAGTGGAAGGCAACCTCATCTCCATTACACAGCTACATCTCTTCACCAGATAAAAGCTGTCCAGGGTCTGAGCTCCCCAGAGGAGCATGGGTGAAGCTCAACAGACTTGGTACTGGAGTTGGGCGTTTCAATGCCAGCGTGTGGAGATGGGGGCTCCCTCCGCCAGAGCCCAGCCTGTGAGTGTGGAGCAGAACAACAGACAGCCAACCCTGTCATCTCTGGGTGCCCGCTCTACCACCCACCAAATGGAGCTCTGTCAGGGCCTGGCAGACATTGGCGCCAACAGAGACAACAACCTGGCTGCTCAACACCCGGCCTGAGGTCTAACTATTCCTTTGGTTTATGTTTCATTCGCAAGAGGAAGAAGGGAAAAGTTGGGCCGGCTAGAAGTTTATTCCTTGGAACACAGTAGTATGAGGGGGTGAGCTTCTAGGGGGATGCAACATCATGTGGGGAATAGATTAGGTGAAAGCACCCAGCGTCTTTTCCCCAGAGTATGGATTCCACAGCCAGAGAACTTAGGTTGAAGGTGAGAGGTGAAAGACGAAAAAGAATAGTGGGTGCATGGAACGAGCTGCTGGTGGAAGACAGACACAAGATGCCGGAGTAACTCCGCGGGACAGGCAGCCTCTGGAGAGAAGGAATGGCTGACGTTTCGGGTCGAGCTTCGGGCCCGAAGAAGGGTCTCGACCCGAAACGTCAGCCATTCCTTCTCTTCCAGAGATGCTGCCTGTCCCGCTGAGTAAAGGGCCTGTCCCACTGTACGAGCTAATTCAAGAGTTCTCCCGAGTTTTCCCTGATTCGAACCCGGAGAATTACGGTATTAGCCGCTCGTAGGTACTCGGGGCTCTCGTGGACATTTTTCAACATGTTGAAAAAGCTTCACGAGTTTCCCGAGCTTACCGCGTTTCCCGAGTACCTGCCGTTAGCGTGACGAGCTGCTAAGAGACGTCCCGAGTGCCGACGTACCAGCTACGTACATTCTACGTACTTACCACGAGTTTGATTTTTTTTCAAACTCGGTAGAGCTCTTGGGTAAACTCGTACAGTGGGACAGCCCCTTTACTGCAGAATTTTGTGTCTATCCTCTGTCCTCAAGACGTGGCTGAGTGAACTGTGAGTCCACAAGACGTGGCTGAGTGAACTGTGAGTCCACAAGACGTGGCTGAGTGAACTGTGAGTCCACAAGACGTGGCTGAGTGAACTGTGAGTCCACAAGACGTGGCTGAGTGAACTGTCTATCTTTGGTGTAAACCAGCATCTGCAGTTCTTTGTTTCTACACTGTATTTTTTTGCTTTCCACACATTCCCGTATAAAATTCCATCTTCAAAGAGTGCGGTTGTTTTTGTATTACCAGGCCGATGCATGAATTAACGAACGCCTTTGTGGAAGTAGACGTTTTAAGAGCCTTTCCCTAATGAGATGAAATGGACAGGGTTCAGGGCAAAACACCAGTGATCGTGTATGGTCGGGAGAACACGTGCACTTGGTAAACTTTTAGGACCTTTATTGTTCTATGTGTGGAGTCAGCAAGTGTACTTTGGTGGGGGGGGGGGGGGGGGGGGGGGGGGGGGGTTGCGTGCTCAGATTCACAAACACCTTCTAGACATCATTGTGAGCTACTTTGTGCACCATATCTGAGCAATTGCCTGTTGCCATTATCATAGAAAGAAATAAGTGCAGGAGCAGGCCATTCGGCCCTTCCAGCCAGCACCACCATTCATTGTCATCATGGCTGAGCGTCCGCTATCAATAACCCGTGCCTGCCTTCTCCCCATATCCCTTGACTCCACTAGCCCCTAGAGCTCTATCTAACTCTCTCTTAAATCCATCCAGTGATTTGGCCTCCACTGCCCTCTGTGGCAGGGAATTCCACAAATTCACAACTCTCTGGGTAAAAAAGTTTTTTCTCATCTCATTCTTAAATGACTTACCCTTTATTCTAAGACTGTGGCTCCTGGTTCTGGACTCGCCCAACATTGGGAATATTTTTCCTGCATCTAGCTTGTCCAGTCCTTTTATAATTTTATATGTTTCTTTAAGATCCCCCTGATCCTTCTAAACTCCAGTGAATACAAGCCTAGTCTTTTCAATCTTTCCTCATATGACAGTCCCGCCATCCCAGCGATCAATCTCGTGAACCTACGCTGCACTGCCTCAGTCACAAGGATGTCCTTCCTCAAATTAGGAGACCAAAACTGTACGCAATACTCCAGATGTAGTCTCACTAGAGCCCTTTACCATGTTCTGCTGTAGTATCTTTGATTACAACACAGCATACAAGCCTGACACTAAATACTACATATCTGGAATCTTGAGCAAAACACAAAATGCTGGAGTAACTCAGCGGGACAGGCAGCATCTCTCGTGAGCTCAGTCTGAAGATGGGTTCCGACCCGAAACGTCACCCGTTCCTTCTCTCCAGAGATGCTGCTTGACCCGCACAGTTACTCCAGCGTTTTGTGTACACCTTCAATTTTACCAGCATCCGCAGTTCTTTCTTACTCCATTATTATCCTTCCTTTTTCTTTTGCATATCTTTCATTCATTGACCTTTACTTCTCTACATCATCACCTATATCTCCCGTTCCCCCTATCGCTAACCAGTCTGAAGAAGTTTAAGAGTAAGGAGTGAGCCATGTAGAAAGGAGATGAGGAAACACTTTTTCTCACAGAGAGTGGTGAGTCTGTGGAATTCTCTGCCTCAGAGGGCGGTGGAGGCCGGATCTCTGGATATTTTTAAGTGAGAGCTAGATAGGGCTCTTAAAGATAGCGGAGTCAGGTGGTTATGAGGAGAAGGCAGGAACGGGGTACTGATTGGGGATGATCAGCCATGATCACATTGAACAGCGGTGCTGGCTTGAAGGGCTGAATGGCCTACTCCTGCACCTATTGTCTATTGACTCAACCCGAATCGTCACCTGTTCCTTCCCTCAAGAGATGCTGCCTGTCCCGCTGAGTTTCTCCAGCTTTTTGTGTCCAAAAGGTGGAAAGAGTCCAGAGGGGGTTTACGAGAATGATCCCAGGAACGAGTGGGTTAACATACGATGAGCGTTTGACGGCACTGGGCCTGTACTCGCTGGGGTTTAGAAGAATGACGGGGGACTGCATTGAAATTTACTGAATAGTCTTCTTCTTACATATGGCGTACACAGCCTAAAGTTGTCGGTCAACTTGATCTATTTGGTCTTGTTTGTGCAGGCGGGTCGATTGCATTAGTTGAAACAGGGTGGACCACGTGAAGGTTGCAATCTCCTACCCCGACAGAATGGTGAAAGGCCTGGATAGAGTGGATGTGGAGAGGATGTCCACTAGTGGGAGAGTCTAGGACCAGAGGGAATAGCCTCAGAGTTAACAAACTTTCCTGTAGGAAGGAGATGAGGAGGAATTTCTTTAGTCAAAGGGCTATCGCCCGCCCGGGGCTCCAACATCAAGACCCACAGCGGGGCCTTACATCGCCCCGCAAGGCCTTAACGGCCGCGGGACTTGTCATCGCCCGCCGGGGGCCTTAACATCGGGAGAAGAATGGAACACAGGGGAGAGACAAGACTTTGCCTTCCAGCACAGTGAGGTGGAGATTCCCTGTGATGGGTGTTTGTGTAAGTTGAGTTGTGTCTTGGTTCTTTTCTTGTTGTATGACTGCAGAGACCACATTTCGTTTGAGCTTCATTTGAACAATAAATAATTGTATGTGTGCATGAGAATCTGAGGACTTCTTTGCCACGGAAGGCCGTGGAGGCCAAGCCAGTGGATACGTTTAAGGCAGAGATAGATAGATTCTTGATTCTAGTTTGGTGTCAGAGGTTATGGGGAGAAGGCAGGAGAATGGGGTTAGGAGAGATAGATCAGCCATGATTGACAATAGACAATAGACAACAGGTGCAGGAGTAGGCCATTCGGCCCTTTGAACCAGCACCGCCATTCAATGTGATCATGGCTGATCATCCCCAATCAGTTCCCCGTTCCTGCCTTCTCCCCATATCCCCTGATTCCGCTATCTTTAAGAGCCCTACTAGCTCTCTCTTGAAAGTATCCAGAGAACCAGCCTCCACCGCCCTCTGAGGCAGAGAATTCCACAGACTCACCACTCTCTGTGAGAAAAAGTGTTTCCTCATCTCCGTTCTAAATGGCTTACTGCTTATTCTGAAACTGTGGCCCCTGGTTCTGGACTCCCCCAACATCGGGAACACGTTTCCTGCCTCTAGTGTGTACAAACCCTTAATAATCTTATAATGTTTCAATAAGATCCCCTGTCATCCTTCTAAATTCCAGAGTATAGAAGAATGTGAGAAGGCAAGAGAATGGTGTTAGGAGGCAGAGAGATAGATCAGCCACGATTGAGTGGCGGAGTAGACTTGATGGGCCGAATGGCCTCATTCTGCTCCAACCACCTATGAACGTGCACCTGTACATGAGTCTGAAGGTGGGTCCCAAACCGAGCCACGTTCTCCAGAGATGTTCCCTGACCCGCTGAGTTACTCCAGCACTTTGTGCCTATGTTTGGTATAAACCAGCATCTGCAGTTCCTCTTTATTCCATGCACCTGTAGTCCCAGATCTCTCTGGTCTGCCACACCTTCCGGGGTGCCGACCATTTACTGTGACGGTTTTAGTTTCACATTTAGTTTTAGTTTCAGAGATACAGCGTGGAAACGTGCGTCTTCATTACCGCTCCCTCTACGTGTGATGTCACATTCAGGGCGCGATCGGTGTAGATCGGTTGTGTAGTGGCAGAGCCGTAGGGAGGCACAGTGGCGCAGCGGTAGAGTTGCTGCCTCGCAGCGCCGGAGACCTGGGTTCGATCCTGACCACGGGCGCTGTCTGTACGGAGTCTGTACGTTCTCCCTGTGACTTGCGTGGGTTTTCTCCGAGATCAATGGTTCCCCCCCCCCCCCCCCCCGAAGATCTCGGAGAAATTGGAGTTTGCAAATTTGCAAATAAATGCAGATATAAGTGCAAATTTAAGTGGATCAATTGCCTTGGTGTAACGCAAGTTGGCCCTAGCGTGTGTAAGGTAGTGTTAATGTGTGGGCATCGCTGGTATGCGCGGACGCCGTGGGCCGAAGGGCCTGTTTCCGGGCTGTATCTCAAAACCAAAATGAAAAAAATTCAGTGCCCTCTAATCCAGAACCAGGGGTCACAGATGAAGAATAAGGGGTCGGTCATTTATGACTGAGATGAGGAAAACGTCTTCACCCAGAGAGTTGTGAATTTGTGGAATTCCCTGCCACAGAGGGCAGTGGAGGCCAAGTCACTGGATGGATTTAAGAGAGAGTTGGATAGAGCTCTAGGGGCTAGTGGAGTCAAGGGATATGGGGAGAAGGCAGGCACGGGTTATTGATAGCGGACGATCAGCCATGATCACAATGAATGGTGGTGCTGGCTGGAAGGGCCGAATGGCCTCCTCCTGCACTTATTTCTTTCTATGATAATGGCAACAGGCAATTGCTCAGATATGGTGCACAAAGTAGCTCACAATGATGTCTAGAAGGTGTTTGTGAATCTGAGCACGCAACCCCCCCCCCCCCCCCCCCACCAAAGTACACTTGCTGACTCCACACATAGAACAATAAAGGTCCTAAAAGTTTACCAAGTGCACGTGTTCTCCAGACCATACACGATCACTGGTGTTTTGCCCTGAACCCTGTCCATTTCATCTCATTAGGGAAAGGCTCTTAAAACGTCTACTTCCACAAAGGCGTTCACCGGCCTGGTAAAACAAAAACAACCGCACTCTTTGAAGATGGAATTTTATACGGGAATGTGTGGAAAGCAAAAAAATACAGTGTAGAAACAAAGAACTGCAGATGCTGGTTTACACCAAAGATAGACAGTTCACTCAGCCACGTCTTGTGGACTCACAGTTCACTCAGCCACGTCTTGTGGACTCACAGTTCACTCAGCCACGTCTTGTGGACTCACAGTTCACTCAGCCACGTCTTGTGGACAGAGGACAGACACAGACAAAATTCTGCAGTAAAGGGGCTGTCCCACTGTACGAGTTTACCCAAGAACTCTACCGAGTTTGAAAAAAAATCAAACTCGTGGTCAAGAGTTTCTTCTGCGTACATGTGATTTGATGCCTGCCATCCTTTTCAAGAGAGAGTTAGGTTCAGCTCTTTGGGCAGGGGTCGGCAACCTACGGCCCCCGGTCCGAATGCGGCCCGTAACCCAAAATCATCCGGCCCGCAGGCGGATTTTCTTCCCGTATTTATCCGGCCCGCCGAGCGCTGAGCGCGGCCGAGCTCTGGCCGTACCGCATCCTGCGCAGAGCCGCCGGCACGGGCACACACCTTCTGGGAACACGTTTAAGAAAGAACCGCAGATGCTGGAAAAATCGAAGATAGACACAAATGCTGGAGAAACTCAGCGGGTGAGACATGCGAGGATCGCACGAGGCTGCCTCTCCCGCTGAGTTTCTTCTGTGTACGTGTGATTTGATGCCTGCCATCCGGGCCGGGAGGGGGCCTGGATCCGTGTGTACACGTGATAGACGTGGCCCGCCATCCGCTCACAGACATGTGTCCCGGCCCCTATGCACAACAAGGTTGCCCACCCCTACCTTAGGACTAACGGAATCAAGGGATATGTGGGGGGGGGGGGGGGAAGCGGGAACGGGGTACTGATTTTAGATGATCAGCCATGATCATATTGAATGGCAGTGCTGGCTCGAAGGGCCGAATGGCCTCCTCCTGCACGTACGTTTCTACGTTTCTATCCAGGCAGCGCTGCACGCCTCCTGGTGTACGCTGTAGATCTGTGGGAACCGTTGTCAGGCCCTGGCGCAGCGAGTGGCCAGATGGGACAAGAGTGGGTCTTGCAGAACAGCCTGTGCCAGCTGGATGAGGGCGGCAGCTGCACATTCCTGTATCCGAGCCGGAACTCTGGCGCAGCTCGCCTGCACATCTCACCGGGATCAGGGAGAACCTTTAATTCCATTTCGACCCCTGCTGCTGCAATCAGTTGACTCATGAGATCACCCGAGGCTTGAACGGCACACTTTCCATCTGACCCGCTGCGGAAACATAGAAACATAGAAAATAGGTGCAGGAGGAGGCCATTCGGCCCTTCCAGCCAGCACCGCCATTCATTGTCATCATGGCTGATCGTCCCCTATCAATAACCCGTGCCTGCCTTCTCCCCATATCCCTTGACTCCACTAGCCCCTAGAGCTCTATCTAACTCTCTCTTAAATCCATCCAGTGATTTGGCCTCCACTGCCCTCTGTGGCAGGGAATGCCACAAATTCACAACTCTCTGGGTGAAAAAGTTTTTTCTCACCGTCTTAAATGACCTCCCCTTTATTCTAAGACTGTGGCCCCGGTTCTGGACTCGCCCAACATTGGGAACATTTTTTCCTGCATCTAGCTTGTCCAGTCCTTTTATAATTGTATATGTTTCTATAAGATCCTATAGAGAAGCCCCCCCTCATCTTCTAAACTCCAGTGAATACAAGCCCAGTCTTTTCAATCTTTCCTCATATGACAGTCCCGCCATCCCAGGGGTCAATCTGGTGAACCTACGCTGCACTGCCTCAATCACAAGGATGGCCTTCCTCAAATTAGGAGACCAAAACTGTACACAATACTCCAGATGTGGTCTCACCAGAGCCCTATGTACAACTGCAGAAGAAGGAATACCACCGGTTCAGACGGACACGGTGCAGCTGCTGCTGCAGCTGAGCGAGTGAATAATGGCGCATGTTGACAGGTGCATCCAGAGGTGTGTCTGAACTAACCCCACCATCGGGCCCTGGTCTGGCCCGCAGCCAGCACCTGTTTACACTAGACCTTGTTGTCCTGGCCCATTTGTTGCTTGGCAACTCCTCAAAAAAAACTGCAGATGCAGAGAATGCACATTTATAAGTGAAATAAATGGCTGCATTATTTGGCACGATGGGCGGGCCAGTTTTCTTTTACTGCCACTGACGTCTTTCTTGGCTCTGCCCGGACGGAGGGCCATGTTGAAAGCTCAGCAGTTCAGCCACAAGCAACAGCAAAGGTGTTAAAAGATTAGATAATTTGTACAAGGTGTTAGCTGAGGGATAGGTGTTGGCCGGAGGGAAGCCCGCCATTACTGCAGAGTCTCTCAGGGTTACCTGGGAAGACAATAGACAATAGGTGCAGGAGTAGGCCATTCCTCCCTTCAAGCCAGCACAGCCATTCAATGTGATCATGGCTGATCATCCCCAATCAGTACCCCGTTCCTGCCTTCTCCCCATATCCCCTGACTCCGCTATTTTTAACAGCCCTATCTAGCTCTCTCTTGAAAACATCCAGAGAACCGGCCTCCACCGCCCTCTGAGGCAGAGAATTCCACAGACTCACAACTCTCTGTGAGAAAAAGTGTTTCCGTGTCTCCGTTCTAAATGGCTTATCCCTTATTCTTAAACTGTGGCCCTTTTTCTGGACTCTACCAACATCGGGAACATGTTTCCTGCCTCTAGCTTGTTCAAACCCTTAACAATCTTATATGTTTCAATGAGATCCCCTCTCATCCTTCTAAACTCCAGAGTGTACAAGCCCAGCCGCTCCATTCTCTCAGCATATGACAGTCCCGCCATCCCGGGAATTAACCTTGTAAACCTACGCTGCACTCACTCAATAGCAAGAATGTCCTTCCTCAAATTAGGGGACCGACACAGCACACAGTGTGGACAGTTTCATCCTGGCTGCTATCAGGCAAATGCAGGCATCATGGGAGGACCGGTGGCGCAGCGGGGGAGTCGCTGCCTTACAGCGCTTGCAGCGCCAGAGACCCACGTCCCATCCCCACCACGGGCGCACGGACCTGCACGGGTTTCCTCCCACACCCAATAGACGTACAGGTTTTGTTGGTTAATTGGCTTTGGTACAAGTGTAAATTGTCCCCAGTGTGTGATGGGCAGTGTTAGTGTGCGGGGATCGCTGGCCGGCACGGACCCGGTGGGCCGAAGGGCCTGTTCCCACACGGTATTTCTAAACCAAACTAACTTCCATATGAGGAAAGACTGGATAGACTCGGCTTGTACTCGCTAGAATTTAGAAGATTGAGGGGGGATCTTATAGAAACTTACAAAATTCTTAAGGGGTTGGACAGGCTAGATGCAGGAAGATTGTTCCCGATGTTGGGGAGGTCCAGGACAAGGGGTCACAGTTTAAGGATAAGGGGAATTCTTTTAGGACTGAGATGAGAATTACAGATTCACACAGAGAGTGGTGAATCTGTGGAATTCATTGCCACAGATAGTAGTTGAGGCCAGTTCATTGGCTATATTTAAGAGGGAGTTAGATGTGGCCCTTGTGGCTAAAGGGATCAGGGGGTATGGAGAGAAGGCAGGTACAGGATACTGAGTTGGATGATCAGCCATGATCATATTGAATGGCGGTGCAGGCTCGAAGGGCCAAATGGCCTACTCCTGCATCTATGTTTCTAACTTTAAAACTATAATCAAGGACCAGTCTCACCCCGGCCACTCCCTCTTCTCCCCTCTCCCATCATGCAAGAGGTACAGAAGTGTGAAAACGCACACCTCCAGATTCAGGGATAGTTTCTTCCCAGCTGTTATCAGGCAACTGAACCATCCTACCACAACCAGAGCGCGGTCCTGAACTACTGCATTCCTTCTCTCCAGAGTTGCTGCCTGTGTCGCTGAGTTACTCCAGCATTTTGTGTCTATCCTCAATTGGACCTTGCTGGCTTTACCTTGCACTAAACGTTATTCCCTTATCCTGCATTCATACACTGTAAACGGCTCGATTGTAATCATGTATTGTCTCTCCGCTGACTGGTTAGCACGCAACAGAAGCTTTTCACTGTACCTCGATACACGTGGCAATAAACTGAACTGATCTATGGAGCGAAGGAAATAGGCAACGTTTCGGGCCGAAACCCATCTTCAGACTGATGTGGGGGGAGGGGGGGCAGGGAGAAGAAAGGGAGAGGAGGAGCCAGAGGGCTGAGGGAGAGCTGAGAAGGGGAGGAGACAGCAAAGGCTACAGAAGTTGGAGAAATCAATGTTTAAGTTGTACACCAATGTTCATCGGTACACTGCGAACGGCTCGACTGTAATCGTGTGTTGTCTTTCTGCTGACTGGTTAGCGCGCAACAAAAGCTTTTCACTGTACCTCAGTACACGTGACAATAAACTCAACTGAGCCCCAGTGTGTCCATTTGTTGTTCCTAGCGCGCACCACCAGACTCAGGAACAGCCTCTTCCCCTCCGCTATCGGGCCTTTGAACGGTCTTTCCATAAACTAGCGCACTGTTAGATTCAACTCCACTCCATTGCGAACATTCTTTCGTTGAGTTTAGTTCATTGTCACGTGTTCCGAGGTACAGTGAAAAGCTTTGTTGTTGCGTGCCACCCAGGCAGCGAAAGACAACACATGATTGCTATTGGGGGCGCAGCGGTAGAGTTGCTGCCTCACAGCGCCGGAGACCCGGGTTCGATCCCGACTACGGGTGCTGTCTGCACGGAGTTTGCACGATCTCCCCGTGACCGCATGGGTTTCCCCCCGGGTGCTCCGGTTTCCTCGCACCTCCTAAAGACGTGCGGGTTTGTAGTTTAATTGGCCCTCTGTATATTGTCCAACCAAGACCTCAACGGTGGAACAGGCGGAGGACGATGGCTGACCTTAGTGGAGCGTCACAACGGCTGGGAAGGCGGATGAAGGCTGCAGCAGAAAAGGGTCTCCGGTCGTCTTGGACTCCATGCCACTGGATCCTGACCCAGACCTGTCAAGGACCGTGGGGTGGCTGTCTGTGCACCAGTCTCCCCACGTTAAACAAAGTCACGCACAGGCGTCCTCCAACCCTGGAGACACCCATGGTCAGCCACGACCGGACATAAAAATAAAAGATCACGGGGGCTTAGATATTGTCTCTTGTGTGTAGGGAGTGGATGAGAATGTGGGATAACACGGGACTAGTGTGAACGGGTGATTGATGGTCCGCACGGATGCAACGGGCTGAAGGGCCTGTTTCCCTGCTGTATTGCTAAACTGAACGTAGTTTTGTCGAGGAGTAATCTTATTCTTTGATTTATTCTTTCAGCCCATCAAGTCTATTCCGCCATTAAATCGTTGCTGATCTGTCTTTGTGTACCCCCAAAGTCCGATCAAGGACAGTCCGAGGGTCACCAATGAGGTAGATAGTAGTTCAGGATCGCTCTCTAGTTGGTGAGAGGACGGTTCAGTTGCCTGATAACAGCTGGGAAGAAACTGTCCCTGAATCTGGAGGTGTGTGTTTTCACACTTCTGTACCTCTTGCCCGATGGGAGAGGGGAGAAGAGGGAGTGGCCGGGGTGCGACTGGTCCTTGATGATGCTGCTGGCCTTGCCGAGGCAGCGTGAGGTGTAGATGGAGTCAATGGAAGGGAGGTTGGTTTGTGTGATGGTCTGGGCTGCGTCCACAATTCGCTGCAATTTCTTGCGGTCTTGGATGGAGCTGTTCCCAAACCCAGCTGGGATGCATCCCGATTAAATGCTTTCTACGGCGCATCTGTAGAAGTTGGTGAGAGTTGTACGGGAGCAGAACAATGGAGTTCTTACTTGCGGCAGCTTTACAGGTCCATATACCAAGTATACAAAGCCAAGCCAATTAACCTACAAACCTGCACGTCTTTGGAGTGTGGGAGGAAACCGAAGATCTCGGAGAAAAGCCACGCAGGTCACGGGGAGAACGTACAAACTCCGTACAGACAGCGCCCGTAGTCGGGATTGTACCCAGGTCTCCGGCGCTGTTCCAATCAGAAACGTCCCTTATTCCCTTTGTCCTGAGATACTGCCTGACCCGCTGGCTTTGCGCCTATCTTCATTATAAACCAGCGTTTGCAGTTCCTCCCTCGCCCCATAGCAGAAGCGTCCACGTCGCGGGGCTGGGAACTGGAAGTATCCCGAGCTCATTCTGCCGCCACCATCATCTATTGCAACAAGTGATGGCTCCCACGGACTGTCGCCGGACGCTCGCTTCCTTTCGGGACGGACGATGACAGCGATGTCAACATTTGTAACATGGAAGATGGACACGGAAAGAAGAAGTTCCTCCCTACACATAGAACGGGACAGCACAGGACCAGGTCCCTCGGCCCACTATAACCACTTTGGATATGATGCCAAGTGAAGCTGTGACCGGCCCCACCTCCTCACTTCCAGCTGACTACCTCCCCCCCAGCACAATCACTCTGCAGAAGGGATCCCGCCCAAAACGCCACCTACCAATGCTCTGCAGAGATGCTGTCTGACTCGCTGAGTGAAGGGCCTGTCCCACTTGCATGCAAATGCGTGCATTTGGCGCGACCAAACGGAAGCGAGGTTCACGCAAAGCTCGCGCTAAATACGGGCTAAGTTTGCGTGTGACGTCATTTGCTTCATGCTTACCAATCGTACTGGGCAGGAGGTGGGCTGACTTCGCACGGCGTCGCACGGCGTCGGCAGTGTGCGATAGAATTAGTGGACGGGATGATCGCTGGTCGGCACGGACTCAGCGGGCCGAAGGGCTTGTTTCCGTGCTGTGGCTCTAATCTAAATTAAACTTAAACCCCTGGCTTTGACTCTGGAAACATCTCTCGTGATTATTTCATGCACAAACTTCAAACAACTTTCTAAAAGTAAAAGCAGGTGTTTTTCCAAAAGGCACCTCATGAAATTCATTCTTTACATGCAAACTCTAACATGCTCCTCACAGCTGGGCTGTTGCACCCTCCTGTTAAAAAACAACGTTGGACTTTAGAGATACAGTGTGGAAACAAGCCCTTCGGCCCATCGAGTCTGCGCCGACCAATGCTATCTGTGCTACCGGATCAAATGGGCGGCATGGTGGGTGCTGTCTTTGTGGAGTTTGCACGTTCTCCCAGTGTGGGTGGGTGCGGATTTATAGGTTAATCGTCCCTCTGTAAATTGTCCCTGGAGTGCAGGCAGTAGATGACAAAGTGGGATAGCATAGAACTGATGCGAATGGGTGATCGCTGGTCGGTGTGGACTCGGTGGGCTGAAGGGCCTGTTTCCATGCTGTATCTCTAAACTAAACTAAACTAAACTAACTACACACTGGGGGCATTTTTAAATCTTAACAAAGCCAATTAACCCCCAAACGTGCAAGTCTTTGAAGTGCGGGAGGAAACCAGAGCACCCAGAGAAAACCCACGCGGTCACGGGGAGAACGAACAAACTCCGTACAGACAGCACCTATAGTCGGGATCGAACCCGAGTCTCTGGCGCTGTGAGGCAGCGACTCTACCGCTGCGTCACCGTGCCAACCCAGTACTCAGTAATGGACATTAGGTGCAAAGGGACTTGGGAGCGCTGGTGCAGGATTCCCAAAATGTTAATTTGCAAGTTGAATCAGTAGTAAGGAAGGCAAACTCAATGCTAGCATTTATTTCACGAGGGACTTAAATATATTTTCGTTGCTTCAGGTGTGATAGAATTGGAGGGACCAGAGGGGTATCCTCAGGTGTTTGCATTGCTTGAGTCAGAGAAGATATACAGCAGTGCTTTGGCAGGATAGATTTCATGAGGGGCTCGTCTAGGGAGGCTATTTGGGTGGAACTGAGAAGTGGGAACGGTGTAGGCAACACTTTTAGGGGTGTAATATAGACCGCCAAATGGGGAGCGTGAATTGAAAGAGCAAATATGTAAGGAGATAGCAGATATTCGTAGTAAGCACAAGGTAGTGATTGTGGGAGATTTCAATTTATTCCAAAAATAGACTGGGAAACACATTCTGTAAATGGGCTGGATGGTTTGCGGAGTTTGTAAAATGTGTGCAGGATAGTTTTTTTGCAGCAGTACATAGAGGTATCGACCAGAGAAGGGGCAGTGCTGGAACCTCCTGTTAGGAAATGAGGCAGGTCAGGTGACGGAGGTATGCTTTGGTAGCACTCTCGGGACCAGTGATCACAATACCATTAGTTTCATTATATAATTAAGGAGAGAGTCAGAACTGGACCTAGGGTGGAGATTTTTGATTGGAGAAAGGTAACTTTGCGGAATGCGTAAGGATTTTAAAGGAGTGAATTGGGACACTTTGTTTCATGGGAAGGATGTAGAAGAGAAATGGAGGACATTTAAAGGGGAAATTGTAAGAGTACAGAATCTCCTTACGTCCCTGTTAGGTTGAAAGGAAATAGTAAAAATTGGAAAGAGCCATGGTTTTCAAGGGAAATTGGACACTTGTTTCGAAAAAAGAGAGATATCTACAATAATTATAGGAGGCATGGAGTAAAATGAGGTGCTAGAGGAGTTTAAAGAATGTAAAAAGAATCTTAAGAAAGAAATTAGGAAGGCTAAAAGAAAGATATGAGGTTGCTTTGGCAAGAAAGGTGATAAAAGTAAACCCCAAAGGGTTTCTACAGCTATATTAATAGCAAAAGGATAACGAGGGGGGGGATAAAATTGGACCATTAGAGAACCAGAATGGACAGCTATCTGCAGAGCCAAAAGAGATGGGGAGATATTGAACAATTTCTTTTCTTCGGTATTCACCAAGGAGAAGGATATTTGAACTCTGTGAGTTTAAGGGGAAAAAGTTAGAGTAGCTATGGAAACTATGAGATTCAAAGAGGAGGAAGTACTGACACTTTTGAAAAATATAAAAGTGGATTAAGTCTCCAGGTCCTGACAGGATATTCCCTAGGACATTGAGGGACGTTAGTGTAGAAATTAGCAGGAGCTATGACAGAAATATTTCAAAATGGTCATTAGAAACGGGAATAGTGCCGGAGGATTGGCGTACTGCGCATGTTGTTCCATTGTTTAAAAAGGGTTCAAAGAATAAACCTAGCAGCATTATAGACCTATTAGTTTGACGTCAGTGGTGGGCAAATTAATGGAAAGGATACTTAGAGATAATATATATAAAGCATCTGATAAACAGGGTCTGATCAGGATTTGTGCCTGGAAGGTCATGTTTGACAAACCTTCTTGAATTTTTTGAAGCGGTAACTAGGGAAATTGATGAGGGGTTAAAGCAGTGGATGTTGTCTATATGGATTTCAGTAAGGCCTTTGACAAGGTTCCCCATGGAAGGTTGGTTAAGAAGGTTCAATCTTTGGGTGTTAATGGCGGAGTAGCAAGATGGATTCAACAGTGGCTGAATGGAGATATCAGAGAGTAATGGTGGATGGGCTGTTTGTCAGGTTGGAAGCGGTGAACAGTGGGGTGCCTCAGGATCTGTGTTGGGTCCACTGTTGTTTGTCATGTACATCAATGATCTGGATGATGGGTGGAAAAATTGGATAAGAAAGTATGCAGATGATACTAAGATAGGTGTGTTGTGGATAATGAAGTAGATTTTCAAAGTCTACGGTGAGTTTGGGCCATTTGGGAAAAGTGGCTGAAAGATGGCAGATGGAGTTTAATGCTGATAAGTGTGAAGTGCTACATCTTGGCAGGACAAATCAAAATAGGACGTACATGGTAAATGGTAGGGAATTGAGGAATGCTGTGGAACAGAGGGATCTACGAATAACTGTGCAATAGTTCCCTGAAGGTGGAATTGCATGTAGATAGGGTGGTAAAGAAAGCCTTTGGGTGTGCTGGCCTTTATAAATCAGAGCATTGAATATAGGAGTAGGGAAGTTAATGTTAAAATTGTACAAGGCATTGGTAAGACCAATTCTGGAGTATGGTGTACAATTTTGGTCGCCTAGTTATAGGAAGGATGTCAACAAAATAGAGAGAGTACAGAGGAGATTTACTAGAATGTTGCCAGGGTTCCAGCAACTATGTTACAGAGAAAGGTTGAACAAGTTAGGTCTTTATTCTTTGGAGCGCAGAAGGTTAAGGGGGGACTTGATTGAGGTCTTTAAAATGATGAAAGGATAGACAGAGTGACGTGGATACGTTTTTCCCATTGAGGGTAGGGAAGTTTCAAACAAGAGGGATGACATGAGAATTAAGGGACAGAGGTTTTCGGGGTAACGTGAGGGGAACTTCTTTACTCAGAGGGTGGTGGCTGTGTGGAATCAGCTTCCAGCAGAAGTGGTGGAGGCAGGATCGATTTTAGCATTTAAGAGTAAAGTGGATAGGTATATGGATGTGAAGGGAATGGAGGGGTATGGTCTGAGTGCAGGTAGATGGGACTAGGGAAAACAAATGGTCGGCACGGACTGAAAGGGCCGAGAGGGCCTGTTTTCCGTGCTGTAATTGTTATATGGTTATATGGTTATATGGTTATAAAAACAGGGATGTAATGCTGAGGCTCTATAAGGTGCTGGTCAGGCCGCATTTGGAATACTGTGAACAAACGTGGGCCCCATCTCTGAGGAAGGATGTGCTGGCTCTGGAGAGGGTCCAGAGGAGGTTTGCGAGAATGATCCCAGGAATGAGTGGGTTAACGTACGATGAGCGTTTGACGGCGCTGGGCCTGTACTCGCTGGAGTTTAGAAGGATGAGGGGAAGGGGCCTCATTGAAACTCACAGAATAGTGAAAGGCCTGGATAGAGTGGATGTGGAGAGGATGTTTCCACTAGTGGGAGAGTCTAAGACCAGAGGTCACAGTCTCAGAATTAAAGGACATTCCTTCAGGAAGGAGGTGAGGAGGAATTTCTTTAGTCAGAGGGTGGTGAATCTGCAGAATACATTGCCACAGACAGCTGTGGAGGCCAAGTCAGTGGATATTTTTAAGGCAGAGGTACAGTGGCTTGCAAAAGTATTCATACCCCTTGAACTTTTCCACATTTTGTCACTTTACAACCACAAACGTAAATGTATTTTATTGGGATTTTATGTGATAGACCAACACAAAGTGGCGCATAATTGTGAAGTGGAAGGAAAATGATACATGGTTTCCAAATTTTATTACAAATAAAAAACTGAAAAGTGTGGCGTGCAAAAGTATTCAGCCCCCTGAGTCAATACTTTGTAGAACCACCTTTCGCTGCAATTACAGCTGCAAGTCTTTTTGGGTATGTCTCTACCAGCTTTGCACATCTAGAGACTGACATTTTTGCCCATTTTTCTTTGCAAAATAGCTCAAGCTCAGTCAGATTGGATGGAGAGCGTCTGTGAACAGCAATTTTCAAGTCTTGCCAGAGATTCTCAATTGGATTTGGGTCTGGACTTTGACTGGGCCATTCTAACACATGAAAATGCTTTGATCTAAACCATTTCCATTGTAGCTCTGGCTGTATGTTTAGGGTCGTTGTCCTGCTGGAAGGTGAACCTCCGCCCCAGTCTCAAGTCTTTTGCAGACTCTAACAGGTTTTTTTTCCAAGATTGCCCTGTATTTGGCTCCATCCATCTTCCCATCAACTCTTACCAGCTTCCCTGTCCTGCTGAAGAAAAGCATCCCCACAGCATGATGCTGCCACCACCATGTTTCACAGTGGAGATGGTGTGTTCAGGGTGATGTGCAGTGTTATTTTTCCAACACACATAACGTTTTTGCATTTATGCCAAAAACTTCAATTTGGTCTCATCAGACCAGAGCACCTTCCTCCACATATTTGCTGTGACCCCACATGGCTTGTGGCAAACTGCAAACAGGGATATTATGGCTTTGTTTCAACAATGGCTTTCTTCTTGCCACTCTTCCATAAAGGCCCCGATTTGTGGAGTGCACGACTAACAGTTGTCCTGTGGACAGAATCTCCCACCTGAGCTGTGGATCTCTGCAGCTTCTCCAGAGCTATACCAATGGGCCTCTTGGCTGCTTCTCTGATCAATTTCTCCTTGCCCGGCCTGTCAGTTTTAGGTGGACGGCCATGTCTTGGAGTTTGCAGTTGTGCCATACTCTTTCCATGTTCGGATGAAGGCTTGAACAGTGCTTCCGTGAGATGTTCAAAGCTTGGATATTTTTTTAAACCTAACCCTGCTTTAAACTTCTCCACACCTTTATCCCTGACCTGTTTGGTGTGTTCCTTGGGCTTCATGATGCTGTTTGTTCATCTAATGTTCTCTAACAAACCTCTAAGGCTTCACAGAAACAGCTGTATTTATACTGAGATTAATTACACACAAGAGGACTCTAATTTACTAATTAGGTGACTTCTGAAGGCAATTGGTTGCACTGGATTTTATTTAGGGGTATCAGAGTAAAGGGGTTGAATACTTTTTGCACGCCACACTTTTCAGTTTTTTATTCGTGAAAAAGATTGAAAACCATGTATCATTTTTCCTTCCACTTCACAATTATGCGCCACTTTGTGTTGGTCTATCACATAAAATCCCAATAAAATACATTTACGATTGTGATTGTAACGTGACAAAAGTGTGGAAAAGTTCAAGGGTAATGAAAACTTTTACAAGCCACTGTAGATAGATTCTTGATAGTAGTGCGGGTGTCAGGGGTTACGGGGAGAAGGCAGGAGAATGGGGTTTGGAGGGAGAGATAGATCAGCCAGATTGAATGACAGAGTAGACTTGATGGGCTGAATGGCCTAATTCTGCTCCTATCACTTATGAACGTTATCCTTCCATGACCCATGTCCCTTCACGGTGCTTGCCCCCACCCTGGTATGCACCCATTTCACGTTCATGTCATAGAAGCAGAATTAGGCCATTCGGCCCATCAAGTCCACTCTGCATTCAATCATGGCTGATCTATCTCTCCCTCCTAACCCCATTCTCCTGCCTTCTCCCCATAACCCCTGACACCTGTACTAATCGAGAATTGCCTTGGAAATAGCCAATGACTTGGACTCCACCGCCATCAGTGGCAATGAATCCAACAGATTCACCACCCAGTCTACGAAATTCCTCCTCACCTCCTTCCTAAATGTTGGGGAAGTCCAGGACAAGGGGTCACAGTTTAAGGATAAGGGGGAAGTCTTTTAGGACCAAGATGAGAAAATCATTTTTCACACAGAGAGCGGTGAATCTGTGGAATTCTCTGCCACAGAAGGTAGTTGAGGCCAGTTCATTGGCCATATTTAAGAGGGAGTTGGATGTGGCCCTTGTGGCTAAAGGGATCAGGGGGTATGGAGAGAAGGCAGGTACAGGATACTGAGTTGGATGATCAGCCATGATCATATTGAATGGCGGTGCAGGCTCAAAGGGCCGAATGGCCTCCTCCTGCACCTATTTTCTATGTTTCTAAAGACACGGCCTTTTATGCTGAGTGCCTCCCTATTTTTTTTTAATATATTGATTTTAGGAAAAAAATGCTGCCACTTATGGCTGTGATTTTTGGCCATCTTACTCAGATTTTTGGCCATCTTACTTGCGCAGGACAAGAGGATTTTTGCCATCTATGAAAAATAAAAGAGTTATTAGTGTTTAAAAAATGTTGAGATTCTCTCTCCTGTAGGCGACGCCCCTTCCGGAGAGACTATAAAACCCGGAGGTGTTGAGTGCCTCAGTCAGTCTCTGACAGTCTCTGAAATGCTAAAGCTGTGTTGCCTTTGGTTTGGAAATGCTAAAATATGTGGCCTAATTAAAGTTGCCTTGCCTAATTAAAGTTGCCTCAATATAATTAAAAGTCTAATCTTGACCACTTCCTGTTTTCCTTTTATATTGATTTTAGAATAAAACGCTACCACGTAAGGCTGCGATTTTTGGCCATCTTACTCTGAGTCCCCCTCCGCTCATCAGGTTCCGAGGATTTTTCCCATCGATGAAAATAAAAGAGTTATTAGTGTTTAAATAATGTTGAGATTCTCTCTCCTGTCAATCTTGCCATGATGACCACGCCCCTTCTGGTGGGAGGGGGGGAGGGACTATAAAACCCGGAAGTGGGGGCATGGCTCAGTCTCTGCAAGATGGAGCTGGGAGAGGTCACGACTCGCTCTTTACTGGCCTTGCACCCTGCTTGAAATGGAAATGGTGACTGAGCCGCCAGCCCTGGAATCCATTCGGCCTACAATGTCCATACTAGCCCTCTGGAAACCAGTTCCTTCAGCCCACAACACCCATACTAGCACTCCAGAAAGCCCCCCCCCCAATATTGGAATCGGTGAAGAGGTGGAATATTGCGTTGGGGGACCCGTGTGATGCTGGGACCCAACGGGTCCCACTTAGTGTAGTATAGAGATATATACATATATGATCGATATATATGTGTATTAGTGAGTATGTGTGTCTATACATACTGAATTTTTTTTCTCTATCCTTTATTCTATTGTTCACCGTGTACTATGTTTACATGTTGTGTTGGCCTCCACAGCATACATGGGCAGACACGGCCTCCTCCTGCTCCTAGTTTCTATGTTTCTATGTTGTGCTGCGGCAAGTAAGAATTTCATTGTTCTATCTGGGACATCTGACAACAAAACACTCTTGCCACCCTTGACTGCCTCTAAAACCAATTATCTCCACAATTCACCAGGTACATAGAACATAGAACACTATAACACAGGAATAGTCCCTTTGGCCCACAATGTTTATGCCATACATGGTGTCAATTTAAAGGTAACGATTTAAATCAATTTAAACATGCAGGTATAGCAGGCTGTGAAGAAAGCTAATGGCATGATGGCCTTCATAACGAGAAATTTGAGTATAGGAGTAAAAACGTCCTTCTGCAGTAGTATAGGGCCCTGGTGAGACCACACCTGGAGTATTGTGTGCAGTTTTGGTCCCCTAATTTGAGGAAGCATATCCTTGCTATTGAGGCAGTGCAGCGTAGGTTCACGAGGTTAATCCCGGGATGGTGGGACTGAGAAAAAACTTTTTCACCCAGAGAGTTGTGAATTTGTGAAATTCTCTGCCACAGAGGGCAGTGGAGGCCAATTCACCGGATGAATTTAAAAAATATAGGAGTTAGATAGAGCTCTAGAGGCTAGCGGACAACAGGGGATATGGGAAAGGCAGCACGGGTTATTGATAGGGGACGATCAGCCATGATCACAATGAATGGCGATGCTGGCTCGAAGGGCCAAGTGGCTTCCTCCTGCACCTATTTTCTATGTTTTTATGTTTCTATGTTTCTAAAGTGACTACCATCATTTTGCTGTGTCTACCCTTCGATGTAAAAACCAGCATCTGCAGTTTCTTTTCTGCACAAATGAATAAAAGATATGCAAAAGAGTAACGATGATAAAGGAACCAGGCCATTGTTGGCTGTGGGCTCGGTGAAAACCAGTCACAGACAACGAGACCCAACAAGACGGCTTTGAACCGAGTACACCGACTTGGGTGGGGGAGGGATGGAGGGAGAGGGGAAGCAAGGGTTACTTGAAGTTAGAGAAGTCAATGTTCATACCGCTGGGGTGTAAGCTGCCCAAGCGAAATATGAGGTGCTGTTCCTCCATTTTGTGTGTGGCCTCACTCTGACAATGGAGGAGGCCCAGGACAGAAAGGTCAGTGTGCGAATGGGAGGGGGAGTTCAAGTGTTTGACAACCACAGTGCCTTGTGAGACACCAGGAACTGCTGCAAGCTGGAATTGGAATTTAGATTTTGGACTATAGACTTAGAAGATACAGAGTGGAAACAGGCCCTTCGGCCTACCGAGTTCACGCCGACCAGCGATCACCTCGTTCACTAACACTATCACACCCATTAAATTTACCTACAAACTCGCACATATTTGAAGTGTGGGAGGAAACCGGAGCACCCAGAGAAAACCCCCGCAGGCCAGGAGGAGAGCGTACAAACTCTTTACAGACAGCATCCGTAGTCAGGATGAACCCGGGTCTCTGGCGCTGTGAGGCAGCAACTCTACCGCTGCGCCACCGTGCCACACAAAACCTTAAACCAAACATAACGTGCTGGACGGACTCAGCGAAACATTGTCTGTCCAATCCCTCCGCAGATGCTGCCTGACCCGCTGTGTTCTTCCAGCACTTTGTGTTTTGTTCATGCTTTATAAGATTGTTCCAAAACCCTTATCTTATTATCTGTAAAATGGCAACAGATTTCACTCTAGCTTACCCCCCCCCCCCCCCCCCCCCTCCCCCCTCCTCCACCTTGATCTGTTTCTTTCTGCAGTTGCAGCCCTATGGGACCACACTCTGGAGTATAGTGTGCAGTTTTGGTCCCCACTGAGATTTGAGAAGGACCATTCGTGCATGGAGGGAGTGCAGCGGTAGGTTCACGAGGTTAATTCCCGTCCCGGGATTGTGGGACTGTCATAGTGCTGAGAGAACGGCGCGCCTGGGCTTAGTAACTTTGAGAGTTTAGAAGGATAAGATATCTCATTGAAAACCATATGAGATTATATAAGGGTTTTGGACACGCTAGAGGCAGAAAACGAAACATGCCCGATGTTGGGGGAGTCCAGAACCAGGGCCACAGTTAAGAATAAAGGGGTACGCCACTAGAATGAGACGAGTTAAAACCTTTTTTTCACACAGAGAGTTGTGAGCGTCTGTGATCATTCTGCTCAAGGGCGGTGGAGCCTGTTCCTGAGAGCTTCAAGAGAGAGTAGATAGGGCCTCCTTAAAGATAGTGAGTCAGGTGTTCATGGGGAGAAGGCAGAACGGGTACTGATAAGGGGAGGATCGGCCACTGATCACAGTAAGGCTGGCTGGCTCGAAGGCCGAATGGCCTCCTCCTTGCACCTGTTGTCTATTGTCTATTTGTTTGGAAATCTTTAAATATGACCCTAGCTGTGTAGGAATAGTGTATCTGTAAAGGGGGGGGGTCGCTGACGTGCCGGACACGGTGGTGCGAAGAGCCTGTTTCTGCGCTATATTCTTATCTCCCAAAAACTATAACTAAAAACCCCCCACTGATTGTCACATCCAAACTAAGCAGACACAAATAGAATGCTTCCTGTTAAAATAAATACTCTTCAACTTTGTTGGCTGCCCTTTACATAGCGACCCTTTTGTATACATCATATAAAATTATAAAAGGACTGACACAGCTAATGCAGAAAAATGTTCCCATGTTGGTGGTTGTGTTGAATGGGGGGGGGGTGGGGTTGGGGTGGCGGTTG